>JARQOD010000002.1:531917691-532043050 GCA_033576555.1 Oophaga sylvatica | reverse complement strand
TCCAGGGATCCATCTTTCTTCTTTACAAAGAATAGGGTGCCCCTGCAGAGATGAAGAGGGGCGTATGAAGCCCTTGGCTAGATTTTCGCTATGTACCTTTAAAGCCTTCAGCTCGGGCCCCGCCAGGGGGTAGATCTTACCAAAAGGTATCTCTGCTCCAGCAATAATTCAATTGGACAATCATATGGCGTGAGGAGAAGCTGGTCAGCGTTCTTCTTGTCACATAAATCCACATAGTCCTGGTATACAGCTGGTAGTTCAGGGACTGACATGGTTCCTTTAGGAACAGAGCAAGCTGAAATTTTTGGACTCATCTGTTTCTCTGGAAAGTGTAATTCCTTGGTCTCCCAGTTAATGGTAGGATTCTGAGCCTGCAGCCATGGTACCCTAGAATAATGGAAAGTGAGGAGAAGAGATAAGCATAAAGGACAGTTTCTCTTGATGATCTTTACCCATAAGAACCTTTAAAGCTCTGTTCCTGATCCACTGGTCCAAGGTCAGCAGGAGCCATCCACAGTTTCCATCTGTTACTGGAGTAGCCTTCTTCAACTGAACGTATTCCCTGTTTTAGAGCAAAGGAGACATCCATAAAATTTCCACTTGCACCTGAGTCGATCAAGCAGAGCTAGACACCCGGGCTGAGTCAACCCAGAGTTTGATGGAAAGAAAACATGAGAATTGTTTTTCTTACAACTCAGCTGGGACACCGCTGAGGAAACTTGAAAGATGGCAGAAATTTACACAGTCAACGTCCTCAGGGGTAACGGAGTTTAAGTCCGAGAAATCAAGATCTGTTGCTGCAGCTCTCTCTGGAGCCTGAGGCTCGACCTGACAGATCCCCTCTCGCAACACTCACAATGAATGAGTGCTGCAGTAGTCTTGCGAGAACGGCTGGGACATTAATAATAAAGTGCCCTGACTTACCACAATAAAAACATAGATTCTCCTTAAAACGATGTTCCTTGCGTGCATCACTAACCCGTCGAGTAAAGAGTCTACCTGCAAGGGTTCAGGTTCAGGTTCCCGTGTAATCCATTCAAAGGTTCCTTAGCGGGAGAGGAAGGTGGGAAAAGGTTAGTACAATTGCTTTCGAACCATCTCTCTTGCCTGCGTTCAGTTAAACGAGTATCAATACGGATGCAGTAGTTAATAAAGTCACCTAACTCAGTGGGAGGGTCGGCACGAGCAAGTTCATCCTTAATCAGGGGGGATAACCCCTTTCGAAAAATAGATTTTTGGCGAATTGTCCCGGGTGGTATCAAGGGCCCATCTCCTGAAATCCAAGGCATATTCAGCTACCGAGTGCTTACCTTGCGCAAAGCTAACATGGCTGCTTCAGCTGTTGCACCTCGATTGGGGTCATCAAACACCTGCCCCATGGCTGAAAAAAATCATCAAGGTGATTCAACAATCATCCTCAGTCTCAATCAGAGGTTTGCCCATATCAAACCCTTGTTTGGTAAGCAACATAATTATAGTAAGCACCTTAGATCGTTCAGTAGGAAATTGTGAAGCATGTGCAGAAAAAAAAAAATTACATTGATTAACAATTCCCCGAATTTTTCACGTTCACCACCAAAACGAAAAGGGGGCAATTTGGGAATCCCAGAACTCGGGGCCACGGCAGGAGCCTGGACTCGCCCCTCCAGAACCTCAATCCGGCTCGAAAATCCTGGGTAGTCTGTCCAACCACTTGCAAATTGTGATTATTTAGGTCCTGAAGATTTGTAAAACGGTCTTTATATTCTGCAAATCTGCAAGGATATTTATTCAGTCCCCTCCACAGAGTTCCTTTATGCGGGCCTCCATTTTCCAGATCTTTTAAGACAGATACTGGAAGAAGAGGAGAGAAAAAAAAAACAATAGTGTTCACCTGTGGCAACACTGAAGAAAGAAAAAACTTTAAGGGAACTGCTCACCTGGAAGGGTTGTGAGAAGTCACAACCACTATCATCACAGAAAGCTTTCAACCAGACATCTGATATCCAGAGTTTCAGCAGACAAAAAGAAAAAGAGAGAAAAAAAAAAAAAAAAAAACAATAGTGTTACCTGTGATAACACTGCAGAAAAAAAACTTAAGGAATTGCTCACCTGGAATGGTTGTGAGAAGTCACAACCACTGTCATCACAGAAAGTACAACCGGACATCCGATATCCACAGTACAGCAGACAAGCCTTTCCAGACCCAGCAGACACTAACGTTTGGCTTCAGAATCTTGTAATGTAGTGGTACAGTTCATTAGCGTCTTGTGCTTGGGTGCGATGAAAATACTTGAGACACAGGTTGATAAAGAAAGTCTTGTATTGCTTCATACAAATTGGCAAAAATAACACACAGGTTGCAAACACAGAAGCAGGAGACACAGCAGGCCAGAGTAATCTAAGCTCAGAAATAACTCTCCACAACAGATTCAGATCTTCTTCTCTGTTACCGCAAGTCCATGCAAACGTGAGGGTCTCAAGAGCAGAGTTCAGAGTCCACAAGTGCTTCAGAGTTTCTCAGTAGAATGGCTGGAGTACAAGGTCCAAGGCTTCAGGAGTCAGAACACAGGTTCACTGCAGGCTAGATCTGAAGCACTGATTGCTCAGCTGTGGCTGTTTAAGAAGCAAATGGAGAGAATCAGGGCGGGAACATGCAAGCTGGAAAACTCCCATTTTGACTGAGGGCAAGATAGCTGCAGCAAAACAAAAGCAAATGGCCGACGAACAAACTGAGTTTCAGAAACAATACACAGAACCTTACACAGCACTTCCGAGCACAACTGGCGGTGTTGTAGCCCAGGATGAGAAGAGAACAGGGTGGAGGCAGCAGGACTTTTTTTCCGTTCACACAGCAGGGAACACTGACATTACTGAACCCCAGTAACACAGGAGCAAGTGTAGACTGTGCTAACAGCACTTCCGAGCAACAACTGCGGTGTTGTAGCCCAGGGATGAGAAGAGAACAGGTGGAGGCAGCAGGACTTTTTGCCGTTCACACAGCAGGGGAACAGCTGACATTACTGAACCCCAGTAACACAGGAGCAAGTGTAGACTGTGCTAACAGCACTTCCGACAAGAACTGGCAGTGTTGTAGCCCAGGGATGAAAGAAAAACAGGGTGGAGGGAGCAGGACTTTTGCCGTTCACACAGCAGGGAACACTGACATTACTAAACCCCAGTAACACAGGGGCAAGTGTTCACTTTTGGGTAACAGCACTTCCGAGCAACAACTGGCGGTGTTGTAGCCCAGGTACGAAGAGAACAGGTGGAGGCAGCAGGACTTTTTGCCGTTCACAACAGCAGGGGAATAGCTGACATTACTGAACCCCCGTAACACAGGAGCAAGTGTAGACTGTGCTAACAGCACTTCCGAGCAACAACTGGGGGTGTTGTAGCCCAGGATGAAAGAGAACCAGGGTGGAGGCAGCAGGACTTTTTGCCGTTCACAAAGCAGGGAACAGCTGACAATTACTGAACCCCAGTAACACAGACAAGTGTTCACTGTGCTAACAGCACTTCCGAGCAACAACTGGCGGTGTTGTAGCCCCGGGGTGAAAGAGAAAAATGGTGGAGGCAGCAGGACTTTTTGCCGTTCACACAGCAGGGGAAAAAGCTGACATTACTGAACCCCAGTAACACAGGAGCAAGTGTTTTCACTGTGCTAACAGCACTTCCGAACAACAACTGGCGGTGTGTAGCCCAGGGATGAGAAGAGAACAGGGGAGGCAGCAGGACTTTTTGCCGTTCACACAGCAGGGGAACAGCTGACATTACTGAACCCCAGTAACACAGGAGCAAGTGTTCACTGTGCTAAAAAGCACTTCCGAACAACAACTGGGGGTTGTAGCCCAGGGATGAGAAGAGAACAGGGGGAGGCAGCAGGACTTTTTGCCGTTCACACAGCAGGGGAACAGCGACATTACTGACCCCAGTAACACAGGAGCAAGTGTAGACTGTGCTAACAGCACTTCCGAGCAACAACTGGCGGTGTTGTAGCCCAGGGATGAGAAAGAACAGGGTGGAGGCAGCAGGACTTTTTGCCGTTCACACAGCAGGGGAACAGCTGACATTACTGAACCCCAGTAACACAGGACAAGTGTTCACTGTGCTAACAGCACTTCCGAGCAACAACTGGCGGTTTTGTAGCCAGGGATGAGAAGAGAACAGGTGGAGGCAGCAGGACTTTTTGCCGTTCACACCAGCAGGGGGAAAAGCTGACATTACTGAACCCCCCGTAACACAGGAGCAAGTGTTCACTGTGCTAACAGCACTTCCGAGCAACAACTGGCGGTGTTGTAGCCCAGGAAGAGAAGAGAACATGGTGGAGGCAGCAGGACTTTTTGCCGTTCACACAGCAGGGAACAGCTTTTTACATTAAATGAACCCCAGTAACACAGAGCAAGTGTAACTGTGCTAACAGCACTTCCAGCAACAACTGGCGGTGTTGTAGCCCAGGGATGAGAAGAGAACAGGGTGGAGGCAGCAGGACTTTTGCCGTTCACACAGCAGGGAACAGCTGACATTACTGAACCCCATAACACAGGAGCAAGTGTAGACTGTGCTAACAGCACTTCCGAGCAAAAACTGGCGGTGTTGTACCCAGGGAGAGAAGAGAACAGGGTGGAGGCAGCAGGACTTTTTGCCGTTTTACACAGCAGGGGAACAGCTGACATTACAGAACCCCAGTAACACAGGAGCAAGTGTCACTGTGCTAACAGCACTTCCGAGCAAAAACTGGCGGTGTTGTAGCCCAGGGATGAGAAGAGAACAGGTGGAGGCAGCAGGACTTTTTGCCGTACACACAGCAGGGAACAGCTGACATTACTGAACCCCAGTAACACAGGAGCAAGTGTAGACTGTGCTAACAGCACTTCCGAGCAACAACTGGCGGTGTTGTAGCCCAGGGGTGAGAAGAGAACAGGTGGAGGCAGCAGGACTTTTTGCCGTACACACAGCAGGGGGAAAAGCTGACCATTACTGAACCCCAGTAACACAGGAGCAAGTGTTCACTGTGCTAACAGCACTTCCGAGCAACCCAACTGGCGGTGTTGTACCCAGGGATGAGAAGAGAACAGGTGGAGGCAGCAGGACTTTTTGCCGTACACACAGCAGGGGAACAGCTGACATACTGAACCCCAGTAACACAGGAGCAAGTGTTCACTGTGCTAACACACTTCCGAGCAACAACTGGCGGTGTTGTAGCCCAGGGATGGAAAGAGAACAGGGTGGAGGCAGCAGGACTTTTTTCCGTTCACACAGCAGGGGAACAGCTGACATTACTGAACCCCAGTAACACAGGAGCAAGTGTAGACTGTGCTAACAGCACTTCCGAGCAACACTGGCGGTGTTGTAGCCCAGGGATAGAAGAGAACAGGGGGAGGCAGCAGGACTTTTTTGCCGTTCACAACAGCAGGGGAACAGCTGACATTACTGAACCCCAGTAACACAGGAGCAAGTGTTCACTGTGCTAACAGCACTTCCGAGCAACAACTGGCGGTGTTGTAGCCCAGGGATGAGAAGAGAACAGGGGGGAGGCAGCAGGACTTTTTGCCGTACACACAGCAGGGGAACAGCTGACATTACTGAACCCCATAACACAGGAGCAAGTGTTCACTGTGCTAACAGCACTTCCGAGCAACAACTGGCGGTGTTGTAGCCCAGGGATGAGAAGAGAACAGGGGGAGGCAGCAGGACTTTTTGCCGTTCACACACAGGGGAACAGCTGACATTACTGAACCCCATAACACAGGGGCAAGTGGTAGACTGTGCTAACAGCACTTCCGAGCAACAACTGGCGGTGTTGTAGCCCAGGGATAGAAGAGAACAGGGTGGAGGCAGCAGACTTTTTGCCGTTCACACAGCAGGGGAACAGCTGACATACTGAACCCCAGTAACACAGGAGCAAGTGTTCACTGTGCTAACAGCACTTCCGAGCAACACTGGCGGTGTGTAGCCCAGGGATGAGAAGAGAACAGGTGGAGGCAGCAGGACTTTTTGCCATACACACAGCAGGGGAACAGCTGACATTACTGAACCCCAGCAACACAGGAGCAAGTGTTCACTGTGCTAACAGCACTCCGAGCAACAACTGGCGGTGTTGTAGCCCAGGGATGAGAAGAGAACAGGGTGGAGGCAGCAGACTTTTTGCCGTTCACACAGCAGGGGAACAGCTGACATTACTGAACCCCAGTAACACAGGAGCAAGTGTTCACTGTGCTAACAGCACTTCCGAGCAACAACTGGCGGTGTTGTAGCCCAGGATGAGAAAGAGAACAGGGTGGAGGCAGCAGGACTTTTTGCCGTACACACAGCAGGGGAACAGCTGACATTACTGAACCCCAGTAACACAGGAGCAAGTGTTCACTGTGCTAACAGCACTTCCGAGCAACAACTGGCGGTGTTGTAGCCCAGGGATGAGAAGAGAACAGGGTGAGCAGCAGGACTTTTGCCGTTCACACAGCAGGGGAACAGCTGACATTACTGAACCCAGTAACACAGGAGCAAGTGTAGACGTGTGCTAACAGCACTTCCGAGCAACAACTGCGGTGTTGTAGTCCAGGTCAAGGAGGATGTTTAAATACTATATCAAGATTTTCCTGTTACGTGTCAATTAAAAATGTCCATACTCCAAACAAGAGAAATATAAACTTAGTACCATAAGATGATGATTTAACTTAAAAAATATATGTAAATTAATAATTTACAAACATAAACGCATACATTAACATGTTGAAAAGCAATGCAAACCACAATTAAAATAGGTTAAATAATCTGCTATACGGTTTAAAATAAAAGCATACAAGTACACATCAGAATCCATTAATGATGGGTAAGTAACATATGTACACCATTTTTATTGTGTAGACAATGAATGCTGACTTAAAAACATAATCAGCATTAAAGTTTTCTTTGACATTCATAAAACTTTACATTTGGTGAATAATATCTACCAAAGAAAAACGTATAAAGTGCTTGTAATAAAAATACAAATTTTATTAAACAAGAAAAATAAGAAAAATAAGAAAAAATATGGAAATATTACATATAACAAAAACAGAATAAATGAACAATATTAATAATGATACAAAAATGGCAAAGCAGGTACTACCTTCAAAGTTAAAAATTGGGGAGAAGACCACAGAGAAACCTTATTTAATTTGTTTCTTGTTTCTAACATGTGTACTCTTTATAGGCTTCCTAACCAGTATATTTTGACATTCCGTTTTGGCACTTTAACATCATGACTATGCTGATCAAAGGGTTTCCAAAGATGTTTTTCCACCGTTTGAACATTAGAAAGAAAACACAGACATCACTGAGCTGTATATATGGATGGCTTATTATTATTTATTTCATTGCATTTGTATAGCACGTTTTTTCCTTTTTCACCTTCCCCTTTTTTATTTTTATATTTTTATATATATTTTTATTTTTATTATTTTTTCATCTGTTCACTCTTCATGTCTCATTTATCATGTACCCTTCATTATGTCGCAATATGTAACACTATGGGCAACATGCTCATTTGCACTGTTTATATTATTAGTCACTATTATAAATGTTAAAGTTTTAGGTTGATACATGATCTTAGTCTGTTATACATCTATATTTATTTAGGATTTATATGTACACATGGCAAATATTATCACTTATCTGAAGGCTTTATGTCACTACTCACTATTATACTTATTTTTGCCCAGTGGTGTTGACGCATGTGAAAGCTGCTGCGGTTGTTGGCAGTTCTGGTGAGCGGGCACAGGAGGCAGTGCGCATGCGCCGACTTAATGTACGGCCCATTCGCATCTGCATTCCACGGCCGCAATCCAGGACGCCACTTAGACAGCTGACGTCAGCGACACATGCGCATTAAAACTCCACATAATATACATCTGTGCATAGTGAAACTCGTTTGCCTATTGGTTGTCTAAGCCTATTTAAGATACACACCCCCTCCAGCCTGCGTTCGCCTCCTGACGAAGGGACGAAACGCGCGTTGGGGCGCTTTGGGGAGACCACACCACACTGACCGTTACCGATGTAAGTTTTACTTGTGGACTCTGTTTTATACTGTTTGGTCAAGGTTTTGGAATACAGTATGTTGCGTTTAATATAACCCCGTCATTCTCTTGCAGCGTGTATGGGCTGCTTTACAATTCATGGCATATAAATACACACTTAGTGTTCGCACTAGATATTTTGCCATGCCTAATGGTGCTTAATAGCACACATTGTAACTTTGCCATCCCTATACCTTGCGGTTTTTCCACAATACAGCTATCTGCATGGGGGCAGCAAACAATTTTTTTCCCCTTACCGCACATGGCCATTGATTAGCAATTATTATATGGGCCACACTACACGCAATAAGGGTCAGGTTTCTCTGTGGTCTTCTCCCCAATTTTTAACTTTGAAGTAGTACCTGCTTTGCCATTTTTGTATCATTATTAATATTGTTCATTTATTATGTTTTTGTTATATGTAATATTTCCAATATTTTTTCTTATTTTTCTTATTTTTCTTGTTTAATAAAATTTGTATTTTTATTACAAGCACTTTATACTGTTTTCTTTGGTAGATATACTTGTGTCAGTTATGTGCCTTATAGGGCGTCTTTTGTTGAGTATATTTGGTGAATAATATCACTAAAATTTTTAAAAATATATCTAAAATTTCCATCATGTAATACTGATAATATGTGCCAATCATTTATATTAACAAAACAATAATTTAAAAAGTGCATAGTGCAGAGTGAAAAAAGATATTATGCCTGACTGTGGACTTGCAAGCATGACAACGGATAGATAAGGTATATATAGATGAGACTGCATAGCCACAGATGGTGAATGGCGATGTAATACTGTACCTCAATAAAGTGTGCGTTACTACTACATCCTTTTTTTTATCTAGCTTTATAAAAGGTTACGTGCATGTATGGTTGCGCCTTTGTTTGGACGCACAGACTGGCTTCCTGCTGTGACGCGTTGGGTATTGGAGCGTCTGTACGTCTTATGACGCAGACTAACATTCACGGTGCGCATCGTTCATCATCGCAAGCGTACCGACAACACAAAGGCGTTGTCATGACTGCTTTACTCAGTAAACATGCACCTATGATGAAACATACACGCATGTGCCCTATTACATAACAAGCTACAAGAAAAACGAGTGTTAGGTGTGACACAGCTCTTTTGTTAAGGTACAGTATTATATCGACATTGTACAGATGTCGCTATTCAGTCTGATAAATATATATCATTCACGTATTCTATCAGTTGTCGTTCTTTCAGCACCACTTACAGGTATATATTTTGCTATTGTGACTATGCACTATTGACTTTACCAAGGTAATGCATGATTTTTGTTAGCGATTATCATGTTTACATGAAGGACCTTTATGATATGGGCTGTTAACTTTCTAATCAAATATGTATTTTTTAAAATGACACAAATATAAGTAATGTTGAAGAGGACTATTCCTACATGCATTGTTTGCACAATATTACAGGTGTACATCACGTCCCTTAATCAACATTGGATTATTATATTTACTTGTATGCTTTTATTTCAAAGGCAAGAACACTGAAGTATAACCTTCGCACTGCAGCAGTTGTCAAAGTTCAACCCACATTATGCACTTGCAACATTGCAGCATTTGAGTCATCATGATGTGAGTTGGATTTGTCTAAGCTATGGAGTGACAAGGTTGACCATCAATATCCTATAGCATAAGTAGGCTTTTGTGTTTGCATTTGTTTTCGACATGTGCATATCTGTAATAATATGTCACAATTATTTTGTTACAGATTTGTGACAAAGACTAATCATTTTATGGTTTGAAAGTTGACGTTTCAAATGTTTACAGCTTAGAAATCAGGGTGTAGCCTCATATCTATGTGTAGCACTAGACACTTTGAGATGTCATGTTTTTTTCACCATGATTAGGTAGCTAGCAGTAATCTTTGCCGGACACACAGCAGGGGAACAGCAGGCGTTACTGAACCCCACAAACACATCAGCGATTGTTTTCATCTGTGCATCTAACACTTCTGAGCAGCAACTGGCGCTGTTGAAGCCCAGGGTCAAGGAAGGTGTAAGCAGAGGCCTAGTATGAGACATTTGAAGTTGAAGTTGTAGTTAGCAGCAGTAATTTTTGCCAGACACACAGCAGGGGAACAGCAGGCGTTACTGAACCCCACAAACACATCAGCGATTGTTTTCATCTGTGCATCTAACACTTCTGAGCAGCAACTGGCGCTGTTGAAGCCCAGGGTCAAGGAGGGTGTAGGCAGAGGCCTAGTATGAGACGTTTGAAGTTGAAGTTGTAGTTAGCAGCAGTAATTTTTGCCAGACACACAGCAGGGAACAGCAGGCGTTACTGAACCCCACAAACACATCAGCGATTGTTTTCATCTGTGCATCTAACACTTCTGAGCAGCAACTGGCGCTGTTGAAGCCCAGGGTCAAGGAGGGTGTAGGCACAAAATATTGAGTTATTGCCTTGTTACGTGGCCATTGCAAATGTATGTACTTCAAACAAGAATAAATGAAGTTTTACTAGGACAATAAAATGATGAATTTCAATTCCAAGAATAGAAAAATATTTATACTTGAGAGTCCTCTGTGGTTGATACCGTTTAATGGCTAACTGAAAATATGGTAACAAATTGCAAGCTTTCGAGACTACTCAGGTCTCTTCATCAGGCTAAGACTAAAAAAAAAAATACAGAATCACATATTTCTACACACAACAGGACACAGGAATAGGTAAGACAAGTGAGGGAGGGACAAGTGAGGGGAGACCGGCCAAAAAATGAGAACAAGGATGAATTATCAGCGCCACACGATAAGTCAAAAAATAATGGATTTACCTGTGGCAAAACACTTTTGTATGCCCGGTCATAGCATGATGGATATGGAATTACTGGTATTAAAATATAAATTCAAATATGAGAAAGATACAAAGGTTTCAGAATATAAGCTCATCATGACCTTTGACACTGTTAGTGATGGAATGAATAGATCACACGGATTTATGTCATTCTATATCAATTAAGGAATCTGCGTCTCTGCCCTTCCAGGGGCATGAAAACACAAAACCAGACCCCAATCAGAGGGCAATAAAACTTTCTATCCTTATCTAGGAACTGTTCCAATATTTATGTTCATCCCTCTGTGATAATGACAGTTCTGCTACACGTCACTTACTTGTCTTACCTATTGCACTATTCCTGTGTCCTGTTGTGTATAGAAATATGTGATGCTTCATTTTTTGTTTTAGTCTTTGCCTGATGAAGAGACGTGAGTAGCCTCGAAGCTTGCAATTTGTTACCATCTTTTCAGTTATCCATTCAAAGGTATCAACCACTGTGGACTCTCAAGTCTAAATATTTTTCTATCTAATGGCAACACGGTACGAAGATACACATGTTTCCTAACTTCAAGAATAAAAATAAAGACACTGCAAATATAAATGCATATATGCACATGCCAACAAGAAATGGAACAACACACCACCCAAAAAATTGGTTACAAAATATAGTGTTGTAAATTTAACAATAAAAGTCCATTTTTGTATTTATGAATAATGCTTAAGGAACGCTATGTTAAACCATAACATAGTGAAGACAATGGATTTTGTAATCGTCACTCATCATCATCATCATTGCAGTTTAGATGTGACAGTCACAGACATTTCAATTATTTAAGTTAATAAAATCGTTACTTTGTACAGCATGTATGACATGTCCAGCATGGACTCATCAATGTGATGACAATAATGTACGATAAAAAATAACCATTTAAAAAAACATAATGCATTGTCACAATTTAAGTGTGTGCCTGCAAGTGTAGGTGAAAGAAAGGCTACGGATAGCAAAGGTATATTCTATGTCTGTATCAGACAGTGGACAGCCTCTGATGGGTAATGGCGATGTTATACTGTACGTCAATAAAGTCTGCGGCTGCAATCATGCATTTTTTGCTTGGACAGTGTTGAAGAGGGTAAAAGCATGTCTGGTTGCGCAAGGCTTTATCCGTCAACACTACCTTCCTACTGTCACGCGTAGGGTAGCGTAGCGTGTGTCAATTATATGACTCTATAAAATGTGATATTACGCAGCGTTATTGCGCCCTAGGGACGCCAAAAATACAACAGCAGTAATCATTTACTGTCTAATACTCCACCTATGACCAACAAAAAAAGACCGTTCCCTCTTTAACAATCTACAAGTCTAACAAGCATAATGGTTGACGCAGACTTTATTGAGGTACAGTATTACATTGACATTGTCCATGAGTAACTATGCACTGTGATACCTATATACCATTATTAATTTATATCTGTTGTGGTTGTTTCAACAGCACTTGCAGGTATAACTAGTACTACCTATTGTCAGTATGCATGATGCACTTTCTAGATGTAATAATTTATTATTGCACATTATTACCAGGTTTAGATGCTGGCCATTTCATATATGGTGTGTGAAGTTACAGTTGGCATCAGTATGTGTATTTTATAATGTCTGTCATAAATAAAACTCGTGATGATGATGATGAGGATTTTATGATTCGTACATCCATTGACTGCATTATCTTACAGGTACAGATAAAGTTCCTTAAAAAGCATTAATTGATAAGTATGAAATGTACTTTTATGCATTAATTTCAAAAAGTGAACATTATGTTTTAGTTTTTGTTACCATTTGTAATAGACATGTGCAGATATGCGCTGTGATGACAAATTATTATTTGTCCATATTTGTCATAAAAATTTATCATTCTAGGCCTGGAAAACTTCACAATTTCCTGTTTTAAGCATAACAATCAGGGTGACGGCTCTTCCCTATTTGGAGCATGTTCGACATGGTTTTTCTGTGCATGTGTAGGGAACAGGAGACTTGTTGCCGGACACACAGCAGGGGAACAGCTGGCGTTACTGAACCCCACTAACACTATAGCTTGTGTATTGGTCTGTGGACACGACACTTCTGAGCAGCAACTGCAGTGTTGTAGCACAGGGAGTAGAGTTCAGGTGGTAGAAAGATGAACATAACAGGAGACATGGATAACGTTGCGAACCAGTTATTTAATCTGAAAACGGACAAACAAATTCTGGCGAGATCCATGCCTTGTTCATTTTCAGAAAAGTAAGCCGGTCTACATTATCGGAGGATAGTCGCATGCGACGGTCTGTTAGTACACCACCTGCGGCACTAAAGACGCGCTCCGATAATACACTGCCAGCAGGGCAAGCCAGCACCTCCAATGCATACTGGCTAAGCTCTGGCCATGTATCCAGCTTAGAGACCCAAAACTTGAATGGGGAAGAGCCATCTGGGAGTACACTGAGAGGGAAAGACATGTAGTCTGTCACCATCTTACGGAAACGTTGCCTCCTGCTGACTGGAGCCGTCTCGGATGGTGTAGACATTGGTGGCGCTGCCACAAAACTTCGCCACATTTGGAACATACTGGTCTTGCCCTGTGCAGATGCGCTGCTTGTGCTCCCTCTTGTTGCAGAGCTGTCTCCACTGCCTCGACGCACAGAGCTGCTTTGTAAAGCAGTAGCAGTGCTCTCGGCTGGAATGGAGAACATTATGGATTGCACCAGTGTGTCTTGGTACTCCCGCATTTTACGCTCCCGGTTCAACGGTGTGATGAGGCTTTGTAAGTTGTCCCGGTAGCGAGGGTCTAGGAGGGTGTACACCCAATAATCAGACGTGGTGAGAATGTGGGCGATGCGGCGGTCGTTTCTCAGGCACTGCAGCATGAAATCAACCATGTGCTGCAGACTCCCAACTGGCCAAGAAACGCTGTCCCCTGCAAGAGGCGTCATCTCTGCCTGCTCTGCATCACCCCACCCTCGCTCTACATACTGACTAGAGCGTTGTGTACCTCCCTCTGGAGCGTTGTCTTCCTCCTCCATTGACTCCTCCTCATCCACCTCACAAAGTGAACACTGCCCAGCCCTTTGTGAGGAACCACGTTGCGCTGACTGTCCAGAAGGTGATGGAATTTGTAACTCCTCATCCTCCACCTCTTCCAAAACCTCATCCCTTATTGCTTGCAGTGTTTTTTGAAGCAGGCAGATAAGGGGGACAGTCAGGCTGACTAGTGCATCATCTGCACTCGCCATCCGCGTTGACTCATCAAACGCACGCAAAACGTGGCAGATGTCCTTCATAGAGGCCCACTCAGTAGTGGTGAAGTGTGAACGACGCAAATTGCGAGTTGATTGCGCCTGATGCAGCTGATACTCCATTACTGCTGGCTGCTGCTCACACAACCGCTCCAACATATGTAACGTGGAATTCCACCTGGTGGGTACGTCACATATGATGCAATGTTCAGGAAGGCGAAATCTGCGTTGCAGAGCTGCAATGCGCGATCTGGCCATGCTGGAACGTCGCAAGTGAGCGCACTCTAGGCGGACCTTGTGCAGCAGTGCATCAAGATCCGGATAGTCTCTCAAAAAACTCTGCACGACCAAGTTGAGCACATGTGCCAGACATGGTATGTGAGTGAGGTTGCCAAGGCCCAGAGCTGCCACCAGATTTCGGCCATTGTCACACACTACCAAGCCTGGCTGGAGATTCGCTGGCAAAAACCACACGTCGCTCTCCTGCTTGATGGCATTCCAGAGCTCCTGCGCTGTGTGGCTTCGATTCCCCATGTAAATTAATTTCAGGACGGCCTGTTGACGTTTGGCCACGGCTGTGCTCATATCGGTCGCATCAGGTAAGCGTTCACGGTCCATGTGGAGGTAGACCGTGACGGCTCCTGCAGCGATGATTCTGAGGAACTGGAGTAGGAGGAGGAGTCAATGTGGACAGACTTGATTCCTGCAATCCTTGGAGTTGGCAGAACACGTACAGCGCCACTCGCAAGATCTGTACCCGGCTCCACAACATTGACCCAATGGGCAGTGAGGGAAAGGTATCGTCCCTGGCCATGGGTACTGGTCCACGCATCGGTGGTCAGGTGGACCTTGCTACTGACGGCGTTTAGTAGCGCATGTTTAATTTTTCCCTCGACATGCTTTTGCAGACCAGGGACGGCTTGCCTGCTGAAATAAAATCGGCTGGGCACATTGTATTGTGGGACTGCCAATGCCATAAATTTACGGAAACTGTCAGTCTCCACCAGCCTGAATGACAGCATTTCAAGGGACAGGAGTTTTGCAATGCCAGCATTCAGAGCCTGTGCTCGTGGATGGTTTGCCGAGTATGGCCGTCTTTTATCCCATGCCTGTGCTACCGATGGCTGTTTTGTGGCCTGGGAGTGTGAGGATGACAGGGAACTTGCAGCTGTGGGTGGAATAACACTGGGTCTCTGGACAACAGTGACAGAGGTTCTTCCATGGCGATCCTGTGAGGAAGCCGAACCAGCTGTGTGTGAGCTGGAGGAAGAGGCTCCAACACGAGCTGAAGATGTAGGTGCTGCTGTAGGTTGGCCTACATCTCCAGTGTGTCTTTGGAACTCAACCACGTGCTTTGTCCGTACATGTTTCCACATATTTGTGGTATTGAGGTTACTGATATTTTTACCTCTTTTAACTTTTTGATTACACAGCTTGCATTTGACATAGCAAATATCATCTGCAAGTGTGTCAAAAAAGGACCACGCAGTGCAAGTCCTGGGAGCGCCCGTTTGGCTGTTGGAAGAGAACTGCTACGAACGGGTGCCAAACTGGAGGCTACAGGCAACCGAGTCTGCAGCCTACCTCTCCCTACTGTTTGGACCGTTGGGGCAATCTCTTCCTCAGAGCTGCTACCACCACCTTCCTGTTCCTCACGCCATGTTGGGTCTTGGACCTCATCATCTCCACTACCCTCTTCCAACACCTGCTGCTGTTGGGTGGTCTGGCCAGCACCTTGCTCAACAGAAAATGGCACCTGAGTCTCATCATCATCAGATGCGTTCTGCGGTGTGCTGACCATCGGCACTGGCTCACCCGCCTCTTCACATTCAGAGAGACACAGCTGTTGCGCATCACTGTATACTGCCTCTTCTTCACATTCCAGAATGCTGCTTGGCTGGGCCCCTGTTTGCAAGCCAACAGATTCTGAGAACAGAAGCAGAGACTCAGCTGGCTCCAGTTCAGAACTCTCTGACTGCCTGGGCAATTTGGCAGGCGGTGAAGAGACAGATGGTTGTTCAACAGTGCTGTGGTCCTGAGAGGAGGTGGAAGCAATTGAAGTCGATGCATTGGCTGCCATCCAACCAACAACGGCTTCAATTTGTTCTTCCCGCAGCAGGGGGGTACGCTGAGCTCCTACAAAAGTGCGCATAAAGGAACGCTCACGGGGAAAACTGGTGGATGCTGTGTCACTGGGTGCGGCAGCAGCCACAGAATCCCCACGTCCTCTCCCTGCTGAAACTCCACGGCCACGTGCCTTACTCCCTGCCTTCTTCATCTTGGTAGATTGATAAAGAAAGTCAGAAAAGTTATAAGGCCTAAGTGTGGTTATTCCTCAGAGACTGCAGTGAACACTGCAGACAACTGTTCAGTAGCTGTGAAAGGCCCCTTTGTCTACTTCTATAGTGTTTGCAACCAATGTATTGTATACGGATGGAATCGCGTCACACTAATAGATTAGATTTTTTTAAAATATAATGGAGCAGCACCAATTAGTGAAGGATGAGGCAGTGACACACACTCAGCAGACTACAACCAGCAGTGGTTGAAGAACTAACTGGAGCGTAATCTGCACTCAAAAAATGAAAAGCTCACAGACTACAGTGAACACTGAAACACAACTGTTCAGTAGCTGTGAAAGGCCCCTTTGTCTACTTCTATAGTGTTTGCAACCAATGTATTGTATACGGATGGAAGCGCGTCACACTAATAGATTAGATTTTTTTAAAATATAATGGAGCAGCACCAATTAGTGAAGGATGAGGCAGTGACACACGCTCAGCAGACTACAACCAGCAGTGGTTGAAGAACTAACTGGAGCGTAATCTGCACTCAAAAAATGAAAAGCTCACAGACTACAGTGAACACTGAAACACAACTGTTCAGTAGCTGTGAAATGCCCCTTTGTCTACTTCTATAGTGTTTGCAACCAATGTATTGTATACGGATGGAAGCGCGTCACACTAATAGATTAGATTTTTTTTAAAATATAATGGAGCAGCACCAATTAGTGAAGGATGAGGCAGTGACACACGCTCAGCAGACTACAACCAGCAGTGGTTGAAGAACTAACTGGAGCGTAATCTGCACTCAAAAAATGAAAAGCTCACAGACTACAGTGAACACTGAAACACAACTGTTCAGTAGCTGTGAAAGGCCCCTTTGTCTACTTCTATAGTGTTTGCAACCAATGTATTGTATACGGATGGAAGCGCGTCACACTAATAGATTAGATTTTTTTTAAATATAATGGAGCAGCACCAATTAGTGAAGGATGAGGCAGTGACACACGCTCAGCAGACTACAGCCAGCAGTGGTTGAAGAACTAACTGGAGCGTAATCTGCACTCAAAAAATGAAAAGCTCACAGACTACAGTGAACACTGAAACACAACTGTTCAGTAGCTGTGAAAGGCCCCTTTGTCTACTTCTATAGTGTTTGCAACCAATGTATTGTATACGGATGGAAGCGCGTCACACTAATAGATTAGATTTTTTTAAAAATAATGGAGCAGCACCAATTAGTGAAGGATGAGGCAGTGACACACGCTCAGCAGACTACAACCAGCAGTGGTTGAAGAACTAACTGGAGCGTAATCTGCACTCAAAAAATGAAAAGCTCACAGACTACAGTGAACACTGAAACACAACTGTTCAGTAGCTGTGAAAGGCCCCTTTGTCTACTTCTATAGTGTTTGCAACCAATGTATTGTATACGGATGGAAGCGCGTCACACTAATAGATTAGATTTTTTTTAAATATAATGGAGCAGCACCAATTAGTGAAGGATGAGGCAGTGACACACGCTCAGCAGACTACAACCAGCAGTGGTTGAAGAACTAACTGGAGCGTAATCTGCACTCAAAAAATGAAAAGCTCACAGACTACAGTGAACACTGAAACACAACTGTTCAGTAGCTGTGAAAGGCCCCTTTGTCTACTTCTATAGTGTTTGCAACCAATGTATTGTATACGGATGGAAGCGCGTCACACTAATAGATTAGATTTTTTTTAAATATAATGGAGCTGCACCAATTCCACAAAATGAAATAAAAAAAAGAGTCAGTGAGTGACACGTGCAGATGCCTACAAACAGCGGTGGATGCAGAGCAAACTGCAGCGTCACCTGCACTCTCACACACACCTTGCACAGAGCTGTTAAAACAACACTAGCAAAAGGAAGCTTTACACAGTGGTTGGTAAACTAGCCTGCCTAAAGCACAGTAGAGTACACAAAATCGCAATGTCTAACTGTCCCTCAGAGTCAGCACAGCAGCGTTCTGTCCCTAACTGAGTTCACAGCACAGTGACGCTAAAATGGAGGCGGCGCCTTTTATAGTGCATTCTGACATAATTTCAGCAGCCAATCACAGCCATGCCATTAGTTAAGATGACCGCAGCATTACAGGATGTGCCCACACTTCATAAGATTCCTCATTGGCTGACTAAAATCACATTGCCTCTCAAAGAATTATGGGAACTTCCGATTCCGGTATACGATATAGGAAAAATATCGGAACTAAGTATCGGAATTCCGATACAGCGAATATCGGCCGATACCCGATACTTGCGGTATCGGAATGCTCAACACTACTCATGTTACATAAAATTCCGGACCTCCTGCATTACTCCAGGTATGACTCAGACACGCACCCTTCCTGATTGACTGGGCTGTGGGTGGAGTTTCATGGCATCGCACTGGATACTGGGCTGTGACGTGCAGTGAAACTCCGCCCATAGCTTGGTCAGTCAGGAGAGGTGCACGCATCTGGGACACGCCCGGTGAAATGCAGGGGTGTTGATAAATAACTGTTTTTTAATATGTCTAGCAGACAAAGATTAATCTAGTTACTGTGGAAACAAATATTACTTTGACACGTACATGTGTAATGCCGAGGTGCACTACTATGCCATAGGTCACGCTCCATGTGGTGTGCGGATGGTATCACTTTGCTATAGCAGGGACAAAAAGAAAAGAAAAACAAGTACATGTTGCCAGGGTGCACTTAATTAACCTGTTTACTAGTAGTGTGATGTAATGTGGTGCACTCCAAATAGTCCAGAAAACAAGGAGGCCAGAGAGGCTATTGCTACACTTTACTTGTTGCATGAATACAGAGGTACATCCAGATAAACGATGATTTAACAGAGATTCAATTCCAATTCAGCAATCACAGTTACTTTCTAATATAGTCATGCATATATAGGAATGGTGCAGTGATTCCTGAGTCCTAACTTTTGCTTATAAGCACAGTTCTGATCACACAGATGTCTGAACCCAAGGCTGTGGTTTCTTCTTTACAGTTGTTCTGCCTGTTTTCTACCTGTTCCTTCAGTTTTTCTAGGAAACACACTCCACACACAAAATGTCTCCTTCTCTCTCAGTGCTAAGCCCATGACCTGGTCATGTGGTCTAACCGTGTGACCTTATGACCATATGTGGAAAGCAGGGCTGCTTTGTTAACTCTTAACAACCTCCTAGCAGAACAAGTACATCCCTCTATACATATGTAAACCACTTTTATGTACGGAATTCTCATGTACATTATACGCAAAAGGCAAATGAGAACATTGTGCAAACCTAATGAGGTAGCTGCTAACTCTGCTACATCTTAAAGGTGCATATACTACAACTTTGGGGCATTACACGTGCTAAGTTTTAGCAGACAATTTTGAAATTTTGATCAAGAAAAGTTTACGATGTGAGGTAAAGATCAGAATTTCAGCAAAATCAAGTATTGTTCTGTCATTGAGTACCTGTTTTTGTAAGGACTGCCTGCTAAAGAAATTTATGATGACATGTGAGCAATATTAGAAAATCAATGTCTATCTTACTTAACCCTTAAAATCTGGGTTGCTAATTTTAAAATGTTTAAGAAAAGATGTTCCAGACAAGAAGAGTAATGTCTAAAAGAGAAACATTCTGGTTCTCCTCCACCCAAAAGGGTTTGAGTGCAGAGGTCTGTTGGATGAGTTCTTGCTCCATTTTATCAAACAAAAATGGCATAATGTTTGCAGATTACTTGGCGCATGTAAAGTCAATAATGGGAAATTATTGTGCATCTCTATTAACCAACAACAACAATTGTGGAAACACAACAAGGAAAAATGTCAAAACTTATATAGTTTTAGCAAGATAATGTGTTCACCTACAAATCACACATTGCACTGCAAAAATTCAATGAAATCTGCATTGAAATGATAGATCATCCTCTAGATTCTGCTGATTTGGCCCCATCTAATTATTATGTCTATTATTATGTCTATATTAGTCTACTATTATGTCTATTATTATGTTAGGTTGCCAAAATAAAAGTTTTAGTTCTTTGGTCCAGATGACAGCAAGTTAGCTATGGATAGAAACATTGCAAACTTAAAAAGGATTTTGGCTTCCATGGAAAATTAAGTGGACATGGAATATTGTGATCCAACAATCTCTGCATCAATTAAATACAGGATCTAGAAAAGTTTTCCTTACATCAGATTCCTGATCAGAGGAGGAATCTGGTCAGAGAGGGGGTAGAACCTTTTTGCTTAGGTAGTCATGGATCCAGGTGCTCTTATCCTTCCCAGGTAGGCTGCAGAGATTCCAGGGTTTTTAACCACTGCCCAATCACCAGAAAGCGGCAGAGTTGGGTTTGAGGCCAGGAGCAAAGCAAACACGTGCTTATGAAAATCATATAATATCAATGTAAGTGCACAACATAGCCAAAACTACATGTGGTAAAGGCAGCTAAGAATCATATAATCCAGTCTTAGAAAATTCCTCAAAGAGTATCTCAAACAGGGACACATTTCTTGGGTGCATACCCCATAGACATCAGTGCCTAACTCAAAACTTTAGTATTTTTTTTTTAATCTTGCTTGCTCAGACTTCATTAATTTTTTTTTAAGGTGAAGCTATAATATTAAACCGGTCTTCTTGCTGTGGGTTGGAAAACATCCATATCTTCCATAACCATATCTGCATTACCTCCCATGTGTGAACGTATATCAGGATCACTATCAATTACCTCTGGTACCACAAATCTGCTAACAACTTCAAGCACTAACTTCTGCAATGGCTTGGGCTAGATTTCCAAACATGTATACACCCTGATATGACTTGTACACGCATATACTTATGAATTGTACGCTTTGGTAGTTATATGAAATCAATCTGCATGAGTGCTTCTGGAAAATGTTTCTGAGGTTTTTGCCATTGAATTTTAGATTCGTTAGACAGGACTTACATTTTAATAGTTGAAAGTGAGATGAATCTAGGAGTGTTCCAAAGACACTGTCAATTCAATCATCCATCTTTTTGAGACATTCATCATACAATGTGACATAGCAGCCATGTAAGGGAATAAAGTTGTGGGAGACACCGGAAATCCATCATGTTTCCTTTGGATACTCCAAATAAGTCTGAATCGTACCTACTTCTCTTAAGACCTGTGTTCAACTGCCGATGCAGATGACCGGAGATCTGAGAGAACTTCAACGTAGAAGACATGCTGAGTTACATCCTGTAGAGCAAGAAGCAGACAAAGCATCTATTCGGATAGTTTGAGACTGATTCTCTTTGATACCAGCAAAAGTCTAGACAGTGGTCCTAATTTCTAATGCATTTTGCTATTACGTCTAGTACTGAGTCAAGAGTGCCAAAAATTATATGAAACAAGGAGGCAGCCAACTGGGTGAAATCCTTAAATCTCTTTGTACGTTTATAACTGGTTAGATTAATAAAGGATCTACCAATCAAAATTAATGTGTGAATAGCAAGGTAGAGGTACAGGCTAAAGATTAACTTTTAATAGAAGCCTTTTAAAAAGGAACTATTGTCCCAATAATAACATACATATAATAACCAATAAAGTGTATCCTAACCACCAAAATTGTTGTGAAAAAAACAAAAAATATTTAAAAGTCAGTACCACAGACTTGACCTAATAACACAATGGGATAAATAGAGGATAAATCCACAAATGAACATAGAGAATATCCTCAATATTCAATATATCTGTATGATATCAAATCAATATATGTGCTTTTTCACATCATAAATTGCACATCTCAATAAACAGAACAATCTCACCATATGTCGATATCCACTGTCATTTCATCTATGGGGAGGCTGTTTATTGAGATGTGCAATTTATGATGTGAAAAAGCACATATATTGATTTGATATCATACAGATATATTGATATACCAGGCACTTGGGTAACAGTTATGGGTAGAATAGAAGCTAGGACACTTTGTAATAATGTACTTGCTGCCCCTTTGCTCACTATGCATGGAAACGCTTACACATTTATAAAAAACTGAAAGGTGAGTTCATCTGGGTCTTTTCCTGTAAGGGAGAATAATGGTTCAAGGGTACTTCAAGTGATTAGGCTGCAATCACAGTCTCATGGTTGCTAGTGGCTACCCTGGTCACGTATGCTGCTACAAACATGCCTGTTGTTGGACTGTCTGACTTCTCTTAGATCAAGGAATCTGACCATATATTCATTTAGTGTCTCTTTTGGTCACTGGATAACCTGATAGCCAGAAAGTAATGTGGAAAATGCCACCTACAGTGCCTACAAGTAGTATTCAACCCCCTGCAGATTTAGCTGGTTGACACATGCGGAATTAACTTGGCATTGTGACATTTGTACTGTAGATCAGCCTGGAAGTGGGAAATGCACTGCAGCAAAAATTTTTGTTTTAAGTTTTTTTTTTTTTTAAACGTTAAAAGTTAATTCAGAGTGTCATTTATTATTCAACCCCTCAAACCACAAGAATTCTGTTTGGTCCCCCTAAAGTATTAAGAAGTAGTTCAGGCACCAAGAGCTTCACATGTGTGGATTAATTATCTCTTTTGCCAGCCTTTTCTGACTATTTAAGACCCTCCCCAAACTTGTGAACAGACTCATACATGGTCAACATGGGAAAGACAAAGGAGCATTCCAAGGCCATCAGAGACAAGATCGTGGAGGGTCACTAGGCTGGCAAGGGGTACAAAACCCTTTCCAAGGAGTTGGCCCTACCTGTCTCCACTGTTGGGAGCATCATCCGTAAGTGGAAGGCTTATGGAACTACTGTTAGCCTTCCACGGCCTGGACAGCCTTTGAAAGTTTCCTCCCGTGCCGAGGCCAGGCTTGTCCGAAGAGTCAAGGCTAACCCAAGGACAACAAGGAAGGAGCTCCGGGAAGATCTCATGGCAGTGGGGACATTGGTTTCAGTCAATACCATAAGTAACGTACTCCACCGCAATGGTCTCCGTTCCAGACGAGCCCGTAAGGTACCTTTACTTTCAAAGCGTCATGTCAAGGCTAGTCTACAGTTTGCTCATGATCACTTGGAGGACTCTGAGACAGACTGGTTCAAGGTTCTATGGTCTGATGAGACCAAGATCGAGATCTTTGGTGCCAACCACACACGTGATGTTTGGAGACTGGATGGCACTGCATACGACCCCAAGAATACCATCCCTACAGTCAAGCATGGTGGTGGCAGCATCATGCTGTGGGGCTGTTTCTCAGCCAAGGGGCCTGGCCATCTGGTCCGCATCCATGGGAGGATGGATAGCACGGCCTACCTGGAGATTTTGGCCAAGAACATCCGCTCCTCCATCAAGGATCTTAAGATGGGTCGTAATTTGATCTTCCAACAAGACAACGACCCAAAGCACACAGCCAAGAAAACCAAGGCCTGGTTCAAGAGGGAAAAAGTCAAGGTGTTGGAGTGGCCTAGTCAGTCTCCTGACCTTAACCCAATTGAAAACTTGTGGAAGGAGCTCAAGATTAAAGTCCACATGAGACACCCAAAGAACCTAGATAACTTGGAGAAGATCTGCATGGAGGAGTGGGCCAAGATAACTCCACAGACCTGTGCCGGCCTTATCAGGTCTTATAAAAGACGATTATTAGCTGTAATTGCAAACAAGGGTTATTCCACGAAATATTAAACATAGGGGTTGTATAATAATTGACCCACACTTTTATGTTTAAAATTTATTACAATTCAACTGAGCAACATAACTTTTTGTTTTGTAAGATTTATGCTTCTGTTAATAAATCCTACTCTCGTTTGCAGTTTGAAGGCTCTAACTTATTTGCATCTTATCAAACCAGCTAAATCTGCAGGGGGTTTAATACTACTTCTAGGCACTGTATATAGACACACTGGGTCTCTTAACTAGTCCGTGAGTTTTTAAGGTCTATTTGGTCATCTGCCACACAACCTATAGTTTCCATTAATAGGTGATAATCTGCTGTGCCACTAAGTGTCCTCAATATTACAGTCAGATGTGTCCAGTTTTGGTTGCGGCAGATGCATAAAAATTTTAGGTGCTAGGCAAAACCAGTTTTGTCCAGGATTTATCCAGAACCAGTGGGTACCTTGGTTGGCCAGTGAACTTTAGCACCATCTCCTTCTATGGTGACAATTCCTACTGTAGCCTCTATGACAGGTGCTTTAGAAGGACTGCCAATTTAATGAAATGCACCTGATATAGTATCCTCTTTTTCCCCAGCCAATTGTTCTACAGCCAAATGGGCTTGTCAAATCATCTTCCTGGTGTTTAGTCCAGAACTCCGAGGAATCTCCAATGCTGATTTTGTAAAAAAAATTCAGCTAGGACCTTTTTAAAATGAGTCCCCTAGCCCATCCCTCTCATATTTAAATACTCACTTGCAGACACTCGGGTGCTGATTCACGCAGGGTACATCAGATGGCACGATATGGTGGTGTCGTCACTCCATCCAGCGTCCACTGCTGTACAGGAAAGAAGAGGAGACGGGCCGCAGTGTACAGAGAACCTGATTAGGTGAGTATAAGCCCTTTTTTATCCTGATATTTTGCGAATAAATGGGGGAATAGAAGGAGGGGCTGGCTATGGGGAACATAAGAGAGGTTGGCTATGTGGAACATAACAGGAGCTGGATGTGGGGCAATTAAGAGCGGCTGGCTATGTGTAACATAACAGGATCTGGATGTGGGGCATTTAAGAGAGGCTTTCTATGAGGAACATAACAGGAGCTGGATGTGGGACACTTAAGAGGGGCTGGCTATATGGGACATAAGTGGGGGACATATGAGAGGCTGGCTGTGGGGAACATAATACATGCTGACTGGGGGGACATAGGAGGAGCTAGCTGTGGGGGATATATGAGGGGTAGGCTGTGGGACCTATCACAAGAGGGGCTTGGGGGACATCATATATCGGAAACTGTTGGGAACATTATACTGGGAGCTGTGGGGGACATTATAATATATAGCATATGTGGGGGGCATCATTGTATAGGTGGCTGTGGGGGGAAATCATACTGTATAGGGGCTTTGGGGGACATCGTACGGTATATTGGGGCTATGGTGGACATCATAGTGTATATTGGAGGATGTTGTAGATATCACATTGTCTATATCAACAATATCAACAGGATCGTCCATGTTAAACTAATGGTATGGGCAGAATGGTGCTGTCATATTGATTTAATACATTCCTATACCTTTAGTGTACAAATCTGGTGGAACTGCTGGTAGGGTCTTTGGCGCCAAGATCTCAATCTTTGTATGCTCAGCCTCCGGCTGCCATTTCCCTGGTACACCCCATTGAAATCATGGAAGTGTGAGGACACATTGTTGGTGGGGCCACCGCAGCACCGTACACCCCTTCTACCATGCTAAGACTTGCAGCAGTGCCCCACAGTGTTGCACCATTGAACAACCCTTCTCTCAGCCCAGTGCCGGGAGTATCGCTCACAGTATTGCCCAACTCTTGCCATTGCCGTTCCCCCAGTAAGACTTTAAGGCTCACCCCCTGTTCACTCCCAAATTTGGGTGGGGCAAAACTGCATGTTATATTCCAAAAAATAATGCAAATATTTTCTTGTTGATACTGACTAAGTGTCATCAGTACTGGGGTTCCTGTACGGTCCGCAATCTGATAAAGACCATTAACAGCTCACAGCATCTCCTTACCATTGTTAAGGACATACTGGGAGTTGTAGGTTCATGATATACAAATGTACAGTACAGACCAAAAGTTTGGACACACCTTCTCATTCAAAGATTTTTCTGTATTTTCATGACTATGAAAATTGTAGAATAACACTGAAGGCATCAAAACTATGAATTAACACATCTGGAATTATACATTATACTTTACAAAAAAGTGTGAAACAACTGAAAATATGTCTTATATTCTAGGTTCTTCAAAGCAACCACCTTTTGCTTTGATTACTGCTTTGCACGCAGAAAAGGTGAACGGATGGACTCTACATGCCTGGTTCCCACCGTGAAGCATGGAGGAGGTGGTGTGATGGTGTGGGGGTGCTTTGCTGGTGACACTGTTGGGGATTTATTCAAAATTGAAGCGGTGAGCGGTCCAGCTCATCCCAAACCATCTCAATTGGGTTCAGGTCTGGAGACTGTGGAGGCCAGGTCATCTGGCGTAGCATCCCAGCACTCTCCTTCTTGGTCAAATAGCCCTTACACAGCCTGGAGGTGTGTTTGGGGTCATTGTCCTGTTGAAAAATAAATGATGGTCCAACTAAACGCAAACCGGATGGAATAGCATGCTGCCGCAAGATGCTGTGGTAGCCATGCTGGTTCACTATGCCTTCAATTTTGAATAAATTCCCAACAGTGTCACCAGCAAAGCACCCCCACACCATCACACCACCTCCTCCATGCTTCACGGTGGGAACCAGACATGTAGAGTCCATCCGTTCACCTTTTCTGCGTGCAAATTAGTAATCAGGGGCGGAACTATCGTGGAAGCAGGGGAAGCAGCTGCCACAGGGCCCGGGCTAGAAGGGGGCCCGTCCCTGCTGCAGCTGCTTCACCTACTACCACTGTAGTTCCGCAAGCTGCCGGTGGTGTGTGCAGGGGCGTATCTAGGGGGTGGCAGCCGGCAGGGGGGCGCAGTCGGGCCGCCTAATGCGGCGGTCCACAGTGTCTCCCCTGTGGCTGCGTTCTGCCGCCCCCGGCCTGGGAGTCGGCGGTTCCCTGTGCCGGCTGTCAAGCTGACAGCCGGCGCAGAGAAGCTGCTGCGTGCCGGCTCCCTGGGATCAATTGCACTGGCGTCTATACAGACGCCAGTACAATTGAAGCTCTGACGGCCGGGTCAGAGCGACGTCTGCAGCGTGATCAGGTCATGTGAACACGCTGCTGACGTCACTCGTCGTCGGCGCCCAGAAGGGTGAAGATTTGTGGTGAGTGTGCTCCATTATGGAGCTGAAGATACCACAGAAGATAAATGGGGGACATACTGTGTGAGTGTGAGTGTATGGGGGGAGATTTAGAGTGGGGATGGGGGTTCTTTTATGTGTGGGGATTTGGAGTGGGGATGGGGGGATACATTATGTGTGGGGGGGATTTAGAGTGGGGATGTGGGTTCTTTTATGTTTGGGGGGATTTGGAGTGGGGATGGGAGGATACATTATGTGTGGGGGGATTTGGAGTGGGGATGGGGGTTCTTTTATGTGTGGGGGTTTGGAGTGGGGTGGGGTACATTATTGTGGGGATGATGGGGGGGGGATGTGTGGAGTTGGAGTGGGGATGGGGGATACATTATGTGGGGGGGATTTGGAGTGGGGATGGGGGTTCTTTTATGTGTGGGGTTTGGAGTGGGGATGGGGGATACATTATGTATGGGGGGGATTGGAGTGGGGATGGGGGATTCATTATGTGTGGGGGGTTTGGAGTGGGGATGGGGGACCTTTTTATGTGGGGGGTTTGCAGTGGGGATGGGGGATACATTATGTGTGGGGGATTTGGAGTGGGGATGGGGGTTCTTTTATGTGTGGGGGGTTTGGAGTGGGGATGGGGGATACATTATGTGTGGGGGATTTGTAGTGGGGATGGGGTTCTTTTATGTGTGGGGGTTTGGAGTGGGGATGGGGATACATTATGTGTGGGGGGATTTGAGTGGGGATGGGGGTTCTTTTATGTGTGGGGGGTTTGGAGTGGGGATGGGGATACATTATGTGTGGGGGGATTTAGAGTGGGGATGGGGTTCTTTTATGTGTGGGGGTTTGGAGTGGGGATGGGGATACATTATGTGTGGGGGATTTAGAGTGGGGATGGGGTTCTTTTATGTGTGGGGGTTTGGAGTGGGGATGGGGATACATTATGTGTGGGGGATTTAGAGTGGGGATGGGGGTTCTTTTATGTGTGGGGGGTTTGGAGTGGGGATGGGGATACATTATGTGTGGGGGATTTAGAGTGGGGATGGGGGGTTCTTTTATGTGTGGGGGGGTTTGAAGTGGGGATGGGGGATATATTATGTGTGGGGGGGATTTAGAGTGGGATGGGGGTTATTTTATGTGTGGGGGGATTTGGAGTGGGGATAGGGGTTATTTTATATGTGGGGGGATTTGGAGTTGGGATGGGGGGTTATTTTATGTGTGGGGGATTTGGAGTGGCGATGGGGGGTTATTGTATGTGTGGGGGGATTTGGAGTGGGGATGGGGGGTTATTTTATGTGTGGGGGATTTGGAGTGGCGATGGGGTTATTGTATGTGTGGGGGGATTTGGAGTGGGGAGGGGGGGTTATTTTATGTGTGGGGGGATTTGGAGTGAAGGATGGGGGTTATTTTATGTGTGGGGGGATTTGGAGTGGCGATGGGGGGTTATTTTATGTGTGGGGGATTTGGAGTGAGGATGGGGGATTTAATGTGTGTGGGGGGATTTGGAGTGGGGATAGGGGATACTTAATGCGTGTGGGGATTTGGAGTGGGATGGGGGATTTAATGTGTGTGGGGGAGATTTGGAGTGAGGATGGGGGCATTTAATATGTGTGGGGGATTTGAGGGTACTGAAGAGTATGTATGAGGAAACAGTATGGGGGATGGGTGCAGACAGTATGGGGAGCGAACGGGTGAATGTATGTGGACACAGTATGGGGAGTGAGGGTGATGGGATGTGTGCAGACACAGTATGGGGAGTCAGGGTTATGTGTGAGCAGACAGTATAGAGAGTGAGGGGTAAATATATGAGGAGACAGTATGCTGAACAGGGGGGATGTGAGAGGAGACAGTGTGAGGAGGGAGGGGAATAGTGTGAGGTGACAGTATATTGCAGATATTTTTATTTAGGGGCATTATAATGACTTCTATCTTTAAGGGCATCGTGTGGAGAGTTGGTGCAGAAGAGCGGAGAAGATGGAGGTCTGCAGAGACGGCTGTGGATGAGAAAACTCATCATGGGATCTGGACAAGATGAAGAAAAGGAGAATGACTCCAGAGACAGCGTCATCTATAAGGTACCTGGATGTAAATATTATTTGTGAAATTGACTAATTCTCATGTCTTTATTTGTTAGGAGCATTAAAGGGGTTCTCCAGGTCTGTGTCACATAGAATGACTGCAGACTCAGCACAAACCTGGACAGCCCCTTTAATGCTCCTAACATAAATAAAAACATGAGAATTAGTCAATTTCAGAATTCTCACAGTGCTCACTGCACGCTGTTAGGATTCTCTCATGCCGGTAATTTACATACAAGCGGTCACATGCTGACTAGACGTGTGGCCTCACTCAATGAAAAAGAACGGAGCGAGGCCGGGCACGTCTAGTCGGAATGTGGCCAGAAGTATATAAATCACATGCTATGCTGACATGACCGTGTACTCTTGCCACCGGTAATGGAGAATCCTAAAAGTGTGCAGAGCATTCGTTGTGAGAATTCAGAAGCTGCAATGTCAGGATTCAGCTCTGCAGGTTCCAGCAGTCATCACATGGACACTTCACTCATATGTGATTTTTATACTTATGGTCCTGTGACAACGAGCTTCTCTTCCTGCTTCTCTCAGTTTTTCACTGAACATTGAGAGCATTAGGGAGAGCAGCTCGTGGGTACATGACTAAATGTGCAAATCGCATGTGTGCTTGGGGGGGGGGGCCAAACCAAATTCTTGCCCCGGGTGCCAGAAAGCTTAGATACACCTCTGGGTGTGAGTCTGATATGGGGCCCGCCGCCACCTCCGGCGCCGCTATGAGAGGAGGTGGGACGGGAATTGAGTCTCTAACCCATCCCTTTACTTGGGTGGTCAGGGTTCATCGAGGGGAAGCCATCAGTTTCATCTGTCTAAGGCACCAAAATAAAATACCTTACTGTGTGTCTAATCACAACCTTGGAAAATTTATACTGCCTGTCCATGACAACCACAGTGTGTGAAGGTACTGCCACACTAAACGCTCCCGCTAACGATCACGATAACGACGCATACTAATGCGATCGTTTTTGTGATCGTTTTAATGTCGCTAGTAGCTGCCACACTTAGCGATCTCGTTAACGACGCATAAGCGGTTAGCGATCTCCTTAACGACTTTGGCGGTCATTGCGATGTAAAAAACAGCGCACATCGTTCACAAAAGGTGCCAGACACAGCGATATAGGCTCACCAGCGGGACGCCAACCATCAAAATACGGTCCAGAACTCTAGTGAACGATCAGCGAGATCACAGCAGGGGCCACGTCGTTGCTACATGCCACACACAACAGCGTCACTAACGAGATCGCTAAATAGTGACGTATTTTAGCGATCTCGTTAGCGATCTTGTTTAGTGTGGCATACCCTTGAGAATTGTCCCAACTGCACACTTTTAAACCAGTTAATAGGACACAAACAAACAGGCACAATTGGAAATATTTGCTTCTGGAAAAGATCCAATCTTCACAGAATTGGATTGAATTAAAATAAATGTATTTAGAATGAGAGTTACAAACAAAACGGAATAGATGAAGAAAAGAGATAAAAAGATACGTATACGAGGAACCATATTAATATAAGAAATTTACCTGAGATGCTGACAAATGGTGCAGTGTCTAAGTCACAATTTTGACTCACAGCCATGTTGTCTCTGTGCAAGTCCAAAAGCAAAATAATATTGCAGGTTTGCATAAACAATTTCAAGTCTCATTTTTATCCCCAAAGATCAACCTACTGTTCTCACACTAAAAACAAAGTCAGCGTTTGTCCTTCAGTTATAGAAAAGAAGTCTCTGTGCTAAATCATTACAATTCAAAACATTCTGTTTGGTGGAACAAAGAAATGTGCAAAGCAGAATATATTCATAATTATAATTAAGCTACTAACAGATTTAATAGAAATTATCATTACTATCTTTATCATTGGTGTGTGTATTTATATACATTCTTTTATAGAGATTTATATATAGACATATAGATATATTTATCTATAAAATAGACAGCGCTCAGCATAAATGAGTACACCCCCTTTGAAAAGTAAGATTTTAATCAATATCTCATTTAACATAAAACAATTTTCAAAATGCTGACAAGACTGAGTTTCATGGAACATTCTTTAACTCATAACATGAAAGTAATGTTAATAGTATAACTTTCATTACAAAATTTTAATTTTCACTCAAATCAGTTGATGTAAAAATGATCACACCCCACATAATAAACTACTACATTTAGTATTTTGTGTGACCTTAATAATGTTTAACCCCTTCACCCCCAAGGGTGGTTTGCACGTTAATGACCGGGCCAATTTTTACAATTCTGACCACTGTCTCTTTATGAGGTTATAACTCTGGAACGCTTCAACGGATCTTCGCGATTCTGAGATTGTTTTCTCGTGACATATTGTACTTCACGTTAGTGGTAAAATTTCTTCGAAATACCTTGCGTTTATTTTTGAAAAAAAACGCAAATATGGCGAAAATTGAGAAAATTTTGCAATTTTCAAACTTTGAATTTTTTTTCCCTTAAAACAGAGAGATATGTCACACAAAATAGTTAATAAATAACATTTCCCACATGTCTACTTTACATCAGCACAATTTTGGAACCAAAATTTTTTTTTGTTAGGAAATTATAAGGGTTAAAAGTTGACCAGTGATTTCTCATTTTTACAACAAAATTTACAAAGCCATTTTTTTAGAGACCACCTCACATTTGAAGTCACTTTGAGGGGTCTATATGGCAGAAAATACCCAAAAGTGACACCATTCTAAAAACTGCACCCCTCAAGGTACTCAAAACCACATTCAAGAAGTTTAATAACCCTTCAGGTACTTCACAGGACCTGAAGCAATGTGGAAGGAAAAAATTAATATTTAACTTTTTAGCCACAAAAATGATCTTTTACAAACGTTTTTTTATTTTCACAAGGGTAAAAGGAGAAAATGGGCAGATAAAGTTGTTGTGCAATTTCTCCTGAGTACGCCAATACCCCATATGTGGGGGAAAACCACTGTTTGGGCACACGGCAGAGCTCGTAAGGGAAGGAGCGCCGTTTGACTTTTTCAAACTAAAATTGGCTGGAATTGAGATTGGACGCCATGTCGCGTTTGGAGAGCCCCTGATGTGCCTAAACAGTGGAAACCCCCCACAAGTGACACCATTTTGGAAACTAGACCCCCTAAGGAACTTATCTAGATCTGTTGTGAGCACTTTGAACCCCAAAGTGTTTCACAAAAGTTTATAATGCCTGGGTGTGAAAAAAAAAAAAAACAATTTTCCACAAAAATGATTTTTTAGTCCCAAATTTTTGATTTTTCCCAAGGAAATTGGACCCCAAAAGTTGTTTTCCAATTTGTCCTGAGTACGCTGATACCCCATATGTGGGGGGGGGGGAAACTGTTTGGGCGCACGGCAGGGCTTGGAAAGGAAGCAGTAACGTTTTGGAATGCAAACATTGATGGGGGTCATGTTCCATTTGTAGTGCCCCAGATGAGCCTAAACAGTGGAAACCCCCCACAAGTGACCCCATTTTGGAAGCTAGACCCCCTAAGGAACTTATCTAGATCTTTGGTGAGCACTTTGAACCCCCAAGTGCTTCACACAAGTTTATAATGCCCGAGCATGAAAATAAAAAATCCTATTTTTTTCCCACAAAAATTATCTCTTAGTCACTAATTTTTTATTTTCCCAAGGGTAACAGGAGAAATTGGACCACAAAATTTGTTGTCCAATTTGTCCTGAGTACGCTGATACCCCATATGTGGGGGGGAACCACTGTTTGGGCGCATGGCAGAGCTCGGAATGGAAGGACCACCATTTGACTTTTTCCAACCACAATTGGCTGGAATTGAGATTGGACACCATGTTGCATTTGGAGAGCCCCTGCTGTGCCTAAACAGTGGAAACCCCCCACAAGTGCCCCCATTTTTGAAACTAGACCCCCTAAGGAACTTATCTAGATCTTTGGTGAGCAATTTGAACCCCCAAGTGCTTCACACAAGTTTATAACGTAGAGCCGTAAAATTAAAAAAATCATATTTTTTCCACAAAATTGATTTTTTCACCCCAATTTTTATTTTCCCAAGGGTAACAAGACTCCAAAAGTTATTGTGCAATTTGTCCTGAGTGCGCTGATACCCCATATGTGGGAGTAAACCACTGTTTGGGTGCATGGCAGAGTTTGGAAGGGAAGGAGCGCCATTTGACTTTTTCAACGCAGAATTGCTTGGATGCCATGTCGTGTTTGGAGAGCTCCTGATATGCCTAAACAGTGGAAACCCCCCACAAATGACACCATTTTGGAAACTAGACCCCTCAAGGAACTTATCTAGATGTGTGGTGAGCACTTTGAACCCCAAAGTGCTTCACAGAAGTTTATAACGTACAGCCGTAAAATAAAAAATCCTTTTTTTTTTTTACAAAAATGATTTTTTTCGCCCTCAATATTTTATTTTCACAAGGGTAACAGGAGAAATTGGACCCCAAAAGTTGTTGTCCAATTTGTCCTGAGTACGCTGATACCCAATATGTGGGAGTAAACTACTATATGGGCGCACGTCGGGGCTCGGAAGGGAAGTAGTGACGTTTTGGATTGCAGACTTTGATGGAATGGTCTGGGGGAGTCATGTCGCATTTGGAGAGCCCCTGATGCGTCTAAACAGTGGAAACCCCCCACAAGTGACCCCATTTTGGAAATTAGACCCCACAAGGAACTTATCTAGATGTGTGGTGAGCACTTTGAACCCCGAAGTGCTTCACAGAAGTTTATAACGTACAGCCGTAAAATAAAAAATCCTTTTTTTTTTTACAAAAATGATTTTTTCGCCCTCAATATTTTATTTTCACAAGGGTAACAGGAGAAATTGGACCCCAAAAGTTGTTGTCCAATTTGTCCTGAGTACGCTGATACCCAATATGTGGGAGTAAACTACTATATGGGCGCACGTCGGGGCTCGGAAGGGAAGTAGTGACGTTTTGGATTGCAGACTTTGATGGAATGGTCTGGGGGAGTCATGTCGCATTTGGAGAGCCCCTGATGCGTCTAAACAGTGGAAACCCCCCACAAGTGACCCCATTTTGGAAAATAGACCCCACAAGGAACTTATCTAGATGTGTGGTGAGCACTTTGAACCCCGAAGTGCTTCACAGAAGTTTATAACGTACAGCCGTAAAAATAAAAAATCCTTTTTTTTTTTACAAAAATGATTTTTTCGCCCTCAATATTTTATTTTCACAAGGGTAACAGGAGAAATTGGACCCCAAAAGTTGTTGTCCAATTTGTCCTGAGTATGCTGATACCCAATATGTGGGAGTAAACTACTGTATGGGTGCACGTCGGGGCTCGGAAGGGAAGTAGTGACGTTTTGGATTGCAGACTTTGATGGAATGGTGTGGGGGCGTCATGTCGCATTTGGAGAGCCCCTGATGCGCCTAAACAGTGGAAACCCCCCACAAGTGACCCCATTTTGGAAAATAGACCCCCACAAGGAACTTATCTAGAAGTGTGGTGAGCGCTATGAAGCTCCAAGTGCTTCACAGAAGTTTTATAACATACAGCCGTAAAAACAAAAAAATCATTTTTTTTTTTTACAAAAATGATTTTGTCGCCCCCAGTTTTTTATTTTCCCAAGGGTAACAGTAGAAATAGGACAAATTGCACAATAACTCTTGTGGTCCAGAGTACGCTGATACCCCATATGCGGGAGTAAACTACTGTTTGGGCGCATGGCAGAGCTCAGAAGTGAAGGAGCACCGTTTGACTTTTTCAACGCAGAATTGGCTGGAATTGAGATCAGACGCCATGTCACATTTGGAGAGCCCCTGATGTGCCTAAACAGCGGAAACCCCCCAATTCTAACTCCAACCCTAACCCCAACACACCCCTAACCCTAGTCCCAACACTAACCACAAACCTAACCCTAACACACCCCTAACCGTAATCCCAACCCTAATCCTAATCCTAACGTTAGCGCCAACCCTAACCCTAACTTTAGCCGCAACCCTAACCCTAACGGGAAAATGGAAATAAATACATTTTTTTAATTTTATTATTTTTCCCTAACTAAGGGGGTGATAAAGGGGGGTTTGATTTACTATTTATAGCGGGTTTTTGTGATTGGCAGCTGTCACTGCTAAAAGACGCTTTTTATTGCAAAAAATAGTTTTTTGCATCACCACATTTTGAGAGCTATAATTTTTGCATATTTTGGCCCACAGAGTCATGTGAGGTCTTATTTTTTGCAGGACGAGGTGACGTTTTTATTGGTACCATTTTTGAGCACGTGACATTTTTTGATCGCTTTTTATTTCGATTTTTGGGAGGTTAGAATGAACAAAAATCAGCAATTCATGAATTTCTTTTGGGGAGGCGTTTGTACCGTTCCGCGTGTGGTAAAATTGATAAAGCAGTTTTATTCTTCGGGTCAGTACGATTACGGCGATACCTCATTTATATCATTTTTTTATGTTTTGGCGCTTTTATAGAATGAAAACTATTTTATATAAAAAATTATTATTTTTGCATCGCTTTATTCTGCGAGCTATAACTTTTTTATTTTTTTGCTGATGATGCTGTTTGACAGCTCGTTTTTTGTGGGACAAGATGACGTTTTCAGCGGTACCATGTTTATTTATACCGTCTTTTTGATCGCGTGTTATTCCACTTTTTGTTCAGCGGTATGATGATAAAGCATTGATTTTTTGCTTCGTTTTCTTTTTTTTTTTTTTAAGGGGTTCTTTGAAGGGGTTAACTAGTGGGACAGTTTTATAGGGGGGGGTCGTTACGGACGCGGCGATACCAAATATGTGTACTTTTATTGTTTTGGTTTTTTTATTTACAGGAAAGAATGAATTTATTGGGGAATATTTTTTTTTTTTTTATGATTTTTTTTTACCACTTTTTATTTTTATTTTTTTTACTTTTATACTTTGTCCCAGGGTGGGACATCACTGTATTTTAGCAGATCGCTGGTGTGACAGTGTGCACAGCACTCTGTCACACCAGCGATCGCTCTGGCACTGCTGCAGGTTTCCCCAGCGCCTGCTCTCAGCAGGCACTGAGGAAGCCGCCTCCCTGCAGGACCCCGGCGCCATCTTGGATCCGGGGACCTGGAGGGAGGACGGACCCTCGGAACAGCGCGACACATTGCGCTGCTCTGAGGGTCTCAGGGTAGCGCGCTGGGAGCCCCCTGCCTGCGCGATCCTCCCCTGTGCCCCGGGTACACCGCGATCATGTTTGATCGCGGTGTGCCAGGGGTTAATGTGCCGGGAGCGGTCCGTGACCTCTCCTGACACACAGTCACGGGTGTCAGCTGTGATAATCAGCTGACACCCAGCGGCGATCAGCTGCGCTCCCCCGGCGTGATCGCCCATGACGTACTATTCCGTCCATGGGAATAAGGTCCAGGGTCACATGGACGGAATAGTACGTCTGATGGCAGAGAGGGGTTAAGGCATTGTATGCCTCACTTTTGCGGTGCCATACAATTTTGTAGCCCTCAGTTATGAAAAATGTATTTTGGCATCAACACTCAAGAGTCACAGTAGTCTTCATATTTTTCAGCATTAACTCTAACAAATTGTAGACAGACTTTTTGTGAATGGACTTTAGGAGTGGATTCCTTCATGGACAATACCCATACAGTCATGGCCAAAAGTTTTGAGAATGACACAAATATTAATTTTTACAAAGTCTACTGCTTCACTTTTTCTAATGGCAATTTGCATATACTCCAGAATGTTATAAAGAGTGATCAGTTTAACAGCAATTACTTGCAAAGTCAATATTTGGCTAGAAAATGAACTTTATCCCCCAAAACACATTTCAACATCATTGCAGCCCTGCCTTAAAAGGACCAGCTAACCTCTTTTCAGTGATTGCTCCATTAACACAGGTGTGGGTGTTGATGAGGACATGGCTGGAGATCAATCTGTCATGATTAAGTAAGAATGACACCACTGGACACTTTAAAAGGAGGCTGGTGCTTGGCATCATTGTTTCTCTTCTGTTAACCATGGTTATCTCTAAAGAAACACGTGCAGTCATCATTGCAATGCACAAAAATGGCCTAACAGGGAAGAGTATCGCAGCTAGAAAGATTGCACCTCAGTCAACAATCTATCGCATCATCAAGAACTTCAAGGAGAGAGGTTCCATTGTTGCAAAAAAGGCTTCAGGGCACCCAAGAAAGACCAGAAAGCGCCAGGACCGTCTCTTAAAAGTGTTTCAGCTGCGGGATCGGGCTACCAGCAGTGCAGAGCTTGCTCAAGAATGGCAGCAGGCAGGTGTGAGTGCATCTGCACGCGCTGTGAGACGGAGACTCTTGGAGCAAGGCCTGGTCTCAAGGAGGGCAGCAAAGAAGCCACTTCTCTCCAGAAAAAACATCATGGACAGACTGATATTCTGCAAAAGGTACAGGCAGTGGACTGCTGAGGACTGGGGTAAAGTTATTTTCTCTGATGAATCCCCTTTTCGATTGTTTGGGACATCAGGAAAACGCCTCATTCGGAGAAGACAAGGTGAGCGCTACCACCAGTCTTGTCTCATGCCAACTGTTAAGTATCCTGAAACCATTCATGTGTGGGGTTGCTTCTCAGCCAAGGGAGTCGGCTCTCTCACAGTCTTGCCTAAAAACACAGCCATTAATAAAGAATGGTACCAGAATGTCCTCCAAGAGCAACTTCTCTCAACCCTCCAAGAGCAGTTTGGCAATCAACAATGCCTTTTCCAGCATGATGGAGAACCTTGCCATAAAGCAAAGGTGATAACTAAATGGCTCAGGGAACAAAACATAGAGATTTTGGGTCCATGGCCTGGAAACACCCCAGATCTTAATCCCATTGAGAACTTGTGGTCAATCATCAAGAGACGGGTGGACAAACAAAAACCTAAAAATTCTGACAAAATGAAATCATTGATTGTGCAAGAATGGACTGCTATCAGTCAGGATTTGGTCCAAAAGTTGATTGAGAGCATGCCAGGGAGAATTGCAGAGGTCCTGAAGAAGAAGGGTCAACACTGCAAATATTGACTTGCTGCATTAACTCATTCTAACTTTCAATATAAGCTTTTGTTACTCATATGTTTGCAATTATTATATTTCTGTCTGTGATAAAAACATCTGTCAAACACACATAAAAACCAGAGGGCAGCAGATCATGTGAAAATATAATATTTGTGTCATTCTCAAAACTTTTGGCCATGACTGTACATGCCACTGAGAAACACTCAAGCCGGTTTGACTTTCCACTCCTTTAGCTAACTGCAATGAATTTGTATGTCGATTTTCTTCAACCCTTCTCATCAGAAGATGTTCCTGTTTAGGTGTTAACTTCCGTGGTCGGCCTGGACGTCTCTTTGAGATGGTTGCAGTTCCATCTTTGTTCATTTTTGCTTCACTTTTGCTGCGCTCTTCTGACTGATAAGTAAAGCTTTGCTGATCTTCTGGTGGTCTTCACCTTTCTTGTGTAAAGGAATTATTTTCTTACTCAGGTCTTGTGACATTTCTTTTCCATATGGTGACATTGCCAACAGCATGAAATGGGAAGGGTTTTTCTTTTTAAAAAGGGTTGTCCAGGTTTTTCTCAAAAGTCTGCAGTCACTCTATGTGCAGAGTGTGAGATGTGAGGACAGTGCGGTCGGTGATATGCATACTTCCCACCACATTTCAACTAGATGTGTGTGGCCTTATTCAATACAAATGAATAGAGAAAGGCTATACAAGTTTAGTCAAAATGTGTCCAAGAGCATCCAAAATGCATACTTGCAGTCATACAACCACCTGGTGTTGCAGCCGGCAATGAAGAATGCCACGTGCAATGTGAGGATTTAGAGTGACAGCAGACTTTTGTGATAAACATGGACAACCCCCTTAAGTAACGCCCTTTTATAATAAACTGTCTGCTGAACACCTGTTTAATTAATAATTAGACTTCCCCGAAGTTATTTAAAATTTTGCAGTCTAAACAATAGCTTTGCTTTTAAGACTTTCATTGGAGTGTATTCATTTTTACAACATGGTATTGAATTAATATGTTCATAAAACTAATTTTTGGGTGTGCAAAATAACAAATCTTGTTTGCAATCGATGGCTCACATTTGTGGAAATGTTAAATTTGAAAGGAAACTAAAGACACAGCTGAAGTTAAATACAATTATTTCCTTTGGAACAGCAAAAAAATAGAGAAAGAAAAGCAAATTGGACATAATTTCACAAAAAAAACCCTCAAAAAGGGTAAACAAAATTGTTTGCACCTTTCCCAAATTATTGGTGAATCAACTGTGTTTCAAGCATGTGATGCTTGTTCAAGCTCATCTGTGGCAAGTAACAGGTTTGGGCAGTATGAAAATCATATCTGAAACCAGATAAAAATGTAAGAAGTTGACTCAATCTTTGCATTGTGTGTCTGTGTGTGCCCCACGTAGCATGGAGAACAGAAAGAGAAGAGAACTGTCTGAGGACTTGACAACCAAAATTGTTGAAAAAGTTCAAGAAACTCAACGTTACAAGTCTATCTCCAGAGATCTTGATGTTCCTTTGTCCACGGTGCACAACATAATCAAGAAGCTTACAACCCAGCTAATCTCCCTCTCCAAGAGAAAAATTGATGAAAAGTTTGAACGCAGGATAGACCGACTAGTGGATAAGCAATCCGAATCAAGTTCCAAAGGAATTCAAGCTGTTCTGCAGGCTCAGGGTGCATCAGTGTCAGCATAAACTATCCGCGATATTTGAATGAAATGAAACGCTATGGCAGGAAACCAGGAGGACCACACTGCTGATACAGAGACATAAAAAAGCTAGATTGCAGTTTGCCAAAATGTACATGAGTAAGAATCCTTCTGGGAAAGTGTCTTGTGTACAGATGAGACCAAAATAGAGCATTTTGGTAAAGCACATCATTTTACTGCTTACCGAAAACGGAATGAGGCCTGCAAAGAAAAGAAAATAGTACCTACAGTCAAATATGGTGGAGGTTCAAAGATGTTTTGGGTGGTTTTGCTGCCTCTGGCACTGGTTGCCTTGACTGTGTGCAAGTTATCCTTTAATCTGAAGATTAACAAAGGATTTTGGGTCCCAATGTAGTGCCCAGTGTTGGAAAGCTGGGTTTGCATCCTAGGTCATGGATCTTCCAGCAAGACACTGACCCAAAACATACATCAAGAAGCACCCAGAAATAAATGGAAACAAAGTGCTGGAGAGTTCTGAACTGGCCAGCAATGAGTCTGGATCTAAATTTCATTGAACACCTGTGGAGAGATCTTTAAATTGCTGTTGGGAGAAGGCACACTTCAAATATGAGAGACCTGGAGCAGTTTGCAAAAGAAGAGTGGTGTAAGAAACTATTTGATGTTTATAAGAAGTGATTGATTGCAGTTATTTATTCCAAAGGCTGTGCAGCAAAATATTATGTTGAGGGTGCCAACAATTTTGCCCTGCTTATTTTTGGGATTGTGTGTGAAATGATGTCCAATTTGCCTTTTTTTCTTTTTTGTATTGTTACAGTAACACAAAGGAAATAAACATGTGTATAACAAAACATGTGTACTTGCAATAATTTTCCTGGGAGAAATACTTTATTTTCTGTAAAAATTTCAAGGGTGCCAACACTTTTAGCCATGACTGCATGTATGTACAATATATATATATATATATATATACATACACACACACACACACACACACACACACACACACGGTGGGCCATTTATATGGATACACTTAAATAAAATAGGAATGGTTGGTGATACCAACTGCCTGTTTGTGGCACATTAGTATATGGGAGGGGGAAAACTTTTCAAGATGGGTGGTGACCATGGCGGCCATTTTGAAGTTGACCACTTTAGATCAAACTTTATTTTTTCCAATGGGAAGAGGGTCATGTGACATCAAACTTATTGAGAATTTCTCAAGAAAAACAAAGGTGTGCTTAGTTTTATAAAATGTGTTCAAAGTGCTGCCCATTGTGTTGGATTGTCAATGCAACCCTCTTCTCCCACTCTTGACACACTGATAGCAACATCGCAGAAGAAATGCTAGCACAGGCTTCCAGTATCCATTGTTTCAAATGCTGCACATCTGAAGGCAATTGTCTATCCTGTGAAGATACCAGATGTGCAGCATCTAAAACAACGGATACTGGAATCCTGTGCTAGCATTTCTTCTGCGGTGTTACTGACCCACTGCCAAACCGGTCATGCTGAAGGATGTTGCAGGTAGCAGGTTCCCACTCAGCAACATGTGACAGACGTGACAGAGTCTGGAGACGCCGTGGAGAGCGATCTGCTGCCTTCAACATCCTTCAGCATGACCGGTTTGGCAGTGGGTCAGTAATGGTGTGGGATGGCATTTCTTTGGAGGGCCGCACAGCCCTTCATGTGCTCGCCAGAGGTAGCCTGCCTGCCATTCGGTACCGAGATGAGATCCTCAGACCCCTTGTGAGACCATATGCTGGTGCGGTTGGCCCTGGGATCCTTCTAATGCAGGACAATGCCAGACCTCATGTGGCTGGAGTGTGTCAGCAGTTCCTGCAAGATGAAGGCATTAAAGCTATGGACTGGCCTGCCCGTTCCCTAGACCTGAATCCGATTGAGCACATCTGGGACATCATGTCTCGCTCCATCCACCAACGTCACGTTGCACCACAGACTGTCAAGGAGTTGACGGATCCTTTAGTCCAGGTCTGGGAGGAGATCCCTCAGGAGAACATCCGCAACCTCATCAGGAGCATGCCCAGGCGTTTTAGGGAGGTCACACAGGCATGTGGAGGCCACACACAATACTGAGCATCATTTTGACTTGTTTCCACTTTCATTTTGGGGGTCTCTCCAAATTCAGGCCTCCATTGGTTCAAAAACTTGATTTCCATTGATGATTTTTGTGTGATTATGTTGACAGCACATTCAACTTTGTACGGAACAAAGTATTCAGTGAGAATATTTCATTAATTTAGATCTAGGATGTGTTATTTGAGTGTTCCCTTTATTTTTTGAACAGTGTATATGTATATATATACAGTATATACACACTGGGAAAAATAAGTATTTGATACACTGCTGATTTTGCAAGCTCTCCCATCTACAAAGAATGGAGAGTCTAATTTTTATCGTAGGAGACGGAATCTAAAAATAAATACAGAAAATCGCATTGTATAATTTTTAAATAAATAATTGAACTGCATTTTATTGCATGAAATACATATATAATCACTTACCAACCAGCAAGAATTCTGGCTCTCACAGACCTGTTAGTTTTTCTTTAAGAAGCCCTCCTACTCTGCACTCATTACCTGTTTTAATTACACTCATTTGAACTAGTTACATGTATAAAAGACACCTGTCCACACACTCAATCAATCACACTCCAACCTCTCCACCATAGCCAATACCAAAGAGTTTTCTAAGGACATCAGAGACAAAAATTAGACCTGCACAAGGCTGGTAAGGGCTACAGGACAATAGGTAAGCAGCTTGGTGAGAAGGAAACAACTGTTGGCACAATTATTAGAAAATGGAAGAAACACATAATGACTGTCAATCTTCCTCAGTCTGAGGCTCCTTGCAAGATCTTGCCTTCTTGGGTAAGGCTGATTCTGAGAAAAGTCAGGAATCAGCCCAGAGCTATCTGGTCAATAACATGAAGAGAGCTGGGACAACAGTCTCAAACTTTAGCGTTAGTAACATAAAAATCCTGCAGGGAGCGCAAGGTTACCCTGCTCTTGCCAGCACATATCCCGGCACTTTTGAAGTTCGCCAATAACCATCTGGATGATCTAGCTGAGGCCTGGAAGAAGGTCATGTGGTCAGATGAGACCAAAATATAACTTTTGGTATCAACTCCTCTCGCTTTATTTGTAGGAAGAAGGATGAATATAACTCCAAGAACATCATTCCAACCGTGAAGCATGGTGGGGAAACCTCATAATTTGGGGGTGCTTTTCTGCAAAGGCGACAGGATGACTGCACCATACTGAAGGGAGGATGTATATTGTATTGCCAGTTTCCAGACATGAACTCAATAGAAAATCTTTGGAGGGAGCTGAAACGCAATGATGCCCAAAACTTGAAAGATATGAAGATCTGTATGGAGGAGTGGGCCAAAATCGTTGCTGCAGTGTGTGCAAACTTGGTCAAGAACTAAAGGAAACCTCTGACCTCTGTAAATGCAAACAAATGTTTCTGTACCAAATATTAAGTTGTTTTTCTATTGTATAAAATACATATTTCATGCAATAAAATGCAAATTAGTTATTCAGAAATCATACAATGTGATTTTCTGGACTTTTTTTTAAGATTCTGTCTCTCACAGTTGAAGTGTACCTGTTCTGCCCGTCTTATGTGTATGTGTACATAATCCTTGCAGACAGCATAAACCTTGATCCCAACAGTGATTTGATAGACACGTGATGTCTGTTACCAAGTTTATTGCAGGAATCGAAATGTGTAAAAAACTGTGGAACAAATAACAGTATTTTACTATGTGCTCACAAACATGTGGCAAGCATACAATATATACACAATATACAATGGTGAGGGAACACACTATATGCATAACATGTAGTTACATATAACATGCGGTATATCCCATTCTTACTGCACAGTCAGAAAAGCATAGACTACAACTTTCACATTTTCATAACAGCATGATGTAAACATCCCAATATTTATACGGCTGTCAAGTTCATGGTGAATGTGTTTAAGACCTACCGATTGTGCGGCTACAGATCTGGATGTAAGAGATCACTATTGGATTCTGATGTCAGGAGGTACTCAGGAATGAACTGTCTTAGCTGTATACTGAGCAAAAAACATGGCTGCTGGGGCTGACTGCTGAGTCATCAAAGCTATGACTCATGAACTACGGTGTGGTAGATATGTCAAAAAACTTCAATATCAACAACCAAAGACATTCTATAAACGACCACTAGATGGTGCTGTTATACCACATAACAAATCTGAATGTTTGCACAGAAAATTCTATTGGAACATCACACTCCTCGCCTGGTATATTAAAGATACCACTTCAAGGTACCTATGGAGAGAGCAACAAAATCAGTTCAGTGACTGGTCTGAGGAAAAGTTTAGGTTCGTGTTGCCTGCAGATCTTGACCTCCACTTTCCTAACTTTTCCATCTTCACTTGGAAACACTTTGGTTATCAGTCCCAAAGGCCAGTCATTTCTTTTTGACTGAGTGTCTTTGACAAGAACAACATTACCAACCTCCATGTTGGGTTTACTGGCTTGCCATTTATTCCGGGTCTGTAAGGTAGAAACATAAGGACGAATCTCTGCATCAGAATCTGGTTCTAACATTTCAAATGTGTCTTTCTCAAAAGTGTCTTGTACTGATTTGTAGAGGAATGCTGGTCCTGTGAGCCATGTAGTGTCTTTAAGATGGGCTGCAGGAACAGCTCTTGTTGCGTGGTCTGCTGGGTTGTGATCAGTTGATACATAACGCCACTGGGTAGGTCGTGTTGACCTCCTGATTCTTTGAACTCTGTTATGTACGTAGACATAGAATCTTCTAGTCTCATTGTGAATGTAACCCAGCACTACTTTACTGTCTGTATGGAACACCGTATCTTCAAGCTTTAAATCTATCTCTGTCACAATGAGCTCAGCTAGCTCTGTTGCTAGAACAGCAGCACAAAGTTCCAGTCTTGGTATGGTAAGCTCAGGACATGGTGCCAATTTTGCCTTTCCCATCACGAAGCCAATCTGGACTTGACCTTTGATATCTGTTGTTTTAAGGTAAGCGACTGCAGCTATCGCCTTTACTGAAGCGTCACAAAATATACACAACTGCTTAGTCTGAACCTCTGCAGCAGAGATGTGAGCATATGGTCTGTGAATGTGTAGATTAGACAAAGTCTTTAGAGAGTCTCTCCAGGTTACCCATAGAGCTTCTTTCTCTGGGGGAAGTGGAGAGTCCCAATCACATGTGTCTGCAGTTAAATCTCTGAGGAGAGTCTTACCTTGGATGGTGACTGGTGCTGCAAATCCAAGTGGATCATATAGGCTGTTGATGGTGGATAAGACACCACGTCGTGTGAAGGGCTTTTGCTCTTGGTCAACTTGGAAGGTAAAGGTGTCAGACTTGAGATCCCAGCTGAGCCCTAAGCTGCGTTGCATGGGTATGGGGTCCGTTGCAAAGTCTAGGTCTTTCAGATCGCTGGCATGATCTTGAACTGGGAAGGCTGCCATAACATCTTCGCTGTTTGAAGCTATTTTATGCAGTCTGAGGTTTGAACAGGAAAGCATACGTTGAGTCCTCTTGAGTAGGCTGATTGCAGCCTCTGGTGAGGGAAGTGACTTTAGGCCATCATCCACATAGAAGTCTCTTTCAACAAACTTCTTAACGTCTTGCCCATAGTTTTCTTTTAAAGGCGGGGCTACTTCTGCATGGTCATTTTCAAATATCTTGCTCATGAATGAGAAGAAGTGCTCCTTCATTTCTGGTCTTTTCTCAAAGTTGCGCCTGAGAGAACTGAAGCGTTTTGTGGCTTGAACTCTGTTGTTAGGAAGGCGGGTTCTCTGTGTTTTGAAAGGCAGTGGTGCTACCCAGGTATTTGTTTCATCTTTAGAGAATCCTTGTTCCATTATACTTAAGACGGTCTCATCTTCAATAGAGCAAGCGGTCTTGTTGTCTTCCTTTGTCCTCTGGAACACTGTACACCCTAGATGATCTTCATCTTCTGCACAGTCCGGGTATAACACACTTGTAGGCTTCTCTCTTACAAGGAATCTGTTAGGACAAGGCTGAAAGAGGGATGGACGTCCATTTTCCAATGTATTTGTGAAGAGAGAATTCACAGTGGTTGGTTTGTGAACGCTTCCTAGGCAGACATCGCCTATAATGACCCACCCTAGGTCGAGCTTCTGAGCATAAGCAGAACTGTGAGGACCGTTTATCTGTTTCCTCACCTTGTGGACTCTTATGATGTCTCTTCCAAGCAGAAGTACTATTGGAGCGTCTGGGTTGACTTCAGGAATTAGGTGCGCTATATTTTTTAGATGTCTATGATGTGATGCTGCTGCAGGTGTAGGAATCTCTTCTCTGTTGTTTGGGATCTGATTGCATTCTATCAGCGTAGGCAGAGGCAGGGATGTTTCACCATTTAAGGATTCAATTTGGTAACCAGTAGCTCTTCTCCCTTTTTCTTCACTCACACCTGTGCAAGTCTTAAGTGAATATGCCGAGCTGTTTCCTTTAATGTCGAAGATATCAAAGAAAGTTGAATTAGCGAGAGACCTGTTGCTCTGATCATCAAGGATGGCATACAACTTTACAGCTTTCTCTTTGTGACCAATGGGGTAAACTGTTGCAAGACAGATCTTGGAGCAAGATTTGTTGCTAAGTCCTTCTCCACAGACTTGGGTGCACTGAGGTGTCACTTCAGGAGGTGTAGGGTCTCTCTGCTCCTCGCCGTGCTCTGCCACTTGGTCTGAGGGTGTGAGAGTCCATGGAGCTGGTCCTGGGTGTAAAGCTGTGTTATGCTCTTCACTGTCACATTCTGAGCATTTAATGTTTGTTGTACAGTCTTTTGCAAGATGTGAAGTTGCTGCGCAGCACCTGTAGCAAATGTGGTTTTCTTTGAGGAAAGTTTTGCGATCTTTGAGCTGTTTTTCTCTGAATCCTCTGCATTTCAACAACGAATGTGGTTTCTTATGCAGAGGGCATTCTTTGCACGGGTCTTTAGATGAGGTCTTATCAGTCTCTGCAGTACTATAAGTTTTGCGTGAAGTGTCTTGAAGAGATACACTGGTTTTGTGTACTGCCACTGGTGTATCTCTCAGGTTACGCATTGAGACAGGTTTACCTGATTTGGGGTACGTGGTGTCAAACATTGAGAAGTCAAAGCTGGGGTCATTTCTAATCTTTGCTTGTTGGTGTACAAAGTCCACAAAGAATGAGAATGGAGGAAATGGGACGTTGTATCGTTCCTTGTATTTGGAGCCTTGACCGATCCACTTATCTATCAGACCTTGCGGAAGTTTGCGTACTATGGGATTTACACCGCGTGCTGTGTCCAAGAATGCTAGGCCTTGTAAGTCTCCTTGAGCTTTGGCAACTTGAAGTTCTGTCAACAGATCGCTCAATTCTCTCAGTTTTTGGAAACCTTTGCCTTGCATCTTGGGGAAATCCTCAATTCTTTTGAAGAGTGCGTTTTCTATCACTTCTGGTGAGCCGTAACACTCTTCCAGTCTCCCATATCAGGTTTAGTCCTCTGTCGGGATAGTCTAAATTGATGTCCCTAATCCGTTTTGCATGCTCTGTGGATTCATTTCCTAGCCACTTGACTAAAAGGTCCACCTCCTCGTTTGCAGACAGATCCAGATCTTTGATTGTATTTCTGAATGAGGATCGCCATGCTCTATAGCCTTCAGGTTTGTCGTTAAACTTGGAGAGTCCTTGGGTTATCAACTCACGTCGAGCAAGGAATTTGAGAACATCTGACATACCTTGATTTCTGTTTGATGAATCTGGAAACGAGCTGAGGTGCAGAGGTCCATGTGGGTTAGAGTAATCTTTAAACTTGTCTTTGTTGTAATAACTACCATCTACTTGTTCCTTCTTGAAGGCTGGAGCTGCTCTGCAGTTGTCTGTCGGTTGGAATGCAGGTTGCATTGGGGACCGATGATATATAAAGTTACTGTCTTGCTTGATGTATGGCATTTGGAAGGCTGAGGCTGCTTGTTGTGTGACAGGATTAGGCTGGAGTTTGTAAGCAGGGGTTGACTCAGCTCCTGGACCGTAATACAGGCCGCCATCTGACTTAGCATACTGCAGTACGTATTTTGACGTGTGTCGTGCTTTGTCCTGTTGACTGAGCTCTGATCCAAGAATACTGCTGCGTCTATTACTTGCGATACTTGCTGCCTCCTCCAAAACTTCAGCCTCTGCCAGTGCAACTGCGGCTTCCCTCTCCAATGCTAGTTTTTTCATGTGTGCTTGTTGTTCGGCCAGAGCTGCTTTCAAGCGTGCTTCCTCTGCTTCCATGTGTGCCTGTTGTTCGGCCAGAGCTGCTCTCATGCGTGCTTCCTCTGCTTCCATGTGTGCCTTCATTTGTGCTTCCTTTGCTTCTAATTGCCTTTCTTGCTCAGCAAACGATGCTCGCACTTTGGCAGCTTCTGCTTTTGCGCGTGCTATGGCGATGGTAGAGCTGCTCACTGACTTCTTTGAGCTTTTGCAGCTGGCTGAGATTGCAGATCTTGTGGTGAATGATCTACCTTCTGCGGCTGACATGGTGACGCTCTGACAGGATTCGCGCCCTTTCTTTCAGGCTTGACAGAAGCTTGGTTTCACTACGATCACTATGTGCGAGCTGCGGTATCTTCTATCCAGCTTGTAGCGGGCAGTTTTACTGCGATCAGTATGTGAGAATCCGCAGTTCTTCTATCCAGCCTGCGAGGGTTAATCGTTTTTTACTGTTCTGCCCGTCTTATGTGTATGTGTACATAATCCTTGCAGACAGCATAAACCTTGATCCCAACAGTGATTTGATAGACACGTGATGTCTGTTACCAAGTTTATTGCAGGAATCGAATATGGTAAAAAACTGTGGAACAAATAACAGTATTTTACTATGTGCTCACAAACATGTGGCAAGCATACAATATATACACAATATACAATGGTGAGGGAACACACTATATGCATAACATGTAGTTACATATAACATGCGGTATATCCCATTCTTACTGCACAGTCAGAAAAGCATAGACTACAACTTTCACATTTTCATAACAGCATGATGTAAACATCCCAATATTTATACGGCTGTCAAGTTCATGGTGAATGTGTTTAAGACCTACCGATTGTGCGGCTACAGATCTGGATGTAAGAGATCACTATTGGATTCTGATGTCAGGAGGTACTCAGGAATGAACTGTCTTAGCTGTATACTGAGCAAAAACATGGCTGCTGGGGCTGACTGCTGAGTCATCAAAGCTATGACTCATGAACTACGGTGTGGTAGATATGTCAAAAAACTTCAATATCAACAACCAAAGACATTCTATAAACGACCACTAGATGGTGCTGTTATACCACATAACAAATCTGAATGTTTGCACAGAAAATTCTATTGGAACATCACAGTACCTATGATAAAAATTACAGATTTCTAGATTCTTTGTAGGTGGGAAAACTTGCAAAATCGGCAGTGTATCAAATACTTATTTTACCCATTGTATATATATATATATATACACACTGTTCTCAGGAATGCACATTCAGTTTAAGCTAGAATTTTTCTTATTTGAACACTTTTCTAAATCATACAGAAAACTAACTGTCAAGTTCTGTTTCGGAAAATGTGAATATCTGATGACTGACAGTAATTTGTGGGGAATTATTCAAATTATATGCAATGGAAATCTGCATTTAAAATGTGTGGTGCATTAGAAAATAAACTGGCTGCTGCAGAACTATTGAACTGGAAAAGATAAACAGTCTTAAACTGAGGTACACAAACACAAGACCTCCTATTGCTGACAGTGTATAGGTTGTGACTTCTCTTTCTTTTGTATCCTGAGTATGTCCAAAATTCTGTTCTTGCTAACCTCTAGAGTCGACAAATGATATTTGTAGGATCCTGGTATGACGGCCACCTCAGTAGCATATCCCCATCGGATGCCCTTCTACCTACGAGCATCCATTGTGCCTCTATCTGATTAATAGACCTAACACAATGTTATGCCTGGCTTAAAGAGGTGCCATGGATCCCAGGAGATGGAGGAGGTGTGTAGGACTCTGGAAAAACAGTACAAAAATACAGGCAGTTTTCTGTCTAATTGCTGTAGTAACGTTTTCCATGTTCTGGGTTTTCTGTTGCAGATTACATAACATTTGCCAGAGTCTTTGTCTCCTCTTTTTGATGACATGGATCGCTTATAGCCTTCCACTATACTCATTTGTGGGACAACACCACTGACATAATGTACAAATGAACAGGAAATGCCAGTCGCCCAAAGAGCATATGCGGGTCATTACCCTATTTCAAGACCAAAAAGCTTGTGGCCGCCACACATACTCCATGGATTCATCAAACAGACCTTTGTGGATATGCAAACATGTTAAGCTGGATACACTGTCTTCTTACAAAGAGGAGTGAGAGGCCCAAACTACAGAAATATCCCACACCAAGAAGCCAAAACTTGAATCAGGCTGCACTCAGGTAGCAAAGACTGGAGGACATGTTTCACCAAGTAAGAACAGTTGAAATGTGTAATTTTTTCTTTTGGATTTATACAGCACTGAGAATAGAAGCAGAAGAAGTGCCCCTGTGCCAAGGATTTCAGTCATATAGCAGGGGTGAGCTGGTTGTTCTTATTTTTACAACAGGAACTTGTCTGCTGTAGGACTTTCGTTGCCAATGCCTACATGCTGTAAAACTGCTAGGCAGCACTTCACCTTATGTGACAGAAAAGACCGAGGGCGGGGATGGATGCAACACTGTGCTCTGTTCCTGTTGGGGATAGTGGCATATATATTTAAAAGGATGCAGAGGTAGATAACCTCCACAAAGTGGTAAGAGCACAAAAACGTGGGGGCTTCATCACAATGTTTTGGTTGAGTATTATTGTCATTCAAAACATTGACCGTGAAAGGCATGCACTATCCTTGTCCATAATTGCAGCTCTGAGTGTCCACAGTGCAATGCACTTTCGAGATCAAAGACAAGTCAAGAAAGTGGCCCAGGTTTTTTTACATGTGAAAGCACACAGTGCATTATTTTCTATGAGAAATAACAGAGGCTGGGTATCTTCCATTTCTCGAAAGGCATTGAACTCCACTGAGTGGTACAGTAGTGACTGCACCATCAGAATCTTGACAAAGAGGGAGTTGAGTTGCCATACAAGTGGATGACTGCGATTGCATGCATGTTTCCTTGACACACAATCAGGTATGGATATCTCGCAGTGTAACAGAGAAGTAGTAGTTGTAGTATGACTAGCAGTATTTTTGGATGACAATGTTTGTGTTGATGACACCAACCAGGTATTACTTGAGAATCCATCCTGACTACCAGAAAGGCAAGCATGATGAGAAGGGATGGGAGTACAACTTGAATCTTGCTAATATTGCTGGCTTGCTTGCTTTTCTCGAACAAGCAGGTGATGTTGCTTCATTGTGCTGATAGAGAGCCATAGTTTCTAGTCTATTCGAACCTGGACTTCCAAATCTTATTTTCCTCATGAAGAGCCTGAAAAGCCAAATATGCCAACTTGGAAAAGAACTCTAGCACACAAGATGGCTGCGTATAGGACTCACCATTACCACAACAAGGCCTTTCTGGCATTATTGAGCTCCTCCACCAACAGCAAATGCAGCATCACCTGCTCCCAAGCTAAGCACTTAAAAAGCTATTCTGTCTTGGCAGACCTTTTGGCCACGTTATTTCCACTTTTTGGCAGTGAGGCCAACACCCTCCTCCTCTGATCACTTTATCTCCTTGGCACTCCAATCTGGTTCCCAAATCTACGTGTGAGAAAAGTTCTGAGCTCTCCCCCTCCTACAAATCCAAACTTTAGACTGCCACTACAACTGTCCCTACTTTTCCATCTTTTCTGACCAGAAGTCATCTGAGTACAGAAGATGACCATTCATCTAAGCCACTACACCAACTGAAATAAGTTTTTTGTGACATATCTTTCCTAGCCCCCTAAGGCTACTTTCACACATCAGGCTTTTTGAATCAGGCGCGGTCAGGCGTCGCGCCGGAGCGCCGGATGCGGCAATGAAATAAAAAACCTGATACGCCGGATGCCTGATCAGTTTATCGGATCAGGCAGAAAACCGGATCCGGCGCATCAGTTTCATCCGGTTTTTTGACGGATTCTGACGGATCCGTTTTCCAATCACGCCCCTTTCATTTCAAAATCTGATTGGCTATTGTAAATCCTATATATACAGTGTTCCTACAGAACATCTTTGACAGGTTGTAGAGGAGCATTTTTGAGAGAAGAGCAAGTGACTGATGAAGATGGAGGCGATTATTGGTAATATTTTCCGGAATCTTGTGGATTTCACAGCAGAGGCGAATCGCTTGTGTTTTATCGTTATGGAGAAGGAGAGAGGGATCAAGCAGCGCCTAAAGCGTCAGCGACAGCGCCGCCGTCGGATGTGGATACACCCCATCACGGCACAGCGACTAACCCGTGGAGTCTATTCAACACTCAATATGGAGTTAAGAGAGAATCCACATAAATTTTTTTCTTATCTTCGTATGAAGAAGGCAACCTTTGACATGTTGGTGGAGAGGATTGAAGACAAGATCAGGAGATGTGACACGTATTGCCGGTATTCGATTTCTCCGTCGGAGCGTCTCATGGTGACAATAAGGTAAGCTATTACTTTTGAATGTGTTTGCTTGCACACAGTTGTATTGTTGTTTCGTATTCTAGGACTAAAAGGCAACAGAAGGATTACTACCAGTGCAATAAAAAATGGTCAAAAACTTGTGTGTGCTTATTTCATTCAATTGCATATTTTTGTGTATCTTTGCGGGAAATGTTTAATACAATGTGGTTATTGTTATATTTTTTTTTTATTTCAAACTTTTATGCTATGTGGGTAGTGCCATGTTCTGTTTTTGCGTACTTTTAATAGTTTGTGGGTAGTGCCATCTTCTTTTTTTGCGTAATGAAATACAATGTGGCTATTGCTCTATTCTGTTTTGGCGTACTTTTAATAGTTGGTGGGTAGTGCTGTGTTCTTTTTAGGGATACTTGTAAATGTTGTCATTATTGTTTTATACTATGTGGGTAGTGATATATTCTGTCTTTTCACTTTTAAAATTTTTATACCTGAGATCTGAGCATTGATAGTGTATTTTTTTTTTTTTTAGATTCCTTGCAAGTGGAGAATCACTCTCTTCACTCCATTTCCAATTTCATTTGGGAATCTCAACCATATCGGGCATAATAAAGCACACATGCCGTGCACTCTGGGACTGTTTGGTCTCGGAATATATGCCTGAACTGACCACACAGCGGTGGATGGAAATAGCTGATAAATTCGAAAAGATATGCCAATTTCCAAATTGTCTTGGAGCGATAGATGGCAAACATGTCAGAATTGTGAAGCCATCAGGAAGTGGATCACAATATTTTAACTATAAAAAATATTTCTCCGTTGTGTTGATGGCCATCGCCGATGCCGAATATAGGTTCATTGCAGTTGACATAGGGTCATATGGTCGATCTAACGATTCTCAAGTATTCAAAATTTCAGCAATGGGCCGTCGACTGTATGGCAACACATTCAATTTCCCAGCCCCTAGGCCGCTGCCTCAAACCACAGGCCCACCTATGCCATATGTGTGTGTTGGTGATGAGGCTTTCCAGCTATCAGAACATTTACTGAAACCATATGCCAGCAGAGGACTGAACCATACCAAACGTATTTTCAATTACCGGCTCACTAGAGCCCGAAGAATGGTGGAGTGTACATTTGGAATACTTACTGCAAAGTGGAGGGTGCTAATGACAGCCATCAATTTGAAAACGGAAACTGTTGACGAAGTAATAAAAGCTTGTGTGGTACTCCACAATGTTGTGATCTCAAAAGAACAATTGACCATTGAGGACCACCATCAACAAACAAGTTTACATGATTACCATAATAATACTAATAGAAGTTCTGTTGCTGTTTCTAGGATGAGGGACAGATTTGCCCAGTACTTTATTTCAGCCGAAGGACAGGTAGACTGGCAGGATGACCGTGTGTGATCAATTGTTATGTTTGTACCTAAATGTAATGTTTCTGTCTTTACCATTGGTACTGTTATTAATGTTTAATACACATGTAACCTTACATAATCTGTAACATTATAAATAAATGAGAGACAAAAAATTGAATCAACCAATTCAAAATTTATTAAACCAATATTTTTAAACGTTTGTAAATGTTAAATTTCAAAATATCTTTGATAAAAAAATTTTTGTCATTCAAAGACTGTTTTTTTTTTTAGAAAAAACATTTGTACATAACATTATAACGATGTGTATTGTGTGGTGGACATACTATTGGAGGGGCTGCGGGACAATTCGACTGTGGGAGTGTGTAGAGAGGACTGTGATGCTGGTGGGGAAGGAACAGTAAGAGGTGAAGGGGTGGAAAGGGTTAAAGAATGGGAAGACAAGTTGGAGACTGATTCGGTGATGGGTGGTGGAGTGCAGGGTGGGGCAGGTACTGGAGGAGCAACTGACATGGTAGGGAATTGGTAGGGGGAAGGAGATTGGTAAGAGGTGGGAGTGTGGTACGGGGTAGGTTGTTGGTACGGGGTAGGTGGCTGGTACTGGGGAGGTTGTTGGTACTGAATAGGTGACAGGAGTTGTTGAGGGGACTGGAGTTGGTAATGTGGCTCAAGTTGGTGAGGTGGCTGAAGTTGGGAAGGTGGCTGAAGTTGGGAAGGTGGCTGAAGTTGGAAGGTGGCTGAAGTTGGGAAGGTGGCTGAAGTTGGGAAGGTGGCTGAAGTTGGGAAGGTGGCTGGTACTGGGAAGGTGGCTGAAGTTGGGAAGGTTGCTGAAGTTGGGAAGGTGGCTGGTACTGGGAAGGTGGCTGAAGTTGGGAAGGTTGCTGAAGTTGGGAAGGTTGCTGAAATTGGGAAGGTTGCTGAAGTTGGGAAGGTGGCTGAAGTTGGGAAGGTGGCTGGTACTGGGAAGGTTGGTGATAGTGGGGAGGTTGCTGGAACTGTGGAGGTGGCTGATAATGAATAAGAGGGGGAGGAGGCACGCTCACTGTAGGGGGTGGAGGTGGAGGAACAACTGGGGTGGATGTAGGATGGGAGACAACCTGCACTAGAGCAGCATGGCACGTGTGCATCACAAACATCTGCTGGTCAGCAGATAGAGGATCTATGCGCTCCGCAACCGACCGAAAAAAACTGTGGTTCGGGGATCCTCTTACCTCAGAACGCACACTTTCCAGAAGTGTCTTCACCTCACCAACTAGTGAGGTTATCTGATTAACGCCTGCGGTAACTTGCTCAGATAGCAACTTGAGGGTGAGTTTCCACGGTCAGGAAACGCTGCGTGTTTGGCGCTGTGCGCTGGCGCAGCGCCAAACACGCAGCGTCCAGATGTTACAGCATAGTGGAGGGGATTTCAAGAAATCCCGTCTCCACTATGCGTAACAATACGCAGGTGGCAAACCTGCGTAAACGGACATGCGGCGCGTCTTTTCAGACCGCAGCATGTCCTCGCGTATTGCGGCGACGGTGCGTCGCCAGCAACATAATTAACACAGGGCTATGTAGCCCTGCGCTCTTTCCGGAGGTGTTCCGGAGGTGTCCTGAACACCTCCGGAAAGAGCGCGCGTCAGAAAGGGGGCGGGGCTTAGACGGAGCGGAATTTCCGCTCCGTCAAAAGCGCTATGGTTCCGGACCGTGGAACCATAGCCTAAGGCAGTTCTGGAAAGATGCGTTAATGTGTAATAACTCGGGCGCATAGTTACTTTCCTGACCCCTCTGCCGTTGCCGCCCAGTAGCCGCAGATGTACTAGAGGTGGCAGGGCAGAAGGGTGGGGCAAAGGAAAATCTATCTGTTGACCAGCAGATTCATGTAATGCACTCGGCCACGCTGCTGCAGCGCTGGTTGAGGGGAAAGAGGGCTCACGTGTGGGTGCAGATGGGTCGGGGCGGTCAATCTGTCCCTCGGTGCCGGTCTCCTCAGGGATCGCCTCAGAAGGGCCCAACTCTGCGGGCGCCCGAGTGCTGCTCACCGTGCTGTGGAATAAAGAGAAAATATACAATTAATAAACTGTATTTAAATGGCCCTGGCTGTGAAAAAAAAATGTAGACATACATGTAATTTTTAATATTTACCTTCTGGTGACCATTGTTTCACGCAGGAACGCCAGAGCTCTTGCATACTTATATTTACTCTGGCGTCCTGAAGAACCACTCGGGGCCCGCATTTCTTTGTTGAACTCTTTCTTGAAGCGATCCCTGATAGACCGCCAACGCTTCACAATTCTCTCCCCTGAAACGAGATAGCACAAATAGGTTATTATTTCATACATACATGTTTTCAAAACAGTCCTCATGTCAACCATGGGTCATGTTTTCAGTATTTACATAGTGTTGGACCTAAGGAAATCCAGAAACATGACCTCTTGTGGTTCAAGAGGACTGGAGTTGTGGAAACACAGGTTTAAATCCAGCATCCCTACTGAACTGTATATACTTACGCATTTTAGTCTGTGACCGAGCTTCGAGGTCCTCCCAGTATCCAACAAGTAGGGAACAAACTTCATCCCAGAGCCGACGGGTCACTATCTGATCAGAATGGCGGCGGTCCCCCATGTTCCACAGCGGCTCCCGCTCTCTAATCAGATCTATCAATAGATCGATGTCGATCCCCTCCTCTCCGTCTGAGTCGGGAGCACGCTGTGAAGCCTTTAAAAAAAAATGTGAATAAAAAATTTTAATTAATAAAATTATTAAAAACATTTTTTTAAAACTAAAAAAAAAAAAAAAATTATACTTACAGATGGAAGACCGCCGCGTTCTTCATGTCGACTCTGGGAGGCACTGGTTTGACCTCTTGAAGCCACAGGTGCGGAAGACTGCCAAAAAAAAAAAAAAATATTAATTTTAATTTCCTTTTTTTTTTTATTTTTTAGGATGTGTTGTGTAGTGAGATGTTGTGTTGTAATGATGGATGCAGGAAACTTACGAATTGCGAGCCCACTCCGGGTATCTGTCCACCACGTCCTTCTTCTGGGAGCTCCTCTGGTTCAGATTCCTGTATTGAAAAAAAAAAAAAGGAAAATAAAAAAAAATTCACCAAATGATTTTGGAAAAATATTTGGTTAAAAATTACCGTTAAACGCTGCCGATGAGTGAGAGGGCTCCCAGAAGAACTACTGTCCTGCCGCCTGTACTCCATTCCTATCAGAGATGGTCGTCTGATGTGCATTAAAGAGGAAAATAAAACAAAATAATAAATAGCCACAATCATGCTCCGTGCTGAAAGAAAAAAAATCTTGGTTTCAGTTATTTGGTATGTGATATTTACCGTCTCCTGGATGGCGCCTGCTCCTCTTCTTCCTCTGCCTCTGGTTGTGGTGGTGGTGGTGTCACAGACCGCGGCCTCCTATGCTGTACTCTGCAGTGTAACAAAAGTAACAAAAAGGAGAAAAAAAAAATGGCTCAAAACAGGGACCGGTATGAAAGACAAAAGTTCTGTTTGCGGTTATTTGTTATGTGATATTTACCGTCTCCTGGATGGCGCCTGCTCCTCTTCTTCCTCTGCCTCTGGTTGTGGTGGTGGTGGTGTCACAGACCGCGGCCTCCTATGCTGTACTCTGCAGTGTAACAAAAGTAACAAAAAGGAGAAAAAAAAAATGGCTCAAAACAGGGACCGGTATGAAAGACAAAAGTTCTGTTTGCGGTTATTTGTTTTGAGATATTTACCGTCTAATTGATGGCGCCTGTTCTTCAGCCTCCTGTTGTGGTGGTGATGGTGTGGCTCTACGTGGCCTACGATGCTTTCCTCTGCATTTTTACCAAAACAAACAAAAATAATAAAAAAAATTTAAAACCATGTACCACTATGAAAGTCAAAAGTTCTGTTTGCGGTTATTGTGTTTGTTATATTTACCGTCTGCTAGATGTGGCCCGGTCACGCTGCTGTCCTCCATCTCTTCTATTTTGTGCAGATGCAGTCGCAGCCTGCTGCCTCTGATGTCCTCTGCTGTGGAAAAAATACAATTCAATTTAATACATGGACACAATCATCATATACATGATACATTGAGCTAATCAAAGCATGATTAATTAGGATATTTTCACTGCATAGCACAACCCTCATAGCATACAGCAATAACAACATAATAGAGAAAATAGGCAATACTGTATAGATAAATAACCATAATATAGAAGTATGTCAAAACAGTATATACCAAAACACAAGTAGTATACATCAATTCAAAAAGGATATATCTTTTGGCACATTGTATACTACTGTGCCAACCTAGTATATATCAATACCCCAATTGTATACAAGTACCCCAAAACTCAATATTGCAAAACTAACATTTATTTAAGTACTAGCCACATACATTATAATACCCACATTGCATTAAACATTACCCACAAAGATACACAAAAATATGCAATTGAATGAAATAAGCACACACAAGTTTTTGACCATTTTTTATTGCACTGCTGGTAGTAATCCCTATGTTAACTTTTATTACTAAAAAAAAAAAATGCAGACAAGCAAGCTAATTTATGTATGCAAATAAATAACATAGCAGTACCATCAAATTCAGAAAGTATAAAAAAACCAGAAAATAGAAAAACACACTTTATTTAAGCAAAAGCCACATAGCATATAAGTAATGAAAATAATAATATAACAATACCCACATTGCATTAAATATTACCCACCAATATACACAAAAATATGCAATTAAATGAAATAAGTACACACAAGTTTTTGACCAATTTTTATTGCACTGCTGGTAGTAATCCCTATGTTGCCTTTAAAGTCCTAGAATAAAAATCAACAATACAACTGTGTGCAAGCAAGCTCATAAGTACGGCAAAATAAAAATTTGCACTACTCACAAATTATTCAAGTATATTAAAAACCATCATACAGCAATACCAACAATGTATTAAAGTACGCCAAACCAGAATAGAGCTATGCCAACAATGTATATAAAAAAAAACCAAACCAGAAAAGAGCAATGCCAACAATGTATTGAAAAATAATCCAAAACAAACAAGACTAATATCCACATTGTATTGAACACAACCAATGCAAACACATAAAATACACGCTAAAGTATCATGGGGTGATATTTACCCTCTGCCATTTTCTCCGGTCTCCTCCGCTCCCACATCTTGGTGGTCCCCAGAATCCATATTGATGCGGTTTGAAATGTGGAGACGTGGCTCTCTTGCTTGCTTCTGTGGCTCTCTTGCTTCTGTGGCTCTCAAGCTTCTTGTAATGCATGTGGCACAGTGTCCCACAGGTGTGGTCTATATATATGTTTGCTTCTGTCTAGACCCAATTAACATTCCCAGACAAAAAAACAGGATCAGGCCACCGGATCCCGGGCGCTTCCCAGTCTTTTTTGGCCGGAGAAAAAAAAGTTACAAAATGCGTCTTTTCTAGACGCCGGAAACAAACCAGACACCGCATCCGGAGGACAGCGGACAGAACGCAGGTACATGCGGCGCAATCCGGCGCTATATCTTTTCAATGTTATACCCACCGGATCCGGCGTGTCCGTTCGCCGCATACGGTGTTCAAAAAAAAGGCCGGATGGCGCCTGATTCAAAAAGCCTGATGTGTGAAAGAGGCCTAAGCACTGTGGTCTAAAGGATTAAGAGGCAGAACAGGTAGAGGTGTCACTAAATAGAATTGAAAGCCCACAATGCAAAAGATTAAGTGTTGCGGTAGCAAAGGAGGTGCGCCGTGTATAATACTGACTGAAACTAACAATACCGCAGTTGGAGGTACTGTAACATCATCTTGTTTTGAATGAGATGAGTGATGTGTCATATACTCCATTATACCTTCCACTTCCTTCCCACAAATCCTCTTGCCAGAGCCAAAGAAGTCCAATTATGACCTGGTACTTCTGCCCAGACAGCTGGTGCTAGTGGTGCTGCTGCTTGAGGCTCCCACATTTAGATGTAGAGTCTTCTTTCTTCCAAACTAACCCCTACATTGTTATTTTTTAACATGTACAGTATTTTGTGCACAAGCAAAATTAACATTTCCCAAAATTTTCAACCTCAGTCATTCAACCCTTGACAAAATGAACCGCACAAAAAATACTAGGCAACTACACGTAACTCCCAAAAAGTCTAATGCAACAACAGCCTATAGTATTGGTGTGGCTTGTATGGGTCTCAAACTTAACCACTGAAACAGGTTTGCAAAAAACATCTGCACAGTTAAAGTTAAATATGTACTTTTTTTTTATTTTGTTAGTTAAATTTAGTCCCCTTTCCGAAAAAAGACATGAAAAAAATGCAAATTATGTACAGTTGTAATACTGGACTAATAGAACAGATATGCAAAAAGTTAAATGCATAAATTGTTTTTTTCTGTTATTTTTAACACTATTTTCCCCGTTACAAAAAAAGCTTTGTTGTTAGGTACAGACGAGGAAAGCAAAATATAATAGGCTTCAATATTGTGGTGGCAGGCTTGGATATTAAAGTAGATTCCTAAAACAGGTATGCAAAAAGTTAAATGTGTGGATATTTTTCTAAATTTATTTTTCTATTTCTTTAAAAAAAAAATCAACCCTCTGTTACCAAAAAAGGAAGTAAAAAGAAATGCTACATATGTCCCAAAAGCCAGCACCGGTAATAGGGTACTGTTTTGGTGTGGCATGTATTGATGTAAATTGTAACTAGAAAAACAAGTGTGCAAAAATAACAAGTTTTGTAAAATGCTTACACAAGAAATGGAAAAAAAAACACCAGTTGCTTGTCACAAACAAGCAATCACACCTTCTCTGATTAGAACCGATTTTTTTTCTACAGCAAAAAAAATGTGCAAGAGCTTTTAACTGGTTTTTGCTTTCTAGTGCTTGAAGAATGAAGATAAAATGTGTAATTCAAAGGCGGTAGGACAAGGTACCAGCACTCCTTGAGTATGACACTCTTCAATCACACCGAGTCTGCTGCTGTTGCCATCTCTCTCCTCCTATCAATTGAATTATTCAGACTACTTCCACGTTCTATCTTTAGTTCTGCAATTGTACACCACACTTTGTTTGAATTTAATTGTCTAATGTTTTTGTCCATTTTCCCTAATGCTGAGCTATGCACTCGGAGGTCCTCTTCATGGCTTGTACCACCTTAAAATGGATATTGCATTCCTTGCCTCAGCTTTTACAGTAGCCCTGAGAGTGCCTTCTGATTGGCTGTGCTGTATAATGTGATTTGATAGCATCATAATTCTGCTGTCGTATGGAAGGTCGACTTTTTGATGTACTCCGAATTTAGCTTTGGTCTGCACTGCTTTCTTCTGGAAAATTTTCTTTTAGATTTGGGAGACCTTCTTATTTGAGAATACAATAAAAAGGCCTGATTGTTTTCCTACATTGTGGAAAAAATAAGCCTTTAGTTTTACTTAGAGACTTGAGTATCTCATCCAGCTGTGAACAAAAAAGAGACGTGAAGGCTAAAAGGGCATGGCACAAACATGTTTCTTTGAAGCAACATTTCTGCACCCATGCTTGATCCACAATGCTCCCCTTGCTGAGTTGGTGGTAGTCAGAGATTTTGAGGAGCAAATCAAGAAGTGCATCACATAAAAAGTCTGCAGCAGATTTAAAATATGGGAGTTTATCCAAAACTGATAAGCACTAGTGCTGAGCGAGCATGATCGGGTGTTCTCCGAGTATTTGGGCATTCTCTGAGATTTAGTATGTGTCGTCGCTGCATGATTTGCGGCTGCTAGACAGCCTGAATACATGTGGGGATTCCCTAACAAACAGGCAATCCCCACCTGTTTTCAGGCTGTCCAGCAGCCATAAATCATGGAGCTGTGGCGACACATACTAAATCTCCGAGCACGCCCAAATACTCGGTGATCACCCGAGCAATGAGCATACTCACTCTCACTAATAAGCACAGAACCAGACAGCAGAACAAACATTTTTAAGGGTCTATAACTACCTCTACACACATTCGCAGAAAAAAACCCACCACAGAATAAAGGCAGGTATTTGCCAACACACAGTATTAAATGCGCTGTAGGATGAAGACGCCCCCATGATAATGGATGAGGTTGCACAGGTCACAAATACAGGAATAAACACGAGGCTCAATGCCAATTATTACAAATGCATATGGGTATAAGGATTTTACAGGGTGCCAGGCACACGGATAAGTAGTGCCCAGTGTGTGGTTTAGAGCTTGATGGTGACACCCAAACTATTAGATCAGGTGAGCTGGCTATATAAGTGCACCCCACAAGGATAGACATATCAATTCCCCAAGCCAGCAATAAAGGGTCTGGTTGCACCATGCAAAAAGACGGATTTTGGTAAGAACTTACCTGTAAAATCCTTTTCAGCGAAGGAAGGAAAGGAGACACACTAGTAATGACTAGTGGGTAGGCGGAGCCCAGATAGGATTGACACCTCAGATTAAAAAGAGTGTTGACCGGCCCCTCCAGCTTGGGCTCCTCCTACTCCTGCTTCTTCAGTCGTACAAAAGCTTAGGGAAGAGCAAATATCACCAGCGGAGCAACATAACCCCTTCTGAAGGACTTCAGAGAAAAAGCAAGAATACAGGTTATGCATGCATGTAGGCAAAAAACCACACAGTTCCAGGTACTACTCACTGGACCTGACCACCGCGATGAGCTGGCAATGCTGGAAAGGAGCCGTAGCGCGTCAACCTCAGTCCAGATAATCGCTATCAGAAGAGGGTCACACCGCATCTGAAAACACATCAACACACTTCTGCCATGGGCGGGTGCTGTGTCTCCTTTCCTTCCTTCGCTGAAAAGGATTTTACAGGTAAGTTCTTACCAAAATCCGTCTTTCAGCAGCAGAATGGAAGGAAAGGAGACACACTAGTAATGACTAGTGGGACGTCCCAAAGCAGTCCAAAAATTAAGGGTGGGAATATAACCAAGAAAAAACAGGCAGAATCCCAACAACCTTGGTAAATGCGCAATAGACGCCAAATACCAGTTAACTAGAACTTTACACTACAGCCGCCTGTGTCACCCTGCGTCCTAAGGCCGCATCAGCGGAAGCACTGACGTCCACCTTATAAAACTTTGCAAACGTGTGGAAGGAGCGCCAAGTCGCCGCTCGGCAGAGCTGAGCTGCCGAAGCCCCTTGATGAAAGGCCCACGATGAGGCCACAGCCCTCCTGGAATGAGCACGAATCTTAATCGGGCAAGGTTCGCCTTTAAGTCGGTAAGCCTCCAAAATGGCTGACCGAATCCAACGAGCTATAGAGTCCTTGGAAGCTCGTCGACCACGTCGACGACCTGCTGGAATCACAAACAAGGAGTCTGACTTCCTAAAACCTTGAGTAACAGACAAATAGAACTTCAAGGCCCGCACTAAATCCAATGTGTGCAAAACCCGTTCCTTTGCATTCCTCGGGCCCGGGCAAAGTGAAGGCAAAACAATATCCTGGTTAACATGGAATTGCGACACTACCTTAGGTAGAAAGTCGCCCCGTGTGCGAAGCACTACTCGATCCGGGTAAAATTCCAGGAAAGGAGGCGAGCAAGAAAGAGCCGCCAACTCAGAAACCCTTCTCAAAGAAGTGACTGCGACTAGGAAGGCAACCTTCCAAGAAAGCAAAGAAAGGTTAGCAGAATCCATTGGCTCAAAAGGCCCATGCTGAAGAGCCTCCAGGACAAGGTTGAGCCGCCAAGGAGACACAGGTGCCTTCCGCGGCGGAAACTGACGGGTTACCCCGTGAAAAAAGGAGCGCACGTCCCTACGCGAGGCGATAACTTTCCGGAACAACAGGGACAGGGCAGAAACCTGACCCCTCAGGGTGCTAACTGCCAAACCCTTGTCCAGCCCGTACTGTAGAAAAGCCAACAGATTGGGAATGGAAAAAATCCTCGGTTCCTTGAAGAACCCAAACACCATGAGAAGAAGGCTTCCCAGGTCTTGTGGTAAATTCTAGTAGTAGCCGGACCTCTGGCAGCTCGCAGAGTGGCAATGACTTCGGCTGAAAAACCTCTACGGGTCAGTATTTCGGTCTCAAGAGCCACGCCGTCAAACACAGAGACCTCAGGTCCGGATGACGGACAGGACCCTGGGTTAACAGGTCCGGGCGAAGAGGAAGTGGAAATGGCGGTGCTGCCAAAAGCGACACCAGTGTCGAGAACCACGTCCTCCTTGGCCAATCTGGGGCTATCAACATAGCCGGGATTCTCTCCAGTCTGATCCGACGCAGCACCAGAGGAAGTAAAGATATCGGTGGAAACACATAGATTAGCTCGAATCGGTCCCACGGGGCCACCAGAGCATCCACCGCCACAGCCTTCGGGTCCTTGTACCTGGACATGAAGGTGGGCAACTTGGCATTGGACCTGGATGCCATCAAATCCACTTGGGGAACTCCCCAAAGGGAGCACAGCAGTGCAAAGATCTCCGGATGAAGACTCCATTCTCCGGGATCCATCTTCTCTCGACTGAGGAAGTCCGCCGTGGTATTCTGAACTCCTGGAATGTGAATCGCAGAGATGGCTGGTACTCTGCCCTCGGCCCAATTCAGGATCCGAGACACTTCCACCATGAGCCTGGAACTCCTCGTCCCGCCTTGGTGGTTGATATACGCGACCGCCGTTGCGTTGTCTGTCTGCACTCGGACTGGTAGACCGCTCAAAGGGACCGTCCAGTGTTGGAGGCAAAGGAAAATTGCCCTCAATTCCAAGATGTTGATCGGTAGAACAGACTCTTCCGATGACCATACTCCCTGAACCCAGAGATCGTTCCAGACACCCCCCCAGCCCGTCAGGCTGGCATCGGTGGTTATGACCGACCACCTCGGAGGAAGGAAAGACTTCCCCAGTGATAACGTTCCTGGACGTGACCACCAACTTAGGGACTCTCGCACCCTGCGAGAGATGAGGATACTGCGATCCAGTGCAATCTGCGATCGATCCCAATGACTCAGAATGAGCCTTTGGAGGGCTCTGGAATGAAACTGGGCAAACGGAAGTGCTTCCATGGAAGCCACCATCAGACCTAAAAGGCGCATACACTTCCGAAGGGACATTGCTGTCGAAGACTTCATAGTCTGTACATGTCGAAGGAGACATGCCCGCTTGTCTGGAGGTAGGGACACCACTGCCCGTACCGTGTCGAAATGCATCCCCAAAAACAGGATTGACTGCGACGGTTCCAGAGACGACTTCTCCCAATTGACCAGCCACCCGAAGTCCTCCAGGAGCTGAAGGGATAGATTGCGAGCCGTCACCGCCTCCTCCTTTGAGGACGCCACAATCAAAAGGTCGTCCAGATAGGGAATAATCGTGACTCCCTGTCTTCGAAGAATTGCCATGAGAGGCGCTAGAATTTTTGTAAAAACTCTGGGCGCTGAAGCCAAGCCGAATGGCAGGGCCACAAATTGGTAATGGTCCTGACCTATGGCAAAACAAAGGAAGCGCTGGTGAGCCCTTCCGATGGGAACATGCAAATAAGCGTCGCGAATGTCGATTGACACCAGAAAGTCGTTCTGCGACAGGGTTGCCACAATGGAGCGAAGTGACTCCATGCGGAATTTTTGGGTGTGGACATGCTGATTCAATCTTTTGAGATCCAGAATAGGACGAAATTTGTCCTCTTTTTTGGGGACCACAAAGAGATTTGAATAAAAACCTTTTCCCCGGTCCTCTGTTGGAACCGGTATTACTACACCCTTCTGCAGAAGGAATTCCACCTCTCGTAGCAGAGCGGCAAATAGCTCGGGCTCTGACGGAATGCGAGACTGGCAAAAACTGTCCGGGAGTCGAGAAGAAAACTATGAAATAGCCTGCCGACACAACTCGCGTTACCCAGGAATCCGGAACGCGGGAAATCCAATTCGCCTTGAATTGGAGCAGGCGACCCCCCACTCGAGAGCCCTCGAGTGAGGACCTGGCGTCAGTCTGCCTTGGCGGGCTTCTTGTCAGTTTCCCGCTTGTCTTGATGGAAACTTTGTTTCCAAGGGGTGCGGGATTTCTGAGAAGACTTCTTACCCGAAAAAGAGGGACGACCCGATCCCCAAGAAGACTGACCGGATCTTCCCCTAGACCGAAAATACCGCCGACCATTACCGGCACTAGGTCTGCCAGACGTAGAAGCCATAGCCCTTCGCTGTGGTAAAGCCGCTTCTTTAGCCTTTGCCTTGGCAATCAGCTCTGTGAGATCAGATCCAAATAGCTGACCACCCTTGTAGGCTAAAGACAGTAAACCCTGTTTGGAAACCGCGTCCCCGGTCCACTGTCTAAGCCACAGTGCTCTTCTGACTGTGACCGCTGAGGATTGCGTCCTGGATAATAATGACGCAGTATCCAGACCTGCATCACAGCTATATCGGGCTGCAGTCTCCAATAAATCAAGAAGTCCATCTATCTCGGATAATGGAGATCTATTTTGCAACGCCTTCCGTAAACGGACCAACCAGCACAGGGAAGCCTTAGAAGCACACATGGCTCCTAGTACTGCTCTGAATCCATGACCTGCAGCTTCATAGATGGATTTCACCGCCATCTCCGTTTTTCTGTCCAGCGGCTCTTGCAGACTCGCTTTCCCTTTAACCGGAAGCAATGAGGATTTACTAAGCTGGGATAAAGGAACATCCACTTCAGGAGAAGGAATCCAATTATCCGTCAATTCCGTTGAACACGGATATAATGCTTCAAAGAACCGTGTCCCTTGAAAACGTTTATCTGGACACAGACGTTCCTTCTCCACTACCGTATTAAGCTCTTCCAGAGCCGGCAATGTTGACCGCGACTTATGGTACTCCTGGTACATGTGGCCCGACTTACCAGGCCGTGTAGTTACCTCCTCTGGTAACTGTAATGCCTCTCTCATAGCTTCAATTAAAGCCTCTGTTCGGCTCACAAGAGAGAAAGAATGTCCCTGCCGATCCTCCTTATCCGAATCGGATAACTCCCCATCTGAGTTTGAAGGAGAACCCTGTCTGCATTCCATATCAGATACCTCTGATTCGCTACGCGGAAAAGATGGCACCGGCCTGCGCCGCTTCCTGTCATGAGAGGATCTAGCGGACACCCACTGACCTAAAAGGTCAGACAAGCCATTAATTGACTGAGCGATGGCATCTAATTTGGTATCGCTGTAAATCGCAGCGCTTGATGCCGTCGAAGTCTGCGTATCAGATACTTGCGACTGATCCTGTAGCGGATCTGGCAGATGGTCCGCACCTTCCGGACCCTGAACCGACATGTCAGCCGTAAATGGCAGGTCAAAACCCTGTTAGTAACTGGAAACAGTGTGGTTACTAAGCAGACTGAGCAAGTACGCTGAAGGGTTAAAGCTCTTAAAGAAGAGAGTTACCCCAGCTATCTCTCAGTATATAAATAACCTCCTGCGTTCTGATCCCTACCGGGTAGAACCTGCGGCGGTTATTGCTGAAAGGGTTAACCCTTCATAGGGGTTAATGCCGCCAACTCCCCACAACTCCCTATATAAAATAAAAGGAGTGTGCGAGTCCCAGGTCTCTATAAGAGAACGCGGCTGCAGATAAACGCTATCTGTCACTTGGAACACAGATAGGTTCTGCGCTGTGGGGTGATGATATTCACTCACGCAGCTGGCCTCGGTGAAAGTATACCTTAAACAGGAGGAGCGGAGCATGAGGAGCCCGGAGCCTCTGTAATGGCCGCCGCGCTGAGAGAAGCCGGAAGAGAAGGACGTGAAGCTGCAGTCTCCTCAGAGTGATTCCTGTCACAAAAAGAGCGGGAAGCGTGAAGCCACGCCCCCCTCCGGCTTCAAAAAGAGCGCAAACTCCTCGCTCTCTGCTCTCCTCTGTCCTGCAGGTATCTGCCTGCGGACATAAAATACAGTCACCAAACATGTCATCTAATACATGTACCAGCGGCTGCAGCAGCAGCCGCTGAGAGCACACACACATTCACATAAAAATGCGGTACTCACCAGCCGAGCGCCACAGGGACCCCCAGGGGTTTGTGGCACTGTGCCCATCGCTTCCCCCCCGGGCGGGGAATGCAGTGACCCCCGATGTGTGGTTTGCGTCCCCGCCAGGGAAGCAATCCTCATCCCCCAGGGCCGGAATGAAACTGCAGGGACCACCATACAGGGTATTACAGATCGCCAAGGGAGAGGTGGGGGTCCAGCAGCGCTGGGACCCCTGAGACCTCTAGACCACTTCTGGTGATCCAAGTCTCTTGTCCGATAAAAATAATAAAGTTTTCTGAGGAGCTGCTTCCAGCAGCGACTATCCTCTGGACCTCAAATTTTAGACTGAAGAAGCAGGAGTAGGAGGAGCCCGAGCTGGAGGGGCCGGTCAACACTCTTTTCAATCTGAGGTGTCAATCCTATCTGGGCTCCGCCTACCCAATAGTCATTACTAGTGTGTCTCCTTTCCTTCCATTCTGCTGCTGAAAAGATGAAAAAAGATGTATAAGATGCATGAGGTATTGGTCGATATTTTGGCCAAAATATGCAAGCTTACAACCCACGTCAAGGGTCTTCATTGTCTTGCAAGTACCTACATTAAAATTCAAAGCATTAATAGAAAAGGATATAAAATGTAAAAAACACCACAGAATAAAGGTGCTATATCTACCTATACTCTATACCAAATGCGCTGCCTTCATTCTGTGGTGTCTTTTCACAGAAGGAATGGCTGCCTAACAGTGCAATATCGGGTAGGAAGTAGTTCTTTCAATAAAGTGCTTATTTGACGTCACCCAGAGGTCACACAAGCACCAGAAAATCTATAGGACATACGTTCAGAAGAAAGCGCATACACCAGTAGATCAAAAGAAGTGCTCACGTGAGCAATACATGCTTCTTTCAAGTGATGTGTTACATCTCTATTGGTCTCAGAGTGTCGACGCACCAGAACTTCCAGTATTTGCAGTGTCCTCATGTACTGGAACATCTGTGAAAAGAATAGCTGCCAGTTGGAATAATGAAGTAAATCCTTATTAAAGCCCAACCGGGATACATTATCTTCAGAGAATACCATTTTCAAACATTAAATCTAACTGTGGAACTTAAAATTAATTTCTATACAATCTCCCAGGACTTTGACTCCGAGAGGACACTTTTTGTGTACACGGATGCAATACTGCAGGGAATGAGGGACAAGAACCTGCAGATATTGGGATCTCATTCTCAGTTCCTGCAAGAAGAAATAAAAATACCTAGTGCTCATGCTCCCTTTATTGCACAGGATGGGGAGTGTTTAGTTAATTGTGATTTTATTTCTCTTTAACCTATGTCTGTTCCAGCTATGGGTAGAGCATGATGTGCTGCCGTAGGACGTCTAGAGATAGATATATTTTTACGGTGTCCAGAAGCAGTAATAACAAATCCGATGGACACACCAGAGAATTCCTACACAGGTGCTCACAACGCGTATATTTAAAATCTGGGTTAACCCGAAGATACGTGCGCTCACTGATGAAGAAAGGCCAGTCTTTATAGGAGCAATTCCCAGTTTGGCTGCAAAAGGCCCTCATTGAATTGTTGGTAAGTGTCACAAACTGAGGGCTGTTCCGTATCTTACACTGCATATTTGACCACACTACTGGCTGAAACACAGTAAATGCAAACTTGACTTTATACTACCGAATTACCACAGTTGTGGACTTGAAGAAGCCTATCTTCTACTTATTTGGATCCTAATATACATCACTGCATACTGTGACCCATGGACTATAGATTTTAGGATATTATCATCTGGACACAAGTAAGCTTAGTTGGCAGCCAGCAATCTTGCAGATATGTGGACACAACTACCATTGTTTCATTATAACAAAATAAGAGATCTCATCTACTGCTGAGCCCCTGATGAATCAAGGCATTTATTAGAACTTGATGAAACACGCAAGTCTGTCCTGTAGGACGAATGGTTGGGTTTCAATCTACATAATTTCCTTCTATTATTTTAGCCCTCTTTGATCAGCGTTTTTTCTCCTCTATCTAGCCGAGAGCAAATCAGTATCTTTTGGCTTCACTATTGACAGTACGCAACAAAGAAAAATAATTCTAGTTCTGTAACACTGTAGATTTGGGGTATTAGCTTCAATTGATCTGCAACCCAGAACTGCATAGTATACACTTATCAGACAGAGCGACCATCAGCAAAAGCATCCACAACTCTTCAATATATAGGAGGAATACATAGGGTCATAGGTTCAAATCCCACCAAGGACATCCGCAAAGAGTTTGTATGTTCTCCCCGTGTTTGCGTGGGTTTCTCCGGGTTCTCCAGATTCCTCCCACACTCCAAAGACATACTGATATGGAATCTAAATTGTGAGCCCCCATTGGGGACACCGATAATGTCTGTAAAGTGTTGTGGAATAATGGCGCTATATAAGCGAGTAAAATAAATAAATTAACTATGAGGATTTCTAAGTGCAGCAGTATTCATTGGGAAATAAATCACTGTCCTTATTAATAGATGGACACCAATAGTGCTTTATTGCCGTATTATTGTTATTGGGATTTGTGCAATATATTACCAGAATAAGAATAGAGGGAACTGGTATAGATAATTCCCTTTAATGAGGAGACGGGTAAATAACACTGTGGGATAGAGATATAGGAGCGCAAGAAAAGAAATTTAATAATATCCAAAGACATACTGATAGGGAATTTAGATTGTGAGCCCCATCAGGGACAGTGCCAATAATATCTGTAAAGCGCTGTGGAATTAATGGCGCTATATAAATGAGTAACAAATAAATATGTGGTGCTCCTATATATTTACTAAGAGAGCTTGATAAATTAATAGCTGTACCTGTTTTAATCGTTAGTACTAACTTGTATCTATTGTATGCTCATTCATTTTAATATGTTAAATAAAGGTTATATTGTAATACTACAATAACATAACAGTGACATCAGTAATTTAAATTGAACCAGATTGGGAATTATTTATACCACAGTTCAGAGAAGTATGCTCCTTTTACTCCAGATTCCTATTTGTTTTTTTTTTTGTCTAGTTGCTCCTTGATAGCCCTACTAGTCCGTCTCTGCTTGCCCTAAACTGTTTGGTATTAACTTCATGGCAACATCGGCTTTAATGTTCTGTTGGGGTGCATCTATCATAGGTGCTACATCTCAAAGACTCTCTAAATCAGGGGTCTCAAACTCGGCAGAGTAAATGGGCTGCATTTCAGTCAAACTTAATACAGTACAAAATTATTGTTAAACAATTGTTTATTTGAACTGCTATAACAATTCTCTCCCTCCGGAGCTCCCCCTCTTTCTGTGGCCGTTCAAATAAGTTGTCAGCTGCGATGTACAGCTTACCGTATATACTCGTGTATTAGCCGACCCGAGTATAAGCCGACCCCCCTAATTTTGCCACACAAAAACTGGGAAAACTTATTGACTCGAGTATAAGCCTAGGGTGGAAAATGCAGCAGCTACTGGTAAATTTTCAAAAATAAAAATAGATACCAATAAAAGTAAAATTAATTGAGACATCAGTAGGTTAAATGTTTTTGAATATCCATATTGAATCAGGAGCCCCATATAATGCTCCATACAGTTCATCATGGCCCAATAAGATGCTCCATACAAAATACGCCCCATATAATGCTGCACAAAGGTTAATAATGGCCCCATAAGATGCTCCATAGAATAATATGCCCCATATGCTACTCCATAAAGGTTATGGCCCCATAAAATGCTCCATAGATTATGCCCCCATAAGAAGCTCCAAATATTTTATGCCCCTATAAGATCCTCCATATATTTTATGCCCCATATGCTGCTGCTGCAATTAAAAAAAAAAAAAACATACCTCATCGCTGGGAGCCAGGTGCCGGTGTCCTGAGCAGGCGGGGACACCGACGCGCTATGGGGGACAGGTGTCGGAGTCACCGCTGACTCAGGGCCCCGGCACCTGCGGTATTCACCTGTCTCTGGTCCACCGCTGCTCGTCGCTCCATCGTCCGGCCCCTCTGTCAGTGACTGTTCAGGCAGAGGGCGCGCACTAACGACGTCATCGCGCCCTCTGACCTGAACATCACAGCCAGATGACGTAGAGGATAGAGCGGCGCGCAGCGGTGGACCGGGGACAGGTGAATATCGCATGTACTTACCCCCTCCTGGAGCGTCTCTACAGCCCTCCTGCCGCGGTCTCCGGAAGTTATTCTTCCTTCAGCGGTCATGTGGTACCGCTCATTAAAGTCATGAAAATGCGCATATTCATGACTAATGAGCAGTACCTCATGACCGCTGAGATCGTGGGAGAAGCAGGGGGGCTGCAGAGATGCGCCAGGGGGGTCAGCATGATCTGGCGCCCCCTCCTCCACGACCCACTGACATGTGGTGCACTGCGGGCCGCAGATTCCTGCCTCAGGGGCCGCATGTGGCCTGCGTGTTTGAGACCTCTGCTCTAAATACTAAGAGCAATAGCCATTTTTTCACTTTTTGCTCAACATAGATATATAAGAGCTCATTGGGATGAAACGTAGTTTTGAATAATGCCAGGTATGCCACATATTGGCCTGAAAGTGTGAGTATAAAAAATTCTATATGGAATGGAACTGGGAAAAGAACAGCCTTGCTCCGCTTCTGGAACCGGTGATATTACTGTACCTCCGAGGATAGCATCTGTTGGGAGTTCTGTATTCAGAATTATCTGAAGCTTTGCCGATGGAAGATGTGTTACTTCTTATCTTTGTGGGGGAAAGGAGGAAAATTCTATTTTTACTCAACCCTTCTGACTGTGTCCAGTATTTTCTGGTTTGAAGTTATTTCTTGCCAGTTTAGAAGTGGTTTGAAATCCTGCCCCCTACTTGCTTGGCATCATTTTCTGTCTGAATGAGCGTTCTGAAAAATATTTGTTCCTTTACCACTTTTAGGGTAACTCCATCGCCCCGTTTTACCTTTCCCCTTGTATTGAGGGGTCTGTGGTGGGTGATATGGCTTTTTCCTGGGTGGTTTTGGTTCGGGAAGATTTTTCTTCTTGTCTGTTACTTTCTCCAGTATCTTGTCCATTGCAGGGCTAAACATGTATTCGCCCCTGAAGGGAATAGAGCATAGCTTAGATTTTGATAAAATATCTCCGCTCCACATCTTCGGCCACAGGGCTCTTCGGGTAGTGTTGGAAAGTGTCGATGTTCTTGCCACAATGCGAATCTATTCCTCAGAGGCGTCCATCAGAAAGCCTGCCGCCTTCTGGAGGGGTAGAGATGTGAGAAGATCCTCCCTCAGAGTACCACTTCTTATATTGTCCTCCAGTTGTTGCAGCCATAGGAACAGGGTTTTCGTGATGCAGGCAGATACAATGTTTGTTTTTAATGAGGCTGCTGATGCCTCCCAGGACTTCCTCAGTAAGCTATCCATCTTGTGGTCAAGAGGGTCCTTAAGTTGAGTGGAGTCTTCAAAGGGTTTTTTTTGGCTACCCTAGCTAGTTGGATATCCACTTTAGGGACTTCAGTCAAAGGCTATGGTTCCACGGTCCGGAACCATAGCGCTTTGGACGGAGCGGAAATTCCGCTCCGTCTAAGCCCCGCCCCCTTTATGACGCGCGATCTTTCCGGAGGTGTTCAGGACACCTCCGGAACACCTCGGAAGAGCGCAGGGCTACATAGCCCTGTGTTAATTCTGTTGCGGCGACGCACCGTCGCCGCAATACGCGAGGACATGCTGCGGTCTGAAGACGCGCCGCATGTCCGTTTACGCAGGTCTGCCACCTGCGTATTGTTACGCATAGTGGAGACGGGATTTCTTGAAATCCCCTCCACTATGCTGTAACATCTGGACGCTGCGTGTTTGGCGCTGCGCCAGCGCACAGCGCCAAACACGCAGCGTTTCCTGACCGTGGAAACTCACCCTAACACCTCGAAGTGTTTACATCTAGGGCAGTGTTTCTCAACTCCAGTCCTCAGGACCCACCAACAGATTGTTTTCAGGATTTCCTTAGTATTGCACAGGTGATAATTTTATCACCTGCTCAAACATTAATTCCATCACCTTTGCAATACTAAGGAAATCCTGAAAACATGACCTGTTGGTGGGTCCTGAGAACTGGAGTTGAGAAACACTGATCTAGGGGAAACCGATCCTTCATCTCGCTTGGGGTATTCGGCTTCCTTTCTGGAAATTCCCATTCTTCCAGGATTAGATTCTGGACATTATCATGGATAGGAAAGACCATCTTTCTTCTCGATTTTAGACCCCCCTCCTTAACCCCCATCTTGTTTCTGACTGCCGAAAGCAGCTCCTCCATATCCTCTGAGGAAAAGAACAGTTTCCTATCATCCTCTGTATGGCTGGGAGTAAGTTTCCCTTCCTCCCTTCAATCCCCAGAGACAGAAGATTCAGGTTCTGAGTCTGAGATGTCTTCAGGGGTGTATTTTCTCTTTTTGAGACTGCGGGACCCTCTGTGAAAAGGAAGCCAGGGAAGACAATCTCCTGACGTACCATCCCTCTTACTTCATCCATCAGGGATGGTTGTTCCTCCCAATTTTCTCTGTGCATATCTTGCACAAGGCTTTTTTGTGATTTTTTTTTTTTACTGCAGATGGCCCACTTGCGGCTTTTCCCTTGCTTTTGATGCAGGATCCTTGTCTCCCTAAAAGAGAGAAGGGGGGGGTTCCCATAAGGATGGGTCCTGAACCAAAGACAGGGACCCCTTTACCAGGTATACTCACTGGGCCAGGGTTTGCGCTGGGCTCTGCAGATGCAGTTCTCAGAGAAGATACATCCATCATTCCGACCTTATGGAGTCTTCCATCAGGGTCCTTATATAGGAACCGAGATCCAGCGCTTTCCCCTCATCCAATCGGATGAGATCTCTCCCACTCAGTGAGAGGATGCTTCCTGGCACCATCCCTTTTTTTTTTTTAAATTTCCCGTCAAAATGGCAGTGGAAGTGACGTCGCGCCTTCTGCCTCGGCGGTGTACGTCACTTCTTCCGCATGCCTCGGGATGCTTGGAGTGCGTGCTGGCATACAGGCGCGAGTGAGTGATTCCTGAAGCTGGGGGGCTACGGGAGGCACCCAGCCCCGACTAACCATCCAGCATTGCCGGAAGGCGCCGAAGGATGGTGCGGTCCCGCCGTGGCAGGAGCAGCATCAGGGAGGAAGGTGCGGGACAATCAACCCAGGCTGCCCGGCTTAAAGTTAAAGCCCCCGGGATATCGCCTGCCTATCCACGGAGCACACAAGAGAAACCTCTTCATCCCATTAGGGACATGAAAACACTGGGGATTAGGGAAAGGGGAGGGCTATTTAAACCTCTTGTTTCCTGTCCCTAATTAGGATGAGGCAACCTCCTGTGTGCTGTTGTGGAGACAATTAAAGAAAACTATTCATTTTGAAGGGTAACTCCTTTAAAAAATCATGAGTTTTGAGCCTTTTTTTTTTCCCTAAAGAGGTTTTATAAAACACCTTGTGGGCATATCACTTCTTTGAAGTGGTTCCTGAAAGAAACATCTGCAAAACTAGTAAAATAAAATTTGGGTAAAAGAATGCTTTCAGAAAAAAAACTTTTCAAAATTGCTTTAGCAACAAATCAACAAAATCTATCCAAAAGGAGTGTTTCCTGAAGCAGTTTCTACTTGAAAAACTTTTTTAACACCTCAAAAAAAAAAAACGTGAAGGTGACAATTACAAAAAGAAAACCTGTGAAACTTGTGTTAGCAAGAGTCACAAATCTGTCCCCAAGACATCTGTTAAAGATTAACCCCTTTCTGCCAGCTGAGGGAACAGTACGTCAGCTGGCAGTATTCTCCGCTTTGAGGTGGGCTCTGGCGGTGAGCCCCCTCAAAGCCGCGACATGTCAGCTGTTACAAACAGCTGACATGTGCCCGCAATAGGCGCGAGCGGAATCGCGATCTGCCCGCACCTGTTAACTAGTTACATCCCACTGTCAAAGCTGACATTTAACTAGCGCTTCCAGCCGCCGGGCCGGAAATGAGCGCATCGCCGGCCCCCCGTCACGTGATCGGGGGTCGGCGACGCGTTGCCTTGACAACAGAGGTCTCAGAGACCTCTATGGTTGTTGCTGGCACATTGCTGTCAGCGCCGCCCAGTGGTCAGCGCTCATAGCAATGCAGTAAATCTGCTACATATGGGGGATCTTCTCATCGCCCATATGTAGCATAGCCGATTGAGTTGTGCATGCTTCTATTGAAGCATGCCAAAAGTAAAAGAAAAAGTTTAAAAATTAATTTTTTTTTTAAAAAAAAACTAAAAGTTCAAATCACCCCCCTTTCGCCCCAATCAAAATAAAACAATAAAAAAAAAAATCACCATACACATTTGGTATCACCGCGTTCAGAATCGCCCGATCAATAAAAAAAAAGGATTAACCCGATCGCTAAACGGCGTAGCGAGAAAAAAAATCAAAACACCAGAATTACGATTTTTTTGGTCGCCACGACATTGCATAACGGGCGATCAAAAGAACGGATCTGCGCATAGATGGTATCCTTAAAAACATCCTCTTGGCACGCAAAAAATGAGCCCTCACCGGGCCCCAGATAACGAAAGATGGAGACACTACGGGTCTCGGAAAATGGCGTAATTTTTTTTCTTTTTTTAGCAAACTTTGGAATTTTTTTTCACCACTTAGATATGAGAACCTAGACATGTTTGATGTCTATGAACTCGTAATGACCTGGAGAATCATAATGGCAGGTCAGTTTTATCATTTAGTGAACCTAGCAAAAAAATCCAAACAAAAAACAAGTGTGAGATTGCACTTTTTTGCAATTTCACCGCACTTGGAATTTTTTTCCCGTTTTCGAGTACACGACATGGTAAAACCAATGGTGTTGTTCAAAAGTACAACTTGTCCCGCAAAAAATAAGCCCTCACATGGCCATATTGATGTAAAAATAAAGTTATGGCTCTGGAAAGAAGGGGAGCGAAAAACGAAAACGCAAAACCGAAAAAAGCTCCGGGGGTTAATACAATCCCATTAAAATTACTTTTGAATGTTTAACTTTTAATATTTGGGGGGTGTATCCATACACAAGTCTGACACTAGGAGAAAGTCGGCTGACAATCTGATGTGGATGAGGACTTCCCAAAAAATCATATCTGGTGAGAGAAGGATTTCACCAATTGAATTTCAACTTCCTCTTATTCGTAGGGAAGATAACCTTGTGCTAGAGAAGTATGGCACAGTCTTTCTTCTCTGTCCTTGTCGAAACCACATGAGTGTTAGCTTGAGTGGTCAGGTGTATGGGAGAAGGTGGGAGAGAGAAGTTTGCCAACATTCGACCAACATTTCTCATGTATATGGGCAGTTGTGGAATGCCGGTCAGTAGGAATACATAGATTGAACAAATTGTAACATTTTTTTTTCTCAAATAATCAGAAGAAACAAAGGAATGTCACAACACAGAATTAGGGAAGATGCTCAAATTTCATATTTTATGGCAAACTAAAACAAACAGGTCAAAAATGTTGCTATATGACCAGCCATTAAACATTCATGTTTTACAGAAGTCACTAAGGCAACCACATTAGGCTAACACTTACCAATGTATGATCTTGCAGCTTAGCTACCATATCTTTCGGACTATAAGACGCACCGGACCATAAGACGCACCCCAAATTTTCAGAAGGAAAATTGGGAAAAAAAAAAATGTGTCAAATGGGGGTCCGTCTTACAGTCCGAATTCAGCTTACCAGCGAACGGATCAGCAAAGGTAGAAGAGTGGTCACTGGGGTCGTTCGGTGGTCCAGGCTGGTGCGGTAGTGGTGCTCTGTGGGGTGGTTGGGCACTGTGGGGTGGCCATATACTCACAAATCCGGTGGCGGTCCCAATGCAGCTTCCCTGCGGTGCGGTGGTGGTGTCGGGGCAGCAGCGGGGCTCTGGGCTGCGTGGGGGGCTCCGCCGGCATTTCGTCCTAGCCGGAAAGCCCCCCACAGCTGCGACGCGGTGCCGGGCTGAAGAATGGCCGCCAGGGGACTCCGGCAAGATGGCCGCCGCATACTCTCATTCAAATCTTGGCAACGAGATCTCTTCCTGAGATCTCGTCTCCCGAGATCTCAGGACAAGATTTCGTTGCCGTGATTTGAATGAGAGTATGCGGCGGCCATCTTGCTGGAGGCCCCTGGCGGCCATTCTTCAGCCCTGCATCGGGACCGCCACCGGAGGCCCCTTGCGGCCTTCCTTCAGCCTGGAACCGTGTCGCAGCGGCGAAATGCCGGCGGAGCCCCCGACGCAGCACAGAGCCCCGCTGCTGCCCCGACACCACCACTGCATCGCAGCGAAGCTGCATTGGGAGCGCCGTCGCCACCTGAATTTTCGGTATGTTGCGACCATAAGACGCACCCCCATTTTCCCCCAAAATTTTGGGGGAAAAAGTGCGTCTTATGGTCCGAAAAATACGGTACATGCCCTTTAATGAAGAGCAGCAAAACCACACACGACCTGTGGACAGATGTGGTGCTATTTGAAGGGCAGACTTGTTTCTCTATTCCTGGACAAAAAAAAAAAGGAGCAAAGATATTTCTTTTTTCAGATTTACTAACTATAATGTACATGCAATTCCTCATTTAAGCGAATATTGTTTGGGATTCCTATTATAATTAAACTATAAGACTGCAGACTAGTGAATCCTCACATCGCATGCACTATGACTAGTCTCCGATGCCGGAAGCAGCAGGAGCATGACCACAAGTATATGATATGAATACATGCGGTCAGTCATGTGCCGACTAGACATGTGTGGCCTTGCTCAATGCAAGTGTATTGAGACAGAACACATCTAGTCACAATGTGTCTGGAAGTATGCAAATCACATACTTGCTGTCACATGATCACCCACTCATGGAGAATCCTCACAGCATGCAGTGCGCACCATTTGAGGACTCACAAGTCTGCATTCATATAGTAACTGCAGGTTGGTAGCCTAAGGCCAGACAACCCCTTTAAAGATTTTATTATGCAATATTTTCATAAATCTAAACAATTAATGATCCAATTTTTTTTTTTAATTTAGATATTGCACAAAATAAGACAAAGTGTGGATGAGCCATGGTAACCGTATGAGGATTACCTTTACCTACAACTTTAAACCAAACCAAGTAGAAGTGAAGATGGGCATTTAGCAGAAATATGCAGGCGATTACTGCAGCTCATTGAAATCAGAAAATTAAAGCACCAATCCAGCGTTTTTTTTTTTTTTCAGCACTGTAGTGGCTCTTTAAATAAAAGTCCCCTGCCACACTCACCCTCCAGCGTCTTCACCGTTCTTCGGCACCGCTCCAGTCCCGCGGAGCCATCATGTGGCAGTAGCTTCTGACTGGCCGGGAGTCAGAAGGTATGTCACAAGCTCCCAATACAAGTCTATGAGAGCAGAGTGAAGCTCTCAAAACTTGTATTGAAAAGTGACCGCTGTGCAGCAGTTCAGGCAGGTCACTTTTTGCCAGAGACAGATGGGAGCAGCGGCAAAAACTGATGAAAATGCCGGAACGTGAGTATCAGACAGACGACTTACATTTAAAGCACCCTTCCAGTGGTGGTGCAATAAAAAAAACCCGCTGGAGTGGTGCTTTTAGCAGATATTTCTACATGATTGGTGTTTGATATAGCTAGTGGAAAACATAAAACACTACACAAATTTGCAAAATCAAACTGAAAATGCAGTACTTTTATTTGTGTCGTGTTTCAGGCTGAAAAAAAAAAACATCTTGTTTTTCATTAGTGACTGGAAAAACAGAATTTATATGATATTACAATTGATGACAGTCATGTTTAATGCAGACTAAGAGTGATACATGGAAACACAGAAATCCACTTTAAAATGAGGACTATAAGTTCTAGTACCAGGTGAGAAATTTATTACACAATAGTTTCTTTGGGATACACTGCAGTCTAGAAAAATAGGTATTTTTTAACGAGCTGTCCTCCATACTTTGCCTTTACTCGCTCTAAAGTCGGGCTTTGGAATGTCAGACTATTTAGCATTCTAAATTGAGCGTATAGAAATATCACATTTTCCAATCATGCCAAGGAAAACAAAGCTTGCCTGTAACTAAAAGGACAACCATCTCAATTTTATAGCAGAGCTTAACAAATGTTTTTTTGTTTTATTGCATCATTGACCATTAAACATAAAAAAACAAAATCTGAAGGACACGGCAGATCATGATCACATACTATATATTTAAAAAAAAGGTTTGTAAGCAATACTTACAGTAGACAACTTTTATCTACTAGTGATATAGTCCTTATATAAAATGTAGTTTCCCTCCCACACAATAATTGATATTTATTTACATATATACACACACACAAGTGCATATATAAATATATATGTAAGTAGATCTGAACATGAATAAAAGACTAAGCACTGTACATTGATTCTGGTAAAATTCAAACAAAAACACCTTAAACATTAAACAATTTTAATAAAAGTTTCTGTACAATGCTAAGCAGTTTTATTTACACATAGAAAATGTAACAGGAGTAGTGTTTCAAATGACAGAACTCCTTAAATTTCAATGGCAGGTAATCTGGAAAAAAATAACAGCATTCCATTCACAAATATCTTCAAGCAATAAATATGTATTTATAAATAGTGTAAATTTACATCAAGATTAGAAACAAAAATCACAAATCTGAAGTTTATTCCTTAGTCTATGTGCAACCCATTTATCTTTGTGAATTGGCTGTTAGGTTTTTTTTTCTTTTTTCTTATATATATTTTTTTTTTTAATTCATTTTCTTTATATGAAACTTAAATTGCAACCGTCATGGTTCTTTTTTTATCTTCCAAAAACAAGACAGAAACGAGAAACTTAAAGTGGGTTAAGGGAAGCAAAAAATAAAAATATATCTTTCACATTTAAAAAAAAAAAATTGTTCAAAAGACATAAAATATTTAACTACCTTACAAAGACGACCAGCTAAGTTAGTACTTAATAAAAATGAAACTGAAAAGGGATGAGGGATGCAAATGAAACATTTTCAGCCCAAAATAAGGTGAAGAGAACAAAAAAATAAAGCAAGAGAACTAAAGTGATTTTCAAGTCAGTAGTCTGTATAACGTTGCCAGTCTTGTCAGATATATACAAAACATGAGTTTCTTTTTATGAACAGCTGGATCAGCATTTTTATAGTAAAGTCCTGGAGTAGGAGCACGTCTCCTGTCCAGTTGGTTGACACTCCGCACTTGGAAGGTTGCATAGACGCAGCTTTCAGCCAGCAGCCTAATGGAACAGCTACCTAACAAAAATAATGGAGGGAAAACGCACAAAAAAGTAGGAGAAGAAAAAAACAAAACAAAAACAGTGGTACAGAACTGGGTCGCTTCCTGAATATCAGAAATGTTCTCATTTACTGTCCTTTGAAAAACATCAAGATGATGGTGAAGGCATTGGAGGAGCCTGGAGAAACAAAAGAATAGTTACAATATTAGAACTAAAGATACAACTGCAAACTTGTAGATACAATTTTCAAGACCACCAGGACACCATTAACCCTTTTAAGCCCTGGCAATTTCTTTTTTTCACGTCTATGCATTTTGGTGGTCACAACTTTGTATTTTAGAATATAAGCTCTTCATACTATTTTCAGATACATATTTGTTAGCAACAAATTTACATGGTAATAGTCATTAATAAATAAATGCTTTATTCTCTAATAAAAAGTTGGTTTGCTGTAATGGCAACCTGTGTGATTACCGTATATACTCGTGTATAAGCCGAGATTTTCATCACCTTTTTTTGTGCTGAAAATGCCCCCTCGCCTTATACACGAGTCATAGGGCAGAAACCAGCGGGGGAGGGGATGCGGCGGCAGGAGCCGGTGGCTGGGACATCATACTCACCCTCACCGTGCCATCGCTGAACGTCCCTGCAATCCTGCGTTCTCCCCGGCTTCCTGCAGCTCTCCAGCGCTGAGCGGTGACGTAATACCCGCTCATTAAGGTCATCTAATATGGACACGACGCCACTCCCATGGGCGTGGCCTCCATATTCATGGCCTTAATGAGCGGTATTACGTCACCGCTCAGCGCTGGAGAGCTGCAGGAAGCCGGGGAGAACGCAGGATTGCCGGCCGGGACGTTCAGCGATGGCACGGGGAGGGTGAGTATGATGGAGGAGGATGGGGGGAGCATGGAGGAGGACAAGGAGCACGGAGCAGGACAGGGGGGGGGGGGGGGGAGAAGAGAAGGGGAGGAGAAACCGGGGCAGAACGGGGGGAGGACGGAGAACACGGAGCAGAACGGGGGGAGGACGGAAAGCACGGAGCAGAACGGGGGGAGGACGGAGAGCATGGAGCAGAACGGGGGGAGGACGGAGAGAACGGAGGGAGGACGGAGAGAATGGAGCAGGACGGGGTAGGACGGAGAGCACGGAGCAGGACGGGGGTGGGCACAGAGGAGAATGGGGGAGTGCAGAGCTGGATGGGGGAGCACGGAGCTGGACGGGGGAGGATGGAAAGCACGGAGCAGGAGGAGGGGAGCACAGAGCTGGATGGGGGAGCACAGAGTAGGACGGCAACTTATACACCCGGCTTATACACGAGTCAATAAGTTTTCCAAGTTTTTTGTGGCAAAATTAGGGGGGTCGGCTTATACACCGGTCGGCTTATACACGAGTATATACGGTACACTTGGAAACCTCTGCACTAACCATCCCAAATTGTCTTTGGGGAGGGAGGGGGTGGGAATCTTCTCAAAGATAAGTATTTGATCCCTTGCTGATTTTGTAAGTTTGCCCACTGACAAAGACATGAACAGTCTATAATTTTAAGGGTAGGTTAAATTTTAACATTGAGAGATAGAATATCAAAAATTAAATCCAGAAAATCACATTGTATAAATTATATAAATTTATTTGCATTTTGCAGTGAGAATTAAGTATTTGATCCCTTCATCTCCCTCCATAGGTTTTCTAGGAAATTAAAATCTGGAGACTGGCTAGGCCACTCCATGACCTTAATGTGCTTCTTTTTGAGCCACTCCTTTGTTACCATGTCTGTATGATTTGGGTCATTGTCTTGCTGCAAGACCCAGCCACGACCCATTTTTAATGTACTGGAAGAGGGAAGGAGGTTTTCACTCAGGATTTTAAGGCACATGGCTCCATCCATTCTCCCATTGATGCGGTGAAGTAGTCCTGTGCCCTTAGAGAAACATCCCCAAAACATAATGTTTCTACCTCCATGCTTGACAGTGGGGATGGTGTTCTTCGAGTCATAGGCAGCATTTCTCTTCCCCCAAACACGGCGAGTTGAGTTAATGCCAAAGAGTTCAATTTTTGTCTCATCTGACCACAGCACCTTCTCCCAATCACTCACAGAATCATCCAGATGTTCATTGGCAATCTTAAGATGGGCCTGCACATGTGCTTTCTTGAGCAGGGGGACCTTGCGGACACTGCAGGATTTTAAACCCCCTTGTAGTTTTAGGATGATCTCTCATCTTCTTCATGATCAAAGATAACCCATGAGGTGAGATTTTGCATGGTGCCCCAGATCGATGCCGATTGACAGGCATTTTGTATTTTTTCCACTTTCTTACTATTGTACCAACAGTTGTCTCCTTCTCACCCAAGGTCTTACTTATGGTTTTGTAGCCCATTCCAGCTTTGTGCAGGTCTATGATCTTGTCCCTGACATCCTTATAAAGCTCTTTGGTCTTGCCAATGTTGTAGAGGTGATTGAGTCTGTGGACAGGAGTCTTTTATAAAGGTGACTATGTAAGACAGCTGTCTTTAATGCAAGTAACGAGTTGATTAGGAGCATCTAACTGGTCTGTAGGAGCCAGAACGCTTAATGGTTGGTAGGGGATCAAATACTTATTTCTCACTGCAAAAATACAAATAAATTTACGTAATTTATACAATGTGATTTTCTGGATTTTATTTTTGATATTCTATCTCTCAATGTTGAAATTAAGGTACCCGAAACCCCTTACTGCCATCAGACGTACTATCCCGTCCATGGTACCTGGGCCCGTATGACCATGGACGGATAGTACGTCCCGTGCGATCGGACGCGCTCCCAGGGGGAGCGCAGCCGATCGCGGCCGGGTGTCAGCTGATTATCACAGCTGACACCCAGCACTATGTGTCAGGAGCGGTCACGGACCGCTCCCAGTACATTAACCCCTGGCACACCGCGATCAAACATGATCGCGGTGTACTCGGGGCACAGGGGAGGATCGCGCAGGCAGGGGGCTCCCTGCGCGCTCCCCTGAGACCTCAGAGCAGCGTGATGTGTCGCGCTGTTCCGAGGGTCCGTCCTCCCTCCAGGTCCCCGGATCCAAGATGGCGCCGGGGTCCTGCAGGGAGGCGGCTTCCTCAGTGCCTGCTGAGAGCAGGCACTGAGAAGCCTGCAGCACTGCCAGGGCGATCGCTGGTGTGACAGAGTGCTGTGCACACTGTCACACCAGCGATCTGCTAAAATACTGTGATGTCCCACCCTGGGACAAAGTAAAAAAGTTAAAAAAATGAAAATAAAAAGTGGTAAAAAAAATCATAAAAAAAAAAAATATTCCCCAATAAATTCATTTCTTCCTGTAAATAAAAAAAACAAAACAATAAAAGTACACATATTCGGTATCGCCGCGTCCGTAACGACCCCCCCTATAAAACTGTCCCACTAGTTAACCCCTTTAGTGAACCCCTTAAAAAAAAAGAAAGAAACGAAGCAAAAAAATCAATGCTTTATCATCATACCACCGAACAAAAAGTGGAATAACACGCGATCAAAAAGACCGATATAAATAAACATGGTACCGCTGAAAACGTCATCTTGTCCCGCAAAAAACGAGCCGTCATACAGCATCATCAGCGAAAAAATAAAAAAGTTATAGCTCGCAGAATAAAGCGATGCAAAAATAATAATTTTTTAGATAAAATTGTTTTTATTCTATAAAAGCCCCAAAACATAAAAAAATGATATAAATGAGGTATCGCCATAATCGTACTGACCCGAAGAATAAAACTGCTTTATCAATTTTACCACACGCGGAACGGTATAAACGCCTCCCCCAAAAGAAATTCATGAATTGCTGATTTTTGTTCATTCTAAGGCTACTTTCACATTTGCGCTTGGGCGACCTGCGCCTATCTGCGCACGGCCGCCGCTAAGCTCCGCCCCCGGCCGCGCCTCCTCCCGGCGGCTCCGCCTATGGGCGCATGACGGCGCATGCGACCTGTGTACCCTATCTTTATCATTGGGTACGCAGGCCGTGCGCAGTATGCGATTGACTGCGCATGCGTCCTTTTTGACGGTGCACCGAGCGCACTAAAATGCAACATTGTGCGCTTTGGTGCGCTCGGCGCAGCGTCAAAAGGACGCATGCGCAGTCAATCGCATACTGCGCACGGCCTGCGTACCCAATGATAAAGATAGGGTACACAGGTCGCATGCGCCGTCATGCGCCCATAGGCGGAGCCGCCGGGAGGAGGCGCGGCCGGGGGCGGAGCCTAGCGGCGGCCGTGCGCAGATAGGCGCAGGTCGCCCAAGCGCAAATGTGAAAGTAGCCTAACCTCCCAAATATCGAAATAAAAAGCGATCAAAAAATGTCACATGCTCAAAAATGGTACCAATAAAAACGTCACCTCGTCCCGCAAAAAATAAGACCTCACATGACTCTGTGGACCAAAATATGCAAAAATTATAGCTCTCAAAATGTGGTGATGCAAAAAACTACTTTTTGCAATAAAAAGCGTATTTTAGCGTGACAGCTGCCAATCACAAAAACCCGCTATAAATAGTAAATCAAACCCCCCATTATCACCCCCTTAGTTAGGGAAAAATAATAAAATTAAAAAAATTTATTTATTTCCATTTTTCTATTAGGGTTAGGGTTGCGGCTAAAGTTAGGGTTAGGGTTGGCGCTAACGTTAGGATTAGGGTTGGGATTAGGGGTGTGTTAGGGTTAGGTTTGTGGTTAGGGTTGGGACTAGGGTTAGGGGTGTGTTGGGGTTAGGGTTGGAGTTAGAATTGGGGGGTTTCTGCTGTTTAGGCACATCAGGGGCTCTCCAAATGTGACATGGCGTCTGATCTCAATTCCAGTCAATTCTGCGTTGAAAAAGTCAAACGGTGCTCCTTCACTTCTGAGCTCTGCCATGCGCCCAAACAGTAGTTTACCCCCACATATGGGGTATCAGCGTACTCTGTACCCCAAGAGTTATTGTGCAATTTGTCCTATTTCTTCTGTTACCCTTGGGAAAATAAAAAACTGGGGGCGAAAATATCATTTTTGTAAAAAAAAAATGTATTTTTTTGTTTTTACGGCTGTATGTTATTAAACTTCTGTGAAGCACTTGGGGCTTCAAAGCGCTCACCACACATCTAGATAAGTTCCTTGTGGGGTTTATTTTCCAAAATGGGGTCACTTGTGGGGGGTTTCCACTGTTTAGGCGCATCAGGGGCTCTCCAAATGCGACATGACGCCCCCAGACCAATCCATCAAAGTCTGCAATCCAAAACGTCACTACTTCCCTTCCGAGCCCCGACGTGCGCCCATACAGTAGTTTACTCCCACATATTGGGTATCAGCGTACTCAGGACAAATTGGAAAACAACTTTTTGGGTCCAATTTCTCCTGTTATCCTTGTGAAAATAAAATATTGGGGCAAAAAAATCATTTTTGTAAAAAAAAAGGATTTTTTATTTTACGCTGTACGTTATAAACTTCTGTGATGCACTTGGGGGTCAAAGTGCTCACCACACATCTAGATAAGTTCCTTGAGTGGGTCTAGTTTCAAATGGTGTCATTTGTGGGGGTTTCCACTGTTTAGGCAGATCAGGAGCTCTCCAAACACGACATGGCATCCAGCCAATTCTGCGTTGAAAAAGTCAAACGGCGCTCCTTCCCTTTCAAACTCTGCCATGCACCCAAACAGTGGTTTACCCCCACATATGGGTATCACGTACTCAGACAAATGCACAATAACTTTTGGAGTCTTGTTACCTTGGGAAAATAAAAAATTGTGGTGAAAAGATCAATTTTGTGGAAAAATATGATTTTTAATTTTACGGCTCTACGTTATAAACTTGTGTGAAGCACTTGGGGGTTCAAATTGCTCACCAAAGATCTAGATAAGTTCCTTAGGGGGTCTAGTTTCCCAAATGGGGTCACTTGTGGGGGTTTCCACTGTTTAGGCACATCAGGACTCTCCAAATGCAACATGGCGTCTAATCTCAATTCCAGCCAATTTGGTTGGAAAAAGTCAAATGGTGCCCCCTCCTTCTGAGCTCTGCCGTGCGCCCAAACAGTGATTCCCCCACATATGGGGTATCAGCGTACTCAGGACAAATTGGACAAAACTTTGAGGTCCAATTTCTCTGTTACTATGGGAAAATAAAAAATTAGTGACTAAGATAATTTTTGTGGGAAAAAAATAGGATTTTTTATTTTCATGCCCGGGCATTATAAACTTGTGTGAAGCACTTGGGTTCAAAGTGCTCACCAAAGATCTAGATTAGTTTCTTAGGGGGTCTAGCTTCCAAATGGGGTCACTTGTGGGGGTTTCCACTGTTTAGGCTCATCTGGGGCACTACAAGTGGAACATGACCCCCATCATGTTTGCATTCCAAAACGTTACTGCTTCCTTTCCAAGCCCTGCCATGCGCCCAAACAGTTCCCCCCCAATATGGGGTATCAGCGACTCAGGACAATTGGACAACAACTTTTGGGGTCCAATTTCCTTGGGAAAAATCAAAAATTTGGGACTAAAAAAATCATTTTGTGGAAAATTGTTTTTTTTTTTTTCACACCCCAGGCATTATAAACTTTGTGAAACACTTTGGGTTCAAAAGTGCTCACAACGATCTAGATAAGTTCCTTAGGGAGTCTAGTTTCCAATGGTGTCACTTGTGGGGTTTCCACTGTTTAGGGCATCAGGGCTCTCCAAACACGACATGGCGTCCAATCTCAACTCCAGCCAATTTTAGTTTGAAAAAGTCAACGGCGCTCCTTCCCTTACAAGCTCTGCCGTGTGCCCAAACAGTGGTTTCCCCACATATGGGGTATTGGCGTACTCAGGAGAAATTGCACAACAACTTTATCTGTCCATTTTCTCCTTTTACCTGTGAAAATAAAAAAGTTTGTAAAAGATCATTTTTGTGGCTAAAAGTTAAATATTCATTTTTCGTTCCACGTTGCTTCAGCTCCTGTGAAGCACCTGAAGGGTTAATAAAATTCTTGAATGTGGTTTTGAGTACCTTGAGGTGCAGTTTTTAGAATGGTGTCACTTTGGTATTTTCTGCCATATAGACCCTCAAAGTGACTTCAAACGTGAGGTGGTCCCTAAAAAAATGGCTTTGTAAATTTGTTGTAAAATGAGAAATCACTGGTCAACTTTTAACCCTTATAATATCCTAACAAAAAAAATTTTGGTTCCAAAATTGTGCTGATGTAAAGTAGACATGTGGGAAATGTTATTTCTTAACTATTTTGTATGACATATTCTCTGTTTTAGGGAAAAAAATTCAAAGTTTGAAAATTGCAAAATTTTCGCCATATTTGCATTTTTTTCAAAAATAAACGCAAGGTAATCGAAGAAATTTTACCACTAACGTGAATACAATATGTCACGAGAAAACAATCTCAGAATCGCGAAGATCCGTTGAAGCGTTCAGAGTTATAACCTCATAAAGAGACAGTGGTCAGAATTGTAAAAATTGGCCCGGTCATTAACGTGCAAACCACCCTTGGGGTGAAGGGGTTAATGACCGCCAATACGTCTTTTAACTGACCTGAGATATAAGAGGATATCATCCCCATACAGGTGAGAATCCAGCAGCTGTCAGCTGTACACTATAGCTGACAACTTGCTGTAATACAAACGATCAGTGTTGGCACTGTCCATATCTGTTTAACCCCTTAATTGCTGCTGTCAAAAGAGACTACATCAAATAAATGGTTAACAGATTGTGGGGGCTTCCGCTTTAATCTAATTGACACACCGATATCATGATTGTGTGGTCCTGATGTTTGCCATAGCAGTTCATGGCCAAATAGCGGCCTTAGAGTTTCCCGGCTATAGCTGTCAGTTCAGAAGTTAGCGACATTTAGGTGGTAAACAAACACTTTTTCATTCCTGCTATACCACTTTGCATTAATTCCTGAAAATCACCTGAAGGGTTAATAAACTACCTGACAGCAGTTTTCAATATGTCAGGGGGTGCTGTTTTTAAAATGGTATCACGTTTGGGGTTTTCCAATGTACAGGACCCCCAAAGTCACTTCAAACCTGGATAGGTCCCTCAAAAAAATACATTTTGTAAATTCCCTTGAAAAAATGAAAAATTACTGCTACATTTTTAAACCTCCTAAAAGGCTAACAAAATAAATTAGCATTTTAAAAATGGTGCTGATGTAAGGCAGACATGTGGGATATGTTATTTGTAAATGTATTGCTATGGTATGACTATCTGGATTTAAGGGATAATCACTCAAAGTTAGAAAATTGCAATTTTTTTTACATTTTTGTCAAGTTTCTGATATTTTTTTATAAATAAACACAAAACATATCGACCTAAATTTACCATTATTATAAATTATAATGTGCCATGAAAAAACAATCTCAAAATCATTGGGATTTGTTAAAGCGTTCCAGAGTTATCACCACATAAAGTAACATTGGTCAAAATTTAAAAAATTGGCCCCGTCACTAAGGGGTTAAAATTATAGACTGTTCATGTCTTTGTCAGTGGGAAAACTTACAAAATCAGCATGGGATCAAATACTTATTTCCCCCACTGTATAATAAATAATACAACTGAAAAAACTGATATATGCAAATAAAGAATGTAAACTCATTAGTAAAACTCTCACTATGGAATTTAAAAAAAAAAAAAAAGTAAAATAAAAATAAAAATCTTTAGCGAAAAAGTAAAAAAAAAAAAAAACAAAAAGAAAACACCTCACAAAAACAAAGTCACATCCCCACGGAATCCTGCCTGCAGGCATGAACAATAGAGCAGGTCTTTCAAACTCTTAACCTCATCCCGTCGTGGTCAATTTATTTATTTCTGCCCTTCCTCCAAGAGTCCCTTTTTCATTTTTCCCGTGATACATTAATATGAGGTTTATTTTGAGCAGGACGAGTTGTATTTTTGAAGGACACTATTCACTGTATCATGTAATGTACAACGAAAGTGGAAAGAAATTTCAAGTGTTGCCATTGTTATTTGGGTTTTCTTTTGAAGGTGTTCACTGACACAGAAAATTAAATTTTTAACGTTTTTATTTTTAAAAATCACAGATTATGATGATGCTCTTCAGCAGGGCCCCAGTTAGCTTGGCAACTGATTGGCATTTTGTACCATTTAATTATTGCCGCAAAACAATTAAACAATGCTGTAATTGCATTTAATTCATCATTTCACCCAACATGGAATTTTTTCTAGTTTTCCAGTACATTAGATTGGTAAAAATAATGGTGTTCTTCAAAACTTCAACTTGTTGCACAAAAAATAAGCCCTTCAATGCCTGTATGGATGGGAAAAAAATAAGTTATGCCCCTTGGAAGAAGGCAATGCCATGAAGAGGTTTTCACAAGGGAACGTCACACCTGCCCAATTCCTGGACCTCTCTACTTTACTTCATTCCAGGCACAATAACAGCTTGACATCACATTGACATGGTCACAGAACCAGTGGTGCAGCCATTTCTCCAAAATGTCTCAGGAGCAGTTTTTCCAACAGGACAACTCCAGGCTGCAATGTTGCTTGTGCTACCATGAGAACCCGCATGGCCTAAGCCTGCTACCATGGCTTGCAGAGTCTCTGAACTTGTCGCCGATCGAGCAAATCTCAGATATCATCGATCGGCAATTGTAAAGAAAGTTGCCAGCGGCAGATCTTAAAGGGGTTCTCCAAGAAGTGTAATAAATAAACATATTTCTAAATACATTTACCAATAAAATAATGCAATAAAGTCAGGACAACGTGGAGTAGATAAAGCATACCTTTTTGCTATATAAAAGTTATTCAGAAAAATGCTTAATATTTAAATGTGTATTTATTTTAAGTACATTTCTGGGAAAACTCCTTTAATGGTTTGCATGTAAGTGCATCCGGTATAGCAGAACATTCCACCGACAACCATGACATACTAAGGCAAGTGCTTGTATTTCTGCATGTAACGCTCACAGTCTCTGCTCAGTAAAGCAAAATATTTTGAAAACTTTACTTTCATTTCTTAACCCTAGCATGCGTATTGGGGGCCTTTTAGGCCCCCATGCATACTTTTTTGCTATTATCTGCAAAATTACTTAAGTTAGAATTTTGAAACTCCAGGTAATCCTCAAGTATGTCGTTGTTGGTAATATCCAGTTGTTCATATAATTTTTTTCATAGGCATTTCGGTGTAACAATGCTTTTTTGATGAAAACCACATCTGTACGGATTGGGGGCCTTTTATGTATTTATCATGTTCTCAGTAGTGTTTGTGTCTCAAGTTACTTTATTTGTACTCAGTAATGCTGGTGGAGGGGCCTGGGTGTGGATAATGCCATATGAATGTCATGTGATTTTTGAAGGGAGAGATAAGGCCATGACATCATCTCAGGTCCTTCTGAACACAGTAATGAGCTGTGTAGAGAGTAATGAGGACAGTATACACTATGAGCTAATTGTGAAGGACCTGAGATAAGATGTTGAGAGGAAGTCTGATTCAGTTTCTCTGATTCTAAGGAGCCTGCAAAGGGTAAAGCTATTGAGCTACAGCTATCCAGAGAATTGTACAACACCTAAAAAAAAGTATAAAAGGTAAGATATGCTGAGGGTGAGGAGGGAGGGGGCACTTTACACTTACAGTGTGTCACACACAAGCAAAGAGTGGACAACCCTCATTGTGTTCATTGTTTTTTCTTTTAGTTTGCCAACATCTAGTCAGCAATGGCACAGTCTTCCTCCTAGCGCCTGAGTGACCAAGAGATTGAAGCAATTGTCTTTCAAAGTGATGATGAAAGTGAACTATCTTTGTCCGATGACGAGTACCTGCCACCAGAGAATCAAACATCCTCAAGTGATTCTTCTTCTGATGAAGAAGTGAATACAGTGGATCCTCAAGAAGTGATAAGTAGAACATCCAAAACTAATGTTTTTTGGGACAGTAATCCTACATTAGTTGGACGTACTGCAATCCATAAAATTGTGAGACAGGCTCAAGGAGCTGTGGAAAGTCCCAGTTACTTTTCCCCTAAAGTTGTATTGTGTATTTTTTTTTCTGACAATATTGCAGAAGAGGTCCTTTTATGTTCAAACCTAGAAGGAAGACGTATCGCTTCTGCAAAAAATAAGTCCTGGAAAAATATCTCAAAGAGGAACTTTATGCATACATTGGACTTTTACTGCTGGCAGGGAGTCAAAAATCGTATGATGTTCCAATACGAGAATTATTTCTGGACCCACTTTCTGATCCAAACTATAAGGCGACAATGTCAGTGGACAGATATGAGGAAATTAGAAGACACATTCGATTTGATAAGTGAACACATGCATTGAGGTTTGAAACAGACAAATTAGCCCCTATCAGTTATATCTGGAACATATTTATCAAAAATTGCACCAAACTTTACAATCCTAGTACTAATGTTACAGTAGATGAGCAACTTGTACCGTTCAGGTTACGCTGCAAGTTCATACAATACATGCCCAGCAAGCCAGCCAAATATGGAATCAAAATCTTCTGGATGTGTGATTCTGCAAATTATTATGGCATAAATGGTGTAATGTACTGTGGCAAAGAGGTTGGTGCACCAGTACAGAAGGATCTGGGGTCTGAAATTGTCAAAACTCTTGCTGTTCCAATATTCAATTCAGAAACATTACCATGGACAATTATTTCACCAATGTTGAACTAGGCAATTTTCTGCTTCAAAAAGCTATTACACTTGTTGGTACTATCAAGCAAAACCGACGAGAAATTCCAGAAGCACTGAAACACAATCGTCAGCGAGCACTTTATGAGAGTGCCTTTGGATTCAATAACAAAGCGACTTTGGTATCTTACAAAGCGAAGAAGGAAAAACCAGTGATTTTACTCAGTACCATGCACCACAATTGCAGTATTGACAGCAATGCCAGAAAATTAAAACCAGAAATCATCCTGCATTACAATAAAACAAAAGGAGGTGTAGACAAAATGGATGAGATGGTGGGAGAATATTCATGCAAGAGGCAAACAAAACGATGGCCTGTAGTACTTTTTTCAAATATGCTTGATGTAGCAGCCCTAAAATCATTCATCATTTATATAGAAACTCATCCAGAATTCCATGCACGGAGGAAGGACAGGAGACGCCTATTTTTGAAGGACCTTTGTCATGAACTTGTAATGCCTCACATGATACAGCGAAGCGATGTGAAAGGCTTGCTAAAGCAAACTAAAGAAGCAATGAAACAGTGTGGCGTACAGTTTCAGATGATTCCAGGGCCAGGAGAAAGAAAAAGAACGCGCTGTTTCATGTGTCCAAGAAACTTAGAAAGGAAAACTGAGAGATTTTGTTCAATTTGTAATGAAAATGTCTGCAAAGAACATTCTTCCGAAAAAATAACTTGTCAAAATTGTTTGGAAGACTAATATAATAGAAAAGAAACATAATAGAAATGTAGCTGCAGCTAGTTTGGTATAGATTTTTATGCATTTTTGTGCGTTTTTTCATGTTTGTGTGAAATTTTGAAAAAAAATTTTTTTTGGTGTTTTTTGGTGAAATATTATAATTAAAATTTTGTTTACTAATCATATTTTAGTTAGCAGTTTTGAAATAAACTTGGAAAAGTTATACAAGTGTTTTTCCACATGATTTGCAAGGGGCCTAAAAGGCCCCCAATACGTTGATATGAAGATTTCTGATGTCACGCATACTAGGGTTAAATCATTTGCACATCATTAATATGCCCATCGATTCAGTAATTTCCATAACTACATGACTTTTCTTTTTTGGTGCTCCAATTTCATGGTTGAGAAATAAATATATATTTATTTACACACATTATTTTAATACTTGGAAAAAGAAAAAAAAATGTGGTGCCAGTGAGCAGTAACTTATGTTTATGTCCATAGAGTATTATGGGATATTTTTTTCCCCTCATTGGGTAAGCTGCAGTTTTTTGTACCATTTTGGGGTTTACATGGCTTTCTGAGCTCTCTTTAATCCACTTTTTGAAGGTGATGTGACAAAAGAGATTCTGTAATTTCAATCTTTTTTCCCCCATTTGAACTTTCACTGTATGGACTAAACATGTTTATATTGTTTTATGTCTATTTTTTAGATTGCAATATTTATTTTTCAGGAAAAGGGGAGTGATTTCAACTTATAAAAAAGAAATAATTTTTACATTAGTGTCCTAAAAATAATGAAACCTTTATTAGGTCCCTGGCTGCAATGACAACCCTTCAGAACCCTACTATCAAGTCGCTTGGGGCCAAATGAGCAGTGGAGGGGGCCCCTTACCCCAAAACAACAGCTCGGGATCTCCTAATTTCCTTCTCTAATCAAACTTTCCTAATCTTCTAAAATGCTGCTACAGAGGCATCTAAGAGTTTATAGGTAATCTGTCTGCTGGTTTTTGCTATACAATATGAAAACTGTATAATGTAAGCGCAGAGAACCTGATTCCAGCACAGTATCTCGTACTGGATTGCTTAGTGAAGTTTTGATCCCCGTTTTCTCTGCTGTAGATGTAGCAGTGATCAGAATGTTCAGCCCTGTGTAACCTCACCGATTGGCAGCTTTCTGTTTACACTGTGAATTGTCAGCAAGCAGTCAATCAGTGATGGTGGCGGGGTTCCAAAATTAGCCTGTGAAACATCCCAGGAATCTCTCTTGCCCTATATTATGCAGCTTTCAGATTACATAGCAAACACTTGCTGACAGAATTCCCACTAAAAAGTTTATGACTAGAGCAAATTTTAATATCAGCACTTGATCTTGGATGATGGCTGTAAAATGCAGCAGGCACTTGTGCTGTACGGAGCAGGTTCAGCACCATGTAGTCAGTGCACACATTGGCAGAAATATAACTCAATGTTAGACTTTCATTATAGCTTTATGTACTAGCAAAATTGTACAGATTCATTTTTATGTTTATAAAGGACATTTGAGTGTGTAGTATAAGAACATGCATACTTACTAATGTAAACAAATCATATATTTGCATTAGTTCCTCCACTTTGTACTGTTCTAGCACCACAAAGTTTTCCAGGTCTAAACTAGTTTTTCGTGCGCAGTCATGGCAATGAACAATGTATGTCTTCCGAGAATTGCTTTCATTCGTTACAAAAAGCAGATTGAAGACTTCCACCTAGAATGGCAAAAAAAATAGAATGACCAAAAACATTACTATCCACTAAAGATACAATATGATATAAATAGCAACAAAAGCAACCCAATGAAAAGACGCCATATCTGAATATTTACTAACCTCACAGAGGCTGCAGTAAAGAGCAGGCTCCTCTTTTGATCTTCCGTGCCACCTAATCTCTTTTCCCACAGCAATAAGAGCTTCTCTTAGTGCCTGGCATTGCTTCAGAGTCCTCAGCAGGCAATATCTGTAAGGATAATGAAAAAATATTAAACATTTAGATACCTAAAGAGAGCACAGAACCAATTTGTTGCAGGGATTTTTTTCTTTACATATTTCTATATTTAGGTTTCTTTTGTGTTGAGGTTTATATGCTGCAGATTTAATGTAGAAATTTGAAACTGAAAAATGAATTCCATAACAAACATAACTTGATCAGTCACAAAAGTTTCTGTAATACATCTATCGCATGTAAACCTATTCAGGATTTCCTTTATTTCATACAGAAAAAGACAAAACCCAAAAGAAAAAACCCCCCCAAAAAAACAAAAAAAATAGCATATACTCTGTAATAAGTAAATAGTAACAGTACTTGGAAATAACATATGGTACTTAGCAACAATATTGATCAATTAAGTGTAATCCCCCCCTCCACCCTAACCCCATCCCTTTAAATCATTGCATATATCACACACCACGTCACATTTTGAATCCTTTTATTCAAGACAACCACTTAAGATCCCTGTTTAACCCCTTAGTGACAGAGCCATTTTGCAGCTTAATGACCGGGCCAATTTTTACAATTCTGACCACTGTCACTTTATGAGGTTATAACTCTGGAACGCTTTAACGAATCCCGCTGATTCTGAGATTGTTTTTTCGTGACATATTGTACTTCACGTTAGTGGTAAAATTTCTTTGATATGACTTGTGTTTATTTATGAAAAAAACGGAAATATGGCGACAATTTTGAAAATTTAACAATTTTCAAACTTTAAATTTTTATGCCCTTAAATCAGAGAGATATGTCACACAAATTTCTTAATAAATAACATTGCTCACATGTCTACTTTACATCAGCACAATTTTGGGACCAAAATTTTTTTTTTTACAAAGTTATAAGGGTTAAAAGTTGACCAGCGATTTCTCATTTTTACAACAACATTTTTTTTTAGGGACCACATCACATTTGAAGTCACTTTGAGGGGTCTATATGATAGAGAATACCCAAAAGTGACACCATTCTAAAAACTGCACCCCTCAAGGTGCTCAAAACCACATTCAAAAAGTTTATTAACCCTTTACGTGCTTCACAGGAACTGAAGCAATGTGGAAGGAAAAAATTAACATTTAACTTTTTTTGCAAAAACTTTACTTCGGAACCTATTTTTTTTATTTTCACAAGTGTTAAAAGAAAAAATGAACCACAAAATTTGTTGTGCAATTTCTCTTGAATAAGCCGATACCCCATATGTGGGGGTAAACCACTTTTTGGGCGCACGGCAGAGGTCGCAAGGGAAGGAGCGACATTTGACTTTTTCAACGCAGAATTGGCTGGACGCCATGTCGCGTTTGTAGAGGCCCTGATGTGTCTAAACAGTGGAAACCCATCACAAGTGACCCCATTTTGGAAACTAGACCCCCTAAGGAACTTATCTAGATGTGTGGTGAGCACTTTGAACCTCCAAGTGCTTCACAGAAGTTAATAACATAGAACAGTGAAAATAAAAAATCATATTTTTTCCACAAAAACAATCTTTTCACCCCAATTTTTATTTTTCCAAGGGTAACAAGACCCCAAAAGTTTTTGTGCAATTTGTCCTGAGCATGCTGATACCCCATATGTGGGGGTAAACCACTGTTTGGGTGCATGGCAGAGCTTGGAAGGGAAGGAGCGCCGTTTGACTTTTTCAACTCAGAATTGGCTGGACGCCATGTCGCGTTTGTAGAGGCCCTGATGTGTCTAAACAGTGGAAACCCCCCACAAGTGACACCATTTTGGAAACTAGAACCCCTAAGGAACTTATATAGATGTGTGGTGAGCACTTTGAACCCCCAAGTGCTTCACAGAAGTTTATAACTCCCGGGCATGAAAATAAAAAGTCATATTTTTTCCACAAACCTGATCGTTTAGTCCCCAATTTTTTATTTTTCCAAGGGTAACAGGAGAAATTAGACCACAAAAGTTGTTGTCCAATTTGTCCTGAGTACGCTGATACCCCATATGTGGGGTGGGTCCACTGTTTGGGCGCACGGCAGGGCTTGGAAGGGAAGGAGCGCCGTTTGACTTTTTTCAAACCAAAATTGGCTGGAATTGAAATTGGACGCCATGTCGCGTTTGGAGAGCCCCTGATACGCCTAAACAGTCGAAACCCCCCACAAATCAGACCATTTTGGAAACTAGACCCCTTAAGGAACTTATCTAGATGTGTGGTGAGCACTTTGAACCCCAAGTGCTTCACAGAAATTAAGAAACGTAGAGCCGTGAAAATAAAAAATCATTTTTTTCCTCAAAAATTATTCTTTAGCCCGCTATTTTTTTTATTTTCCCAAGGGTAACAGGAGAAATTGGACCCAAAAAGTTGTTGTGCAATTTTTCCTGTGTACGCTGATACCCCATATGTGGGGTGAAACCACTGTTTGGGCGCATGGGAGTGCTTGGAAGGGAAGGAGCGCCATTTTGTAATGCAGACTTTGATGGAATGTTCTGCAGGCGTCATGTTGTGTTTGCAGAGCCCTTGATGTACCTAAACAGTGGAAACCCCCCACAAGTGCCCCCATTTTGGAAACTAGACCCCTTAAGGAGCTTATCTAGATGTGTGGTGAGCACTTTGAACCCCCAAGTGCTTCACAGAAATTTATAAACGCAGAGCCGTGAAAATGAAAAATCATTTTTTTTCTCAAAAATTATTTTTTTAGCCAGCTATTTTTTATTTTCCCAAGGGTAACCGGAGAAATTAGAACCCCAAAATTGGTGTGCAATTTGTCCTGAGTATGCTGATACCCCATATGTTGGGGTAAACCACTGTTTGGGCGCACGGCAGGGCTCGGAAGGGAGGGAGCGCCATTTGACTTTTTGAAAGCCACGTCGTGTTTGGAGACCCCCTGATGTGTCTAAACAGTGGAAACCCCCACAAGTGACCCCATTTTGGAAACTAGACCCCTTAAGGAGCTTATCTAGATGTGTGGTGAGCACTTTGAACCCCCAAGTGCTTCACAGAAATTTATAAACGCAGAGCCGTGAAAATGAAAAATCATTTTTTTTCTCAAAAATGATTTTTTTAGCCAGCTATTTTTTATTTTCCCAAGGGTAACCGGAGAAATTAGAACCCCAAAATTGGTGTGCAATTTGTCCTGAGTACGCTGATACCCCATATGTTGGGGTAAACCACTGTTTGGTGCACGGCAGGGCTCGGAAGGGAGGGAGCGCCATTTGACTTTTTGAACGCCACGTCGTGTTTGGAGACCCCCTGATGTGCCTAAATAGTGGAAATCCCTCAATTCTAGCTCCAACCCTAATCCTAACACACCCCTAACCCTAATCCCAGCCCTAATCCTAACCTAAATCCCAACCCTAATTCCAACCCTAATTGTAACCCTAACTCTAATTGTAACCCTAACCCTAATTGTAACCCTAACCCTAATTCTAACCTAATTAAACCCTAACCCTAAGGCTGGGTTCATTTTGCGTTTTACCAGCCCGTTCAACACATAGCGTTGACGGGCTGGTAACGGTATAGCATAACGTGATCGCGTTATGCTATACCCGCTAGCGCAGAGGAATCAGCAGATGATTCATCTGCGCTAGCGGTGACGGAGCCCAGACGCTGCAGCCCACGTCCGAGGCTCCGTCACTGAATGATGGCACGTCGCAAACGCATGCTGCCCTCAAATGGGGGTGAATGGCAGCGTTAACGGACTGCGTTACACCGCGGTGTAACGCAGTCCATCTAACGGACTACCATAATGCAGTATGAACCCAGCTTAACCTTAACTCTAATTATAACCCTAACCGTAATGCTAATCCTAACCCTAATGCTAACCCTAATAATTATAACCCTAACCCTAATTACAACCCTAACCCTAATTATAACCCTAACCCTAACAGAAAAATGAAAATAAATATAATTTCTATTTTTTATTATATGTCCCTAACTAAGGGGGTGATAAATGGGGGGGTATGTACTGTTTTTTTTATTTTGATCCCTGTGATAATTTATCACAGGGATCAAAATGCACTTTCTGGAGAAAGAATTAAACTTTTTTTGAATCTGCCGCCAAGCATGCGCCCGCCATTTTTTTTTTTTGCAGGAAGAAGACGCCGGGATCCTGGGGCCTGCGGGAGGACGGAGGACACCGGTAAGTATACGGGGGGGGGGGATGATCGGGGGACACGGGGACCCTCATTTTCTCCCCTCTGATGTGCGATCACATCAGAGGGGAGAGAAATCATTTTTTTTTTTTTGCGATCGCGTCTATGCTTGCATAGACGCGATCGCAACACCGGGATCGGTGAATACCGACCCGGATCATGTTCTCTGGGGTCTCGGCTACCCCCGGTAGCCGAGACCCCAGAGAATATTTGCCCATCCCCCCACCAGCACAGCGGCACATAGCGGCGGGCGCACTGAGCATGCGCCCATTTTCTTAACAGCGCCGGCACCGGGGACAACGGAGGGCCCGGGGGCCACATAGACTGGATCGGGGGCTACATGGGGGTCCTGGGGACCCTTTTTCTCTGTCCCCTGATGTCCGATGACATCAGGGGACAGAGAAATTAAATGGCACATCAGATTTTTTTTTTTGTTGTTGCGGTCGCCGTTATAGGGTTAATAACGGCGATCGCAACATCGGGTCGGTAAAAACCGACCCGATTCATGTTCTCTGGGGTCTCGGCTACCTCCGGTAGCCGAGACCCCGGAGAAAATGCGCCTCTGGGGGGCGCTATTCACTTTTTCCACAGCGCCGTTAATTAACGGCGATGTGGTTTAAGTACCCTTAATGACCGCCGTTAAAAGGCGTATCGGCGGTCATTAAGGGGTTAAAGTACCAACTCAGAGGATCAAGGGCGCGTAGGTAGACGCATTTTTTCTCTCATAAGAGCCTCTGAAGCCAGGCCCGGATGCTCCATCCAGCCACCCCACACATTCTCAAACTGCATGTGTTGACCTCTTTTCGCATATATGTTCTGTTCCATCATAACAATAAAGTTAACCTTATTAATCAGTTCTTGTCTAACTGGCGCTTTGTCATCTAACCAGTGGGCTGCAATAAGCTTTCTGGCAGCATGTAGGATTCTGGCTATGGTCAGCTTCTCCCATTCATCAACCGGGATATCCTCCATGCACCCCAATACACACGTCAGTGGGTTCCTTATAAGATCCACTCCCATTACCTCCTGAGTCAAATTAAGTGTTTGTACCCAAAAGTTCTGTAGGGCAGGGCAGGACCACATCATATGTAGGAGATCTGCCCCAATCTCAGAGCAGCGCGGACAGCGGGAATCCCTCCTCAGGCCCGCCCTCTTCATCCAGACCGGGGGTCCTGTATACCCTATGTGTTAGGTAGAGTTGTGAGACTCTCCTGGCTTCACTCAGAGACCTTGGGGATGAATTGTAATACAATCTCCCACTGAGAGTCCGAGATTGGTCCCACATCCTCTTCCCATTTTTCTCTGGTCTTAGCGGGGTGCCGTACCAGGAATGAATCCAAAAAACCCCTATATACGAAGGAGATGAAACCCTTAGTGCCCCTATAAGATTCACCATCGCATCTGATTGCACCACTATTCTTGATGTTTTAAACTGTCAATTGATTGCATGCCGCAACTGCAAATATTGAAAAACACGGATTTTGGTAAGACCTTACCTGTAAAATCCTTTTCAGCGAAGGAAGGAAGGGAGACACTAGTCATTACTAGTGGGTAGGCGGAGCCCAAATAGGATAGACACCTCAGATTAAAAAAGTGTTCACCGGCCCCTCCAGCTCGGGCTCCTCCTACTCCAGCTCTCCAGTCGTACACAAGCTAAGGAAGAGCAAATATTACCAGCGGAGCAACATAACCCCTTCTGAAGGACTTCAGAGAAAAAAACACAAGAATACATGTTATGCATGCAACAGGCAAAAAAAACCACACAGTTCCAGGTACTACTCACTAAACCTGACTACTGCAATGAGCTGGCAATGCTGGAACAGAGCCTTAGCGCGCCGACCTCAGCTCAGATAATCGCTATCAGAGAAGGGTCACGCTGCATCTGAAACACAACAACACACTGCCATGGGAGGGAGCTATGTCTCCCTTCCTTCCTTCGCTGAAAAGGATTTTACAGGTTAAGGTCTTACCAAAATCCGTGTTTCAGCAGCAGATTGGAAGGGAGACACTAGTCATTACTAGTGGGACATCCCAAAGCAGTCCAGAAATTAAGGGTGGGAAAACAAAACCAAAAAAGGCAGATCCCAACAACCTAGGTAAATGCGCAACAAGCGCTAAACACAAGTTAACGAGAACTTTAAACTACAGCCGCCTGCAGGACCCTTCGTCCTAAGGCCGCATCAGCGGAAGCACTGACGTCCACCTTATAAAATTTTGTAAACGTGTGGACGGAGCGCCAGGTCGCCGCCCGGCAGAGCTGAGCTGCCGAGGCCCCTTGATGAAAGGCCCACGATGAAGCCACAGCCCTCGTGGAGTGAGCTCGAATCTTGATCGGGCAAGGTTCGCCCTTAAGTCGGTAAGCCTCTAAAATGGCCGACCGAATCCAACGAGCTATAGAGTCCTTGGAAGCTTGTTGACCACGCCGACGACTTGCTGGAATCACAAACAGAGAGTCCGATTTCCGAAAACCTTGAGTAATCGACAAATAGAACTTCAAAGCCCGCACCAAATCCAATGTGTGCAAGGCCTGTTCCTTCGCATTCCTCGGCTCCGGCAGAACGAGGGCAACACAATATCCTGGTTAACATGAAATTGCGATACCACCTTAGGTAGAAAGTCGCCCCGTGTGCGAAGCACTACGCGATCCGGGTAAAACTCCAGGAAAGGAGGCGAGCAAGAAAGAGCCGCCAACTCAGAAACCCTTCTCAAAGAGGTGACCGCCACAAGGAAGGCAACCTTCCAAGAGAGCAAAGAAAGGTTAGCAGAGCCCATAGGCTCAAAAGGCCCATGCTGAAGAGCCTCCAAGACAAGATTGAGCCGCCAAGGAGAGACAGGCGCCTTCCGCTGCGGAAACTGACGGGCTACTCCGCGAAAAAAGGAACGTACGTCCCTACGCGAGGCGATAGCCTTCCGAAACAGCAAGGACAGAGCAGAAACCTGACCCTTCAGGGTGCTAACTGCCAAACCCTTGTCCAGCCCGTACTGCAGAAAAGCCAACAAATTGGGAATGGAAAAAATCCTCGGGTTCCTTGAAGAACCCAAACACCACGAAAAGAAGGCTTCCCAAGTCTTGTGAGAAATCCTAGTAGTAGCCGGACCTCTGGCAGCTCGCAGAGTGGCAATGACTTCGGCTGAAAAACCTCGACGGGTCAATATTTCGGTCTCAAGAGCCACGCCGTCAAACGCAGAGACTTCAGGTCCGGATGACGAACGGGCCCCTGGGTTAACAGGTCCGGGCGAAGAGGAAGTGGAAACGGAGGTGCTGCCAAAAGCGACACCAGTGTCGAGAACCACATCCTCCTTGGCCAATCTGGGGCTATCAACATAGCCGGGATTCTCTCCAGCCTGATCCGACGCAGCACCAGAGGAAGCAAAGATATCGGCGAAAACACATAGATTAGCTCGAATTGGTCCCACGGAGCCACCAGGCATCCACCGCCACAGCCTTCGGGTCCTTGTACCTGGACATGAAGATCGGTAACTTGGCATTGAACCTGGATGCCATCAAATCCACTTGGGGAGTTCCCCAACGGAGCACAGTAGTGCAAAAATTTCCGGATGAAGACTCCATTCTCCGGGATCCATCTTTTCGCGACTGAGGAAGTCCGCCGTGGTATTCTGAACTCCTGGAATGTGGATCGCAGAGATGGCTGGCACTCTGGCCTCGGCCCAAACCAGGATCCGAGACACCTCAACCATGAGCCTGGAACTCCTCGTCCCGCCTTGATGGTTGATATACGCGACCGCCGTCGCGTTGTCTGTCTGCACTCGGACTGGCAAACCGCTCAAAGGGACCGTCCAGTGATGGAGGCAAAGGAAAATTGCCCTCAATTCCAGGATGTTGATCGCAGAACAGACTCTTCCCACAACCATACTCCCTGAATCCAGAGATCGTTCCAGACACCCCCCCAGCCCGTCAGGCTGGCATCGGTGGTTATGACCGACCACCTCGGAGGGAGGAATGACTTCCCCAGGGATAATGCTTCCGGACGTAACCACCATCCTAGAGACTCTCTCACCCTGTGAGAGATGATGACACTGCAATCCAGCGAAGCCTGCGATCGATCCCAACGGCTCAGAATGAGCCTTTGGAGGGCCCTGGAATGAAACTGGGCAAACGGAAGTGCCTCCATGGACGCCACCATCAAACCCAGAAGGCGCATACACTTTCGAAGGGACATCGCTGTCGAAGACTTCATAACCTGTACATGTCGAAGGAGACATGCTCGCTTGTCTGGAGGTAGGGACACCACTGCTCGTACCGTGTCGAAATGCATCCCCAAAAACAGGATTGACTGTGACGGTTCCAGAGACGACTTCTCCCAATTGACCAGCCACCCGAAGTCTTCCAGGAGCTGAAGGGACAGATTGCGAGCCGTCACCCGCCTCCTCCTTTGAGGACGCCACAATCAAAAGGTCGTCCAGGTAGGGAAGAATCGTAACCCCCTGTCTTCGAAGAATTGCCATAAGAGGCGCCAGAATTTTTGTAAAAACTCTGGGCGCTGAGGCCAACCCGAATGGCAGAGCCACAAACTGGTAATGGTCCTGACCTATGGCAAAACGAAGGAAGCGTTGGTGAGCCCTTCTGACGGGAACATGCAAATAAGCGATCGCGAATGTCGATTGACACCAAAAAGTCGTTCTGCGACAGGGCTGCCACAACGGAGCGAAGCGACTCCATGCGGAATTTCCGGGTGTGGACATGCCGATTCAATCTTTTGAGATCCAGAATGGGGCGAAATTTGTCCTCCTTTTTGGGGACCACAAAAAGGTTGGAATAAAATCCTCTTCCCCGGTCCTCTGGCGGAACCGGTATCACCACACCCTTCTGCAGAAGGGATTCGACCTCTCGCAGTAGAGCGGCAAATAGCTCGGGCTCCGACGGAATGCGAGATTGGCAAAAACTGTCCGGGGGTCGAGAAGAAAACTCTATGAAGTAGCCTGTCGACACGACCCGCGTTACCCAGGCGTCCGGAACGCGGGAAACCCAAGTCGATTCGAATTGGAGCAGGCGACCCCCCACTCGAGAGCCCTCGAGTGGAACCCTGGCGTCAGTCCGCCTTAGCGGGCTTTTTGTCAGCTTCCCGCTTGTCTTGACGGAAACTTTGTTTCCAGGGAGTGCGGGATTTCTGAGAGGTCTTTTTTCCCAAAAACGAGGGACGACCCGATCCCCAAGAGGACTGACCGAACCGTCCCCTGGACCGAAAGGATCGCCGACCACTACCGGCACTAGGCCTGCCAGGCGCAGAAGCCATAGCTCTTCGCTGCGGTAAAGCTGCTTCTTTTGCCTTTGCCTTTGGCAATCAGCTCTGTGAGGTCAGATCCAAATAGCTGACCACCCTTGTAAGCTAAAGATAGCAAACCTTGCTTGGAAACCGCGTCCCCGGTCCACTGTCTAAGCCACAGTGCTCTTCTGACTGTGACCGCCGAGGATTGCGCCCTTAACAGCAGTGACGCAGTATCCAGACCTGCATCATAGCCATATCGGGCTGCAGTCTCCAACAATTCGAGAAGCCCATCTACCTCGGATAACGGAGATCTATCTTGCCACGCCTTCGTAGACGGACCAACCAGCTCAGGGAAGCTTTACAAGCACACATGGATCCTAGCACCGCTCTGAATCCATGACCCGCGACCTCGTAGATGGATTTCGCCGCCATCTCCGTTTTTCTGTCCAGCGGATCCTGCAGACTCGCCTTCCCTTTAACAGGGAGTAAAGAGGATTTGCTAAGCTGGGATAAAGGAACATCCACTTCAGGAGAAGGAATCCAATTATCAATCAACTCCGTAGAACACGAATACAGTGCCTCAAAAAACCGTGTCCCCTGAAAACGTTTATCTGGACACAGGCGTTCCTTCTCCACTGCCCCATTAAGCTCATCCAGAGATGGTAATGCCGATCACGACTTATGCGCCTCCTGAAACATCCGGGCCGACTTACCAGGACGTCTAGTTACCTCCTCCGGTAACTGTAACGCCTCCCACATGGCCCCAATAAAAGCCTCTGTTCGGCCCAAAAAAGAGGCAGAATGCCCCTGCCGATCCTCCTTATCCGAATCGGATAACTCCCCATCTGAGCTTGAAGGGGAACCCTCTCCGTATTCCATATCAGAGATCTCTGATTCGCTACGCGGGAAGGAAGGTACCGGCCTGTGTCGCTTCCTGCCATGAGAGGATCTAGCTGACACCCAATAACCTAAAAGGTCAGACAGGCCATCAATAGAACGAGCGAGGGCATCCATTTTGGCATCACTGCAACCTCCGACCGCTGCGCTTGACGCCGTCGAGGTCTGCGTATCAGATACGCGCGACTGATCCTGTAGCGGATCTGGGAGACGGTCCGCACCTTCTGGACCCTGATCTGACATGCCCTCACACAGTATATGGCAGGTCAAAACCTGTCAGTAACTAGAAAAAAGTGTGGTTTCTTAAGTGGACGAAACAAGAACGCTGAAGGGTTAAAGCTCTTAAAGGGGAGAGCTACCCCAGCTGTCCCTCAATTTAAAATATCAGCAGAATATGTCAGCAGTATAATTAACCCTTTATGTTCTGATCCAAACTGGAATAGAACCTACGGCGGGTAGTTGCTGGATTCTTGCGCTGAAAGGGTTAACCATCCAATAGGGGTTAATGTCGCAGGCTCCCCACAACCCCCTTTTAAAATGAAAAGGGTGTGCGAGCCCCAGACAAAACAAGGTCTCTATATGAGACCGCAGTTGCAGGATAGCGCAATCTGCCACTTTGTTACACAGAAAGGTCCTGCGCTGTGGGGGTGAGGACGTTAAGCTACTCACTCACCCAGCTGGCCGCGGTGATGTTCTCTGTTAGTCGGGAGGAGCGGAGCATGAGGAGCCCGGGAAGCCTAGTAATGGCCACCGCACTGAGGTAAGCCGGAAGAGAAGCACAGTGAAAATCGTGCGCTCAGAGCGCTTCCTGTCACAAGAAGACCGGGAAGCGCGAAGCCACGCCCCCCGCCGGCTTAAAAAAAAAGAGCGCGAACTCCTCCGCTCTCTGCTCTCCCATGTCCTGCAGGCATCTGCCTGCGGACAAAAAATAGTCACCAAACATGTCACATGTAACAGTGGCTGCCGCAGCAGCCGCTGAAGCATTCACATGCATTAAAAATGTGGAGTACTCACCAGCTGAGCGCCACAGGGACCCCCAGGGGTTTGTGGCGCTGTGCCCATCGCTTCCCCCCAGGGCGGGGAACGCAGTGACCCCAGATGCGCGGTTTGCGTCCCCGCCAGGGAAGCAACCCTCATCCCCCAGGGCCGGCAGGGTTCTGCAGGGACCACCTTACAGGGTAATACAGATCCGCCAAGGGAGAGGTGGGAGTCCAGCAGCGCTGAGACCCCTGAGACCTCAAGACCACTTCTGGTGATCCAAGTCTCTTGTCCGATGAAAATAAAAAAATCTTCTGAGGAGCTGCTTCCAGCAGCGACTATCCTCTGAGACCTCAAATTTTAGACTGGAGAGCTGGAGTAGGAGGAGCCCGAGCTGAAGGGGCCTGTCAACACTCTTTTTTAATCTGAGGTGTCTATCCTATCTGGGCTCCGCCTACCCACTAGTAATGACTAGTGTCTCCCTTCCTTCCAATCTGCTGCTGAAAAAGGATTGACTCCTTCCTGATCTCCTCAAAAGTCTTAAGCATGCCGCCAACCAACAGCTGTGACACAAACCATATCCCGACCCTTCTCCATTGAGCAAATCCCCTCAGACGTAATAACTCCCCCAGTCTCGGGTCAACCCAAACCGACAAGAAGCGTGTGAACTCCGTAATGCCCCTCCATTTTTTAACTGTTTGCCAAATCTTGTCCACCATAGCGATCGACGGGAGCCTTTTAGGGTTCACCCGGAACCTACCAGCCTCTAGACTAGCAAGCAGCAGACCTCTGCCCACTATAAACTCAATGAGCTTCCCAGCCGACGTAGATTGGGTAGGCTCCCCCCACCCCACCATATGCTGACATTGGGATGACACATAATAAACCCATGGATTCGGGATTGCCAGGCCCCCTCCTCTTTTGACCTCTGTAGATATTCAAGTTTAATGCGTGCCCTACTACCCTTCCAGATCAAGTCCCGGAAAAGAGAATCAATCCGGAAAGAATTTATTTTGCGCCAACCAGACAGGCGTATTATGGAGTATATATAGGAGTTGGGGCATGAGAATCATTTTTAATAAATTTGCTTTATCCGCCACAGACAGGAATAGTTTCTTCCACGCTGCAATTTTTTGTTGAAACTTATTGATAAGGGGGTAAGATTAAGCCGTTCATATTCCTCCAATTTAGCAGAGACCACAATGCCCAGATATTTAAACCCACTAACCACCCTCAAAGGGGTCCCAGGGTCTAGCGCTAGGGGAGCAGTCGAGTCCACGGGAAGCAACACGGATTTATCCCAGTTAATAGTCAGTCCAGAAATAGAGCCGAATTTACCAACAACTGCCATAGCCGAACTCAGGGAGTCGCCCGGGTCAGCCAGAAACAGCAGCACATCAGCCGCGTATAAGGCCACTTTCTCTATGTGGCAGCCATATTGGAATCCCCGAATATCCGTGGTACCCCGAATCTTTGGCGCTAACGGCTCCACAGCAATTGCAAATATCAGGGGGACAGGGGGCACCCCTGCCTCGTTCCCCTATATAGGGAGAAACTCTCAGACAGCGGACCATTAACCCGTATTTTAGCACTAGGGGATGTATATAGCAAACGTACCCAACCCACAAACTGGTCACCAAATCCCATGGTTTTCATTACCGCCCACAGATACCTCCACTCCACACTGTCGAACGCCTTAGCGGCATCCAGGGAAACGATTACCCTCTGTCCCACATTATCCGCCCTCGCCTGCATGTTAAAAGTATAATCGCCGGAGATTTATAGCTGTGGATTTATTGGGAATAAACCCTGATTGGTCTTGGTGGATTAGGGATTCGATGACCTTGTTAAGTCGGTTCGCCAGCATTTTGGCCAATAACTTAATGTCAGTGGTCAACAAAGAGATCGGACGATATGAAGCTGGGTCCGTCAAATCTTTTCCCTGCTTTGGTAGGACAACAATTTTCGCCTCTCGCATGGACTGGGGCAACTCCCCCCCCCCACTCACCCCCAACCTGCAGTGTAAACCTCCATCAACTTGGGAAGCAATACCTCTTTGTATTTTTTGTAGACTTCTCCCGGGATACCGTCCCCCCCTGGGGACTAGTCACTAGGTACAGAGGCTAGAGCGGCCTCCAGTTCCTCCATATCAAAGGGCTCCTCAAGAAGTCTCTGCTCCGCTAGTGAGAGTCATGGAAGCTGCACCCCCGCTAAAAAGTTATCAATTTCCTCCTCAGACGGCTGCACGTGGGACTGGTACAGATTTGAGTAAAATCCCATCATCACCTCCAGTATGGCCCTACTGCCTGCATGCTCACATCCGTCTTTCCCCTTTAATTTAGTGATATATGCCTATTCCCTTTGGGCCGCCACCACCCAGGATAGAAGGTGACCCGCCCTCTCTCCCTCCTCGAAAAACTTCATCGTGCAGAACAGCCTTTTTTGCGCTTTTTTTTAAATCAAAATAGTGTTAACCAAGTACACTAGTGATTTACATGTACTATTACCATTTACTTACAGCAGAGTACATTGCTAATTTTTTTATTCCTTCGGTATAGTCTGTGAAATGACCAGTGTGACCATGCTCTTACTTATTCCACATAACTTACACTATGGCTCACTTTGGTTTTGCGTAAATGACAGCATATCAGATTAGCATTTTTTTTTTATTTGCGTTCAAAATTTAACTGGTGATATGTGGTTGTACATACCCTTTAAAAATCAATAAAGGTATTAAACGATATAGTAGCAGGACTATGACAAAGTAGACTTTATAGTATACAAGAACTTACTTTATCATCTCAAAGAGCTTTGGATCTGATACTTTGATGTTCCTTGCCATGTTCCAGGAGAGATGAACCATTGGTACTATTGATTTCACACACTGTAGTTTGTTCCATTCGTACCGCTCCACAGCAAGTTTATACTGGTAAGCTGAAAATACAGTAAAAAGAATAAAAAATACTTTACGATATATCTGCACATGAAAATGTATTCTTGCAATGTTATACAGGAGTTGGGCAAAATAATGGAAACACCTAACGTTTTGGCATTATAGTCTTCGAACATGTTATAAACATGCAAACCGTGACATATGGTAATGTTTTGTAGTTGATTATTTGTGTTATGTGATATGTGCATGTAAATTAACTGTTTGTTTTGCATAATTGTAAGAACATTGATGAGAACCTAATACCAATGACAGACCTCTCGAATATTCAAAGAGGCCAAATTGTTGGTGCTGGTATGGCAGGCGCTAGTGTAACCGAAAGTGCCCGAATGCTTGGTGTGTCAAGAGGTACTGTCTCCAAAGTAATGACTGCGTTTTAAAGAGAAGGAAAAACGTCCGCAGCAAAGCACAGGACCGGCCGAAAGTCGAAGTTGACTGAGAGAGACCGTCGGGACTGTAAAGCGAATTGTGAGAGAGGATCGCAAGACCACGGCTCCGAAAATCACTGCTGAGCTCAATGAACACCTACAGAACCCAGTTTCCACGAAAACTGTTCGTCGGGAGCTGAAAAAAAATCTGGATTCCACGGAAGAGCTGCAATCCGAAAACCGCTGCTCTCAATGACAAATGTTTCTATGCGTTTAGAGTGGTGTAGAAACCTCCAGAATTGGTCCCTCGAGCAGTGGAAACATGTGATATTCTCAGACGAATCATCGTTTACCCTATTTCCAACCTCCGGCCGCGTGTACGTTTGGAGACAGCCGAAAAAAGCATTCCATCCAGACTGCCTTCTCCCAACCGTAAAACATGGCGGAGGTTCTGTGAAGATCTGGGGTGCTATTTCGTGGAGATCCGCCGGGCCAATGATATCCCTTCATGAAAGAATTAACAGCCGCGATATTTTAGGCATTTTGGGCGACCAAATGCATCCTATGGTTCAAGCACTGTTCTCGGAGGGGAACGCCATCTTTCATGATAATGCACCAATTCATATAGCTAGAATCGTTAAAGCATGGCACGAGGAACATTCTAATGAAGTTGAGCATCTCATCTGGCCCCCACAATCCCCAGATCTCAACATTATTGAGCATTTATGGTCGATTTTAGAGATTCAAGTTAGACGTCGATTTCCGCCGCCATCATCGCTCAAAGAATTGGAGGGTGTTTTAACTGAAGAATGGGCTAAAATTCCTTTGGAAACAATTCACACCTTGTATAAATCCATATCTCGGAGAATTGAGGCTGTAATCGCCGCAAAAGGAGGACCTACACCATATTAAACTAACTTTTGTTGATGTTTCCAGGTGTTTCCATTATTTTGTCCAACCCCTGTATATATCCCATTGTTAAATGGCATAAATGCCCTGCCCGTATACCTGTTAGAGGCCCAACATTCCATGCAATGTTGTTACACCAACCAATTGCCTGAACCCAATGGACTGTGCCAGCGTTTATCCAAACCAAGTCCCCAGGTCTTTGAATGAACCTGTATACTGGAACATTTGCTTCATGTAAATCTTCAAGATCTGGCCACCATGATCCCAGTAGGAAATTTATATTATTTCTGCAAAGAGGATACAAATGTATATTTCTTCATGATACAATGACCGCATTGAAAGCTCAACATAATTTGGGATCTGTGGGAAGAGCAAGCATCGAAAGACTAAAGGTCATAGTAGATCACATCTATAAAGCTGTACAGTATTGGACCAATTGCTATACCATGTTCTGCCTACGGTAACAAATGTAATGATCTAGAAATATGTATTTCAGACAAATCCTTCATTTATGTAGGAACAGAAGTTTGCATACATCTGTTACAATTTCAACTACCGTATATACTCGGGTATAAGCCCCCATTCCTTAAACCAAATTCTGCATCCACCCTGGATGGCAGCCAGTAAAGGGTGAATCTTGCAAAGGTTGATCCCTAAACTTTTCAGTTTTGCCTTTAGCAGTGCATTTTAGAGTATTTAATATATTAATACTAGGATTCCAAATATATTAGGTTGGTGCCTCTACAAAGTATTTGCCTTTTTCCACTTACTTTTCACAAAACTCATTCATTACACACCAGTATGACTCGGGGACAACAAACCATTCACAGTCTCCAGGCCCAATATTTATATTCACTGAACAAAAATTGTTGTTTTCTTGATGACCTGGAATAAAAAAAAAATTATGCAAGCCATGAAGAGGCACAACATTGGTGCTACAATTAGCAGCATCAAAACAAGAGAAAATGATTAAAGCCATTCTCCAGGAATAGAAAAAAAAAACTAAAAGGAAATGTCAATATAAATAAATTCCTAGAGAGGTAATCACTATATACTGTATTTTTCAGACAATAAGACGCACAAAGGTTTTAGAGGAGGAAATTAGAAAAAAAAACTGAAGCAAAAAATGTGGTCAATTCTGTACTTAATATCTCCTATCCTGGTAAATGGTCCCCTTATCCCCATCCTGATACACAGGGCCCCTCATTCCTATCCTGGTATACAGGGCCCCCATCTCGTCCTAGTATGCATGGCCCTATCCCTATTCTGTATGCAGGGCTCCATCCCTATCTTGGTATGCAGAGCCCCATCCTTAACCTGGTATGATTGGCCACCATCACGGTCCTGGTATGCATGGCCCCATCAAAAAACATAAAAAACAAAGCAAAACACACATTATACTTACCTTCACCCCTCTCCCTCACAGCGTCCTGTTCTGATGCCAGCAACTGCTTTATGCTTGTAAGCAGTGCATGGCAGGGACGCTATGCGCTGCTTGCAAGCTGAAGGGCAGCTGCCGGAATACTCAATGCTCTGCACGCTGGGACTGTGTGCGTGCAAAGCAGTGAGTATTCATTGCTCTCTAGCGAGCAAAGTGTCAGCAGGCGCCTTCCTGCAGCGGCCGGTGGTCAAGTGTGCAGATACTTCAGAGAAATGAATATTCATACAATGTGGTGAATATTCATTTCTCTTAAGTATCGACACATGTGACCACCGGCAGCTGCAGGAAGGCTTCGGCTGACACTGTGCTCGCTAGAAAGCAATGAATACTCACTGCTTTGCGCGCACACAGTCCCAGCATGCAGAGCATTGAGTATACCTGCAGCTGCCCTTTGGCTTGCAAGCAGTGCATGACTTCCCTGCCATGCGCTGCTTACAAGCATAAAGCAGCTGCTAGCATCAGGGAGCACCTGGAAGGTAAGAGTATTGGTTTGTTTTTTTAATGTTTTCTGATGGGGCCATGCATACCAGGACCGGGATGGGGGCCAATCATGCCAGGATACCATTAAAGAGAAATATTCATTGCCCTCCACGCCCATGGGCGTGGAATGCAGTTAATATTAATTTCTCTTTAGCAGCGGGCACAGGCGTTAGAGGCAGGAGCTGGCGGCTGCAGTTGTGACCCGCTTCTCCGCCCAAACCGCTCCCCCACCAGAGCCAGTACATTCAGACTATAAGACGCACCCCCTCAATGTCCTCCAGATTATTGGAGGAAAAGAGTGCGTCTTTCAGTCAGAAAAATACGGTAAATGGCCAATGCTGTAGAGACATGGACCACACATACAAAAATCATACATTGATCAAATCCCACTAGGCAAAAAATGACAAAACTGAACATGAGGTTCTTAGTTTAACATACTGATCAGACAGTATGAAGCGCACTGCCACGTCATGGAAATACAATCACTAGGTTATTTGGTGTAAAATAGGAATAGTAAAAAATGTAACAAAAAAAAAAATCAGTTAATTCTATTAAAAAAATAAAAATTACTGTGGAAAAACCCCTTTACAATTTATTCAAGCCTGGTCATTAAAGTTATTTTACAAAAATGCAGTTAAGTTCTATTCACATTGTGTTTTTTGCCCTATGCTTATTAGCAGGGAGTCCAGTAAAGGAAGCATTTATTTTCAATGGAGTTAAAACGAGATGTGAACACATAGATGGAGAACTTAAAATACCAACCTGGAGTTCTGCTCCCTGGAACCTTCATGTACAACTGAACAGTATTCATTCCTAGAATGGTGTGACCAACATGACTTAAGAGATTACCAGCTGACACAACACGTGCAAATGCAGGTAGTTTGGTCAATTCATGAAGCTGTAATTTCCACCTTTAAGGAGAAAAATACATTTTAGAGTGAATGAACACAAACACTTTTTCTTTTTTAGTGCTGCTTTTTGGGGGCAAAAAATGTTGGGTTGGCATTGTTGTTCTTTTTTAAGTGAAAAGAGAGTTCTTTTTTCTGGCTCTTTTCCCTTCTAAAATCTAGGGAGGAGGTGTTTTGATCAACGTCTTGTTTTTTAATGCAGAATGAGATAGTTATGGCTTTCTCCAAGCTGCTTCCCAATTATCTTGTTTTTCATGTTTTGTATATTCCTTTGTTTGCAAACAAAAAAAAAGCTGCAGAAAAATTTGAGGGATTATAAAAGGTGTTTTGCCTCATTGTATGACAAAGGCATTTTCAGGTCCGAATTACGCAAGACTTGGCCCAAATAGCATCATATATGCTTACAATAGTGCTAGCCTCAGTTATTAGATCGCAGTGAGACAAGGATTGGATATAAAAAGGACAAGAAAATACAGCAGCTGTACAGTTGCATGAATAAGAACATAAAAACGGTCACACTCGCGGCATAAACTTAATAACAATCTGCAAAGAAACAAAGTTGCAAGTAATGATTTTTAAAAATAATATTCTTACTTTTTTTCATCAGATAAGTCAATGTTGGTCCCAAACTTAATTGTCTTAAATGGTCCTTTCCTTTTCCGACCACAACTACAGAGGAAGGAAAAAAAATACATAATATATCACAAATGTTTACATGCCAATATATGCCTCATTAATAAGGGTGACACACATCAGATGGTACTGCTATATTACAACACTGACGGTCCGCAGAAGATGTTATATTGAATATTCGGCATTCAACCTGAAAACGATGTGTTACAACACTGCAAGAGCAGCGTCACCGAATGTGTTGTGGATGGTATAAAGCATACAGGCTGCAATATGTGGTCTAGTAGGATACTGCTCAAGCAGCAGCTTGGGACTCTCAAAGCCGTCCACCTGTTGCAGGCAGCTCTCCAGCTCCTTCAGCTTCATTCCTCAGAGGTGTAATAACAGAGTGCATAGAAACCCAGTGTATTTCCCTGCGTGTCCTTCCTTATAGGATGGAGCCATTCACCAGTAACAGCCCATGATACAGTCTGCACTCACAGCTCACCCACCGGCCAGAAGGACACGCAGGGAAATACACTGGGTTTCTATGCACTCTGTTATTACACCTCTGAGGAATGAAGCTGAAGAAGCTGGAGAGCTGCCTGCAACAGGTGGACGGCTTTGAGAGTCCCAAGCTGCTGCTTGAGCAGTATCCTACTAGACCACATATTGCAGCCTGTATGCTTTATACCATCCACAACACATTCGGTGACATTGAAGATAAAATAATTGCAGATCTCGGCTGTGGGTGTGGAGTGCTCAGCATCGGGGCAGCGGTGTTAGGTGCTGGTTTGTGCATAGGATTTGACATAGATGAAGACGCACTGGACATATTTAGGACGAATGCTGAAGAATTTGAGCTTCCAAATGTTGATCTGGTTCAGTGTGACGTCTGCTCGCTGCCATCCACCAGCTTAGAGAAGTCTGTGGATACGGTCATAATGAATACTGCAAGAGCAGCATTCAACCACATTCCATACATGCTTACATTAAAGCTTTTTCTTTCTGTATAAGTTTAGTATAAGTACATCTAAAAACAATTCGAAAGATCTAACAGAAAATAAAGATGTTATTACTTACTTATCTGAAGATGTAGATTCACTATCTGAGTGGTCCTTGTGGTGGATTTTCTTCTCATTTTCCTCCTGAAATAGATTAAAAAAATAAGGCCTTAAAGAGGTATTCTCAATTATGAAAGTTGGGGACCTTTGAAGAGCATGAACAGAGTGGAAGCTATCAAGACTGGCTGTCTCATTAAGAACAGAGTGGAAGCACACAATTGACCAATGCTCCATTGACTTGCTCATAAAGGCCCATTTCCCAAGACTGAAGTGGGTCCCAGCGATGGGAATAGCTTCCGAACTTGAGACTATGACTTTAAGAAAAATGCATACAACGTAAAGTAAATGTCTGTATACGTCCAATATTTAGCACTATTATATGACAGATTTTAAAAGGAACACATCAGCTAGCTCCAGCATCGCTGCAGGTGATTGACACGTCTCTCTGTATATACACACACAAGGGAGAGTCCTGTCAATACCAGCTGCGGAGCCAGAGAGAGCTGGATCTTTAACCCCTTCATGACCTTGTCATTTTTTGCAATTCTGACCAGTGTTCCTTTATGAGGTTATAACTCAGGAACGCTTCAACGGATCCTAGCGATTCTGAGATTGTTTTTGTGACACATTGGGCTTCATGTTAGTGGTAAATTTAGGTCGATAATTTTTGCGTTTATTTGTGAAAAAAATTGAAATTTGGCGAAAATTTCGCAATTTTCAAATTTTGAATTTTTATTCTGTTAAATAAGAGAGTTATGTGACACAAAATAGTTAACAAATAACATTTCCCACATGTCTACTTTACATCAGCACAATTTTGGAAACATTTTTTTTTTGTTAGGAAGTTATAAGGGTTAAAAGTTGACCAGCGATTTCTCATTTTTACAGCAAAATTTACAAAACCATTTTTTTTTTAGAGACCATCTCACATTTGAAGTCACTTTGAGGGGTCTATATAGTAGAAAATACCCAAAAGTGACACCATTATAAAAACTGCACCCCTCAAGCTACTCAAAACTACATTCAAGAAGATTATTAACCCTTCAGGTGCTTCACAGGAACTAAAGCAACGTGGAAGGAAAAAATGGACATTTTAATTTTTCCAACAAAAAATTTATTTTAGCATCAATTTTTTCATTTTTGCATGGGCAACAGGATAAAATGGATCCTAAAATTTGTTGGGCAATTTCTCCTGAGTACACAGATACCTCATATGTGGTCATAAACCACTGTTTGGGCGCACGGCAGGGCTCAGAAGGGAAGGAGCGCCATTTGACTGTTACACTCGGTCCCAGCGCTGGCTCTGCACTCTGTTCTGCTCACTCACCTGTCCCATCTGCTCCATGGCGTCCTGTGTCCTCCTCCACTTACTGGCACGCTGCTGGCAGGCCTCCAGATAGTCTGCTTAGGACGCGAGGCCGCGCCCACCGTCTCTCTTAAAGGGGCAGCGTGCATTTTTTGAAATAGCTAATTAACCAATGGCTGCGCACTCAGTACTATATCTGGTCACTCCACCATTAGGGGAGTGCCGGAGCAACGTGTTCTATCATTGCTACATCCGGTTCTGTTCCTGATCTGTCTGCGCTGCGTCTGCAGTCTCTGTGCTTCGCTGATACTGTTTGTCTCCTCAGATCATTGCTAACCTGGACAATCTCGGCTATTACTGGCGCAAGTGTCATCCTGTTCCGCCATCAGCCATCCGTACCCGTGGACCGTGACAAGGTCACTGGAGCCAGCCTACTACCATCCGTTCTGGACCAGGACCTTACCCTTCTCCGTCAAGAACCCTCCACGGACTCTGTAAATACCTGTTACCCTTTTGGTCCCTCTGGGACAGCTGCCACGTGTCCGGGTCTAACTGGAGGTAGCACCTGTGTCCTCCGGGTATTCCATTCTGGTCCTGTTCGAGGGGCCTTACTACGGGTACCCGGGGCTCACTAGTTACGCCCCCTTCGGAGCCCCCGGACCGCGGTCTCGAGGTTCCACATTAAAAAAAAAAACGAATGTGAACTTCACCACCTCTGCCTCCGCTTCCATTCGTTACAGATTGCTCCGGCCATGGAACCCGCTGGATCCCAGAGATCTCCGACCACGGATCTGTGCCAGGAGGTGACCCGTTTGGGAGTTCAACAGGACAAGATCACGACTTATCTACACAGCTTGTCTACCCGCATGGATTCCTTAGGGTCCTCGTCTGCACCTGACTCTTCTATCAATAATCAGGTACCAGTTCCCATGGCAAGTCAAGGTCCCCGTCTGGCGGCTCCTACCCGTTTCCAGGGTGACCCTACTCTGTGTCGGGTTTCCTCAATCAGTGCACTCTACACTTCGAAATCTTGGGGCATATGTTTGCTTCTGACCGAGCCAAGGTGGGCTTCATCATGTCACACCTGGGAGGAGAGGCCTCGCCTGGCTAAACCCGCTATGGGAGAGAGGGGATCCGCTGGTTAACGATCTTCAATCTTTCCTAGAGGCTTTTCGCAGGACCTTCGATCAACCTGGTCGCACCACTTCGACTGCCTCAGCTCTGCTCCGCCTGCGCCAAGGTACTCTCACGGTAGCTCAGTATGCTGTTAAATTCCGCACCCTCTCGTCTGAATTATCGTGGAACAATGAGGCCCTGGTTGCTAACTTCTGGGAAGGCCTATCCGGAGAATCAAGGATGAGCTGGCGGGACGGGACAGACCTACCCTCTTGGAAGAGCTAATATCCTTGGCAACCCGAATTGACCTGCGTTTTCAGGAGCGCTCCATGGAGATCAAGCGGGACAAAAGGTCCTATCACCTGGACTCTAGTTTGTACAAAACAGGTACTTCGCCCTCCGCCTCCGAGGCTATGGAGGTGGACCATGTAAGTTTGGCCACCCGCCGCCGGGAGGCACGTCGCAAGGAGGGAAGTTGTTACTACTGCGGTAGTTCTGAACATTTGATCCATTTCTGTCCTAAAAAGTCGGGAAACTCCAGTGCCTAGGTCCGGTAGGAGGGGCCAACCTAGGTAGAGAACAGTCCTCTCCCTCTTTACACATCTCAGTCTCCGTGTCCTATGGAGCAATAAAATTCTCCGAACATTGTCTACTGGATTCTGGAGCTGCAGGGAACTTCATCCAGCAGGCGGTTGTGGATCATTACCGCTTACCAGTTCAGCGTCTTCCTGATCCGTTACAGGTGTCCGCCGTGGATGGCAAACCGCTGACCGAGCCCGTCCAGTTTCAAACCGAGTTGGTGGAACTCCTGGTAGGTCTAATGCATACTGAACGAATGCGATTTTATGTATATCCCGGTTTATCCCATCCCATGCTTTTAGGTTTACCTTGGCTCCAGATGCATGAACCAGTCCTTAATTGGAAAACTGGAGAAGTTCTGCGTTGAGGAGATACCTGCATGAATCGTTGCTTAACCCGGATTCAACCTGTTTCGCCTCCAGTCCAGCCTGATACCCTGCCAGGGGTGCCTTCCGTCTATTGGTCCTTCTCTGACGTCTTTGGGAAAAAGGAGGCTGAGAGACTACCTCCCCACAGTCGTATGACTGTCAGATAGAGCTTCTTCCTGGAGCATCTCCTCCTCGCGGGAGAGTTTATCCCCTTTCACAGGCAGAGACTCAGGCCATGTCGGACTACATCCAAGAGAATCTGGCTAGAGGATTTATCCGAAAGTCATCGTCACCGGCAGGAGCTGGATTCTTCTTTGTGAAGAAAAAGGATGGATCCTTGCGGCCCTGCATTAACTATCGGGGTCTAAATCAAATCACGGTAAAAAACAGGTATCCATTACCTCTTATTTCAGAGCTGTTTGATCGTCTCCGAGGGGCCAAGATCTTCACCAAATTGGACCTCAGAGGGGCCTACAACCTGATCCGAGTCAGAGAGGGGGACGAATGGAAAACAGCCTTCAACACCCGTGACGGCCACTATGAATACCTGGTAATGCCATTCGGCCTAAGCAATGCACCTGCGGTTTTTCAGGAATTTGTTAATGACATTTTCAAGGACTTGCTCTATACTTGTGTCGTGGTTTACCTGGACGATATTTTGATTTTTTCTGCTGACTTGACGTCACACCGCAGGCAAGTACGCCTGGTCTTACAAAGACTGAGAAAGAACAGGCTATATGCCAAATATGAGAAATGCCTCTTTGAGCACTCTTCTTTGCCTTTCCTTGGGTACATTGTATCTTCCACAGGATTAAAGATGGATCCGGAGAAGTTGTCTGCAGTTCTCAACTGGCCTCGTCCGTCTGGGCTAAAAGCCATACAAAGGTTCCTCGGGTTCGCCAATTACTACCGGCAATTTATTCCACACTTTTCCACCCGAGTGGCTCCAATCACAGCCTTAACCCGGAAAGGTGTAAACTCTAAGGAATGGTCCTCCGAGGCAGAAGACGCCTTTGTTTCTCTCAAAAAAGCCTTCGCTTCCGCACCCGTTCTCCATCGTCCTAATTCAAGTGAGCAATTTTTTCTTGAAGTTGACGCTTCTTCCATAGGTGCAGGAGCAGTTCTGACCCAGAAGTCGTCTACCGGGCGGATGATCTCATGTGGTTTTTTTTCCAAGGTTTTTTCTCCTGCAGAAAGGAACTACTCTGTCGGTGATCGCGAACTGTTGGCCATCAAATTGGCTCTGCAAGAATGGAGACATCTTCTTGAAGGAGCTCATCACCAGGTAATCATATTCACCGACCATAAAAACCTTGCCTATCTCCAATCTGCTTTAAGACTGAATCCCCGTCAGGCCCGTTGGGCATTATTTTTTGCCCGTTTCAATTTTGTACTTCATTTCCGTCCAGCTGACAAGAACATCAAGGCAGACGCACTCTCTAGAGCCTTCTTGCCTCCTGAACTGGAGGAGGAACCTCAGCACATTATTGAACCTTCTAAGTTAGTCTCTGTTGCCTCCACTGATCTGGCCCAGCTTCCTCCTGGGAAGACTTTCGTGTCCGCCTCTGATCGTAGTCGTGTTCTGCGCTGGGGTCATTCTTCTAAGTTGGCTGGCCATGCTGGTCAGAGAAAGACGCAGCAACTCATCTCCCGTTATTACTGGTGGCCTACCATGGGCAAGGATATCCAGGAGTTCGTCGCAGCTTGTCCTTCATGTGCCCGTAACAAAACTGTTAAACATCTACCAGCCGGCAGGATTCTGCCTCTTCCGATTCCGTCCGCTCCCTGGCAGCACATCGCAATGGATTTCATCACGGATCTTCCCATTTCTTCTGGCTGCTCAGTGGTATGGGTTGTGGTGGACCGCTTCTCTAAAATGGCCCACTTCGTTCCGCTATCTGGCCTCCCGTCTGCTCCAGAACTGGCCACTCACTTCATTCAGCACATCTTCCGTCTACATGGATTTCCTCTCCACATCGTGTCCGACAGGGGCGTCCAGTTCACCTCTAAGTTCTGGAGAGGACTCTGTAAAATGGTAAAAATTGAACTAGATTTTTCTTCTGCATATCATCCCCAGTCTAATGGGCAAGTGGAGAGGATCAATCAAATCCTGGCTGGATACCTGCGTCACTTCGTCAACGCTCATCATAATGACTGGGTAGAATTACTGCCCTGGGCGGAATTCTCCTACAACAACCAAGTAAGTGAATCTTCTGGAAAGTCTCCCTTTCAGATTGTTTGGACTGCAACCCGGAATTCCTCTTCCTGTCTCGGGATTGTCTGATGTTCCGGCAGTCGATACCTTGTCTAAGAATTTCTCGGACATTTGGAGAGAGACCAGGTCGGCTTTGGAGGCTCCCATCTTTCGTCCAGGAGACAAGGTATGGCTCTCCTCCAAGTACATCCGTCTGAAGTTACCATCGTACAATTGGGTCCCCGTTTCATTGGTCCCTTTGAAGTCTTGAGACAAATCAACCCGGTCTCTTATAAACTGAAATTGCCTAATTCTCTACGAGTACCTAACTCCTTTTTATGTTTCACTCCTCAAACCAGTAGTGTTGAGCTCCTTCTTTAAGGACCCCGGGTACCACTCCTGATCCGGTCTCTGAGGATGATGTTTTTGAGGTAAAACATATCTTGGCCTCTAAGAGAGTAAGAGGTAGGATCTATTACCTGGTGGACTGGAAAGGTTTTGGTCCTGAGGAGAGATCTTGGGAGCCTAAAGAGAACATCCAGGCTCCTCCTCTTCTTAAAAGATTTCACGCAGGCTTGAAAAGAGGGGGAGTAAAGAGGGGGATACTGTTACACTCGGTCCCAGCGCTGGCTCTGCACTCCGTTCTGCTCACTCACCTGTCCCATCTGCTCCACGGCGTCCTGTGTCCTCCTCCACTTCCTGGCACGCTGCTGGCAGGCCTCCAGATAGTCTGCTTAGGACGCGAGGCCGCGCCCACCGTCTCTCTTAAAGGGGCAGCGTGCATTTTTTGAAATAGCTAATTAACCAATGGCTGCGCACTCAGTACTATATCTGGTCACTCCACCATTAGGGGAGTGCCGGAGCAACGTGTTCTATCATTGCTACATCCGGTTCTGTTCCTGATCTGTCTGCGCTGCGTCTGCAGTCTCTGTGCTTCGCTGATACTGTTTGTCTCCTCAGATCATTGCTAACCCGTATCTGGCTAACCTGGACAATCTCGGCTATTACTGGCGCAAGTGTCATCCCGTTCCGCCATCAGCCATCCGTACCCGTGGACCGTGACAAGGTCACTGGAGCCAGCCTACTACCATCCGTTCTGGACCAGGACCTTACCCTTCTCCGTCAAGAACCCTCCACGGACTCTGTAAAACCCTGTTACCCTTTTGGTCCCCTGGGACAGCTGCCACGTGTCCGGGGTCTAACTGGAGGAAGCACCTGTTCCCCCGGGTATTCCTTCTGGTCCTGTTCGAGGGGCCTTATACGGTACCCGGGGCTCACAGTTACGCCCCCTTCGAGCCCCCCGACCGGGTCTCGAGGTTCCACATTAAAAATAAAAAAAGAATGTGAAACTTCACCACCTCTGCCTCCGCTCCTTCGTTACAGATTGCTCCGGCCAGGGAACCCGCTGGATCCCCAAAAATCTCCACCACGGATCGTGCCAGGAGGTGACCCTTGGGAGTTCAACAGGACAAGATAAACGATTTTATCTACACAGCTTGTCTCCCCCCTGGATTCCTTAGGGGTCCTCGTCTGCACCTGACTTTCTTCAAAATCGGTCCCATTCCCATGGCAAGTCAAGGCCCCGTCGGGGCTCCTACCCTTTCCAGGGGCCCCTACTCTGTGTCGGGGTTTCCCAACAGTGCACTCTACACTTCGAAATCTTGGGGCATATGTTTTCTTTGACCGAGCCAAGGTGGGCTTCATCATGTCACACCGGGGAGGAGAGGCCCTCGCCGGCTAAACCCGCTATGGGAGAGGGGGGATCCGCTGGTTAACGATCTTCAATCTTTCCTAAGGCTTTTCGCAGGACTTTCGTTAACCTGGTCGCACCACTTCGACTGCCTCGCTCTGCTCCGCCTGCGCCAAGGTACTCTCACGGTCTAGTTGCTTTAAATCCGCACCCTCTCGTCTGAATTATCGTGGAACAATGAGGCCCTGGTTGCAAACTTCTGGGAAGGCCCTATCCGAAAGAATCAAGGGAGAGCTGGGCGCGGACAGCCACCCTTTGGAAGACTAATACCTTGGCAACCCGAATTGACCTGCTTTTTCAGGAGCACTCCTGGAATCAAGCGGGACAAAAGGCCTATCACCTGGACTCAATTTGTAAAAAAACAGGTACTTCCCCCCCTCCGCCTCCGAGGTAAGGAGGTGGACCGTAAGTTTGGCCACCCGCCCCGGAGGCACGTCGCAAGGAGGGAAGTTTTTTACTACTGCGGTAGTTCGGGAACATTTGACCATTTCTGTCCAAAAAAGTCGGGAAACTCCAGGCCTAGGTCCGGTGGGGAGGGGCCAACCTAGGTAAGAACAGCCCCTCCCCTCTTTACACACTCAGTCTCCGTGCCCAAGGAGCAATAAAATTCTCCAACATTGTCTACTGGATTCTGGACTGCAGGGAACTTCATCCAGCAGGCGGTTGTGGATCATTACCGCTTACCCGTTCAGCGTCTTCCGATCCGTTACAGGGGGTCCCCCCGTGGATGGCAAACCCTGACCGGCCCGTCCGTTTCAAACCGAGTTGGGGAACCCTGGTAGGTCTAATGCCATGAACGAATGCATTTTATGTTATCCCGGTTTATCCCATCCCATGCTTTTAGGTTTACCTTGGCTCCAGAGCATGAACCAGTCCTTAATTGGAAAATGGAGAAAATTCTGCGTTGAGGAGATTCTTTCATGAATCGTTTTCTTAACCCGGATTCAACCTGTTTCGCCTCCAGTCCAGCCTGTACCCTGCCAGGGTTCCTTCCGTCTATTGGTCCTTCTTTGAGTCTTTGGGAAAAAGGAGGCTGAGGACTACCTCAACACAGGCTTTTTACTGCAGTAGACTCTTCCTGGGCATCTCCTCCTCGCGGGAAGTTTATCCCCTTTTCACAGGCAGAGACTCAGGCATGTCGGACTACATCCAAGAGAATCTGGCTAGAGGATTTATCCGAAAGTCAGTCACCGGCAGGGCTGGATTCTTCTTTGTGAAGAAAAAAGGATGGATCCTTGCGGCCCTGCATTTACTTCGGGGTTAAAAACAAATTTACGGTAGGGCCGAAGGGAAGGAGTACCATTTGCTTTTTGAATGGAAAAATTAGTCCCAAACGTTAGCGGAACCAGACGCGTTTGGAGAGCCCCTGTGGCCTAAACAGTAGAAACCCCCACAAGTGACCCCATTTTAAAAACTAACCCCTCAAGGAACTTATCCAGAGTGTGGTGAGCACCCTTTAACCCCCAGTCTTCAAGAAGTTATAATGCAGAGCTGTAAAAATAAAAAATCATTTTTTTCCTCAAAAACTGATTTTTTTAACCCGCAATTTTTTATTTTTCCCAAGGAAAAGGAAAATTAGACCCCAAAAGTTGTTGTAGAATTTGTCCTGAGTAAAGCTGATATCCCATATGTGGGGAGGGAAAAATACTGTATGGGCATACGTCGGGGGGCTCGGAAGGGAAGTAGTGACGTTGTGAAATGCGACTTGATGGAATGGTCTGCGGGCGTCATGTTACGTTTGCAGAACCCATGATGTGCCTAAACAGTAGAAACCCCCCCAAGTGACCCCTTTTTTGGGAAACTAGATCCCCCAAGGAACCTAGATGTGTGGGGCCCTTTGAATCTCCAAGTTTCTTCACAGAATTTATAACGCAGGCTGTGAAATAAAAATCATTTTTTTTTAACCACAAAAAAAATTTTTTTTAGTCCCCAATTTTTTTTTTCCCCAAGGGTAAAAAGGATAAATTGACCCCCAAAGTATTGTGGCCTTTTTTCTGAGTACGCTGATACCCCATGTGTGGGGGTAAACCACTGTTTGGGCACATCGGGGCTCGGAATAAATCGAGACTGTTTGACTTTTTGAACGCAAAATTTGCAGGAACAATGGTGGCGCCATGTCGTGTATGGACCCCCCTGATGTGCCTAAAAAGTGGAAACCCCTCAATTCAACTCCAACCCAACCTCAACACACCTTAACCCCAACACACTCCTAATCCAAAAATTCTTTTAAAAACATCCCAACCCTAACCCAATCTAACCATAACTCTAACCACAAGCCCCAACCCTAATCATAACGTAACCACAAAAACCCCCAACACTTATCCTAACTCAACCCTAACAACAAAAACCCAACCCTAATTCCAACCCTAACCCAATTCCAACCCCAAGCTAACCCTAACTAACCCCAACCCTAGTTCTAACCCTATAAGGCTGGGTTTCATAGGTTTTACCACCCGTTCAACACATAGCGCCACGGGCGGAAACGGTTGTAGCAATTTCGCGATCGCGTTATGCTATAACCGCTAGCGCGATGAATAGCAGATGATTCATCTGCGCTAAACGGTGAGGAGCCCAACGCTGCAGGCCGCGCCCGAGGCTCCGTCACTG
>JARQOD010000002.1:531832963-531917591 GCA_033576555.1 Oophaga sylvatica | reverse complement strand
TATCAATAATCAGGTACCAGTTCCCATGGCAAGTCAAGGTCCCCGTCTGGCGGCTCCTACCCGTTTCCAGGGTGACCCTACTCTGTGTCGGGGTTTCCTCAATCAGTGCACTCTACACTTCGAAATCTTGGGGCATATGTTTGCTTCTGACCGAGCCAAGGTGGGCTTCATCATGTCACACCTGGGAGGAGAGGCCCTCGCCTGGCTAAACCCGCTATGGGAGAGAGGGGATCCGCTGGTTAACGATCTTCAATCTTTCCTAGAGGCTTTTCGCAGGACCTTCGATCAACCTGGTCGCACCACTTCGACTGCCTCAGCTCTGCTCCGCCTGCGCCAAGGTACTCTCACGGTAGCTCAGTATGCTGTTAAATTCCGCACCCTCTCGTCTGAATTATCGTGGAACAATGAGGCCCTGGTTGCTAACTTCTGGGAAGGCCTATCCGGAAGAATCAAGGATGAGCTGGCGGGACGGGACAGACCTACCCTCTTGGAAGAGCTAATATCCTTGGCAACCCGAATTGACCTGCGTTTTCAGGAGCGCTCCATGGAGATCAAGCGGGACAAAAGGTCCTATCACCTGGACTCTATTTGTACAAAACAGGTACTTCGCCCTCCGCCTCCGAGGCTATGGAGGTGGACCATGTAAGTTTGGCCACCCGCCGCCGGGAGGCACGTCGCAAGGAGGGAAGTTGTTACTACTGCGGTAGTTCTGAACATTTGATCCATTTCTGTCCTAAAAAGTCGGGAAACTCCAGTGCCTAGGTCCGGTAGGAGGGGCCAACCTAGGTAGAGAACAGTCCTCTCCCTCTTTACACATCTCAGTCTCCGTGTCCTATGGAGCAATAAAATTCTCCGAACATTGTCTACTGGATTCTGGAGCTGCAGGGAACTTCATCCAGCAGGCGGTTGTGGATCATTACCGCTTACCAGTTCAGCGTCTTCCTGATCCGTTACAGGTGTCCGCCGTGGATGGCAAACCGCTGACCGAGCCCGTCCAGTTTCAAACCGAGTTGGTGGAACTCCTGGTAGGTCTAATGCATACTGAACGAATGCGATTTTATGTATATCCCGGTTTATCCCATCCCATGCTTTTAGGTTTACCTTGGCTCCAGATGCATGAACCAGTCCTTAATTGGAAAACTGGAGAAGTTCTGCGTTGAGGAGATACCTGCATGAATCGTTGCTTAACCCGGATTCAACCTGTTTCGCCTCCAGTCCAGCCTGATACCCTGCCAGGGTTGCCTTCCGTCTATTGGTCCTTCTCTGACGTCTTTGGGAAAAAGGAGGCTGAGAGACTACCTCCCCACAGGTCGTATGACTGTCAGATAGAGCTTCTTCCTGGAGCATCTCCTCCTCGCGGGAGAGTTTATCCCCTTTCACAGGCAGAGACTCAGGCCATGTCGGACTACATCCAAGAGAATCTGGCTAGAGGATTTATCCGAAAGTCATCGTCACCGGCAGGAGCTGGATTCTTCTTTGTGAAGAAAAAGGATGGATCCTTGCGGCCCTGCATTAACTATCGGGGTCTAAATCAAATCACGGTAAAAAACAGGTATCCATTACCTCTTATTTCAGAGCTGTTTGATCGTCTCCGAGGGGCCAAGATCTTCACCAAATTGGACCTCAGAGGGGCCTACAACCTGATCCGAGTCAGAGAGGGGGACGAATGGAAAACAGCCTTCAACACCCGTGACGGCCACTATGAATACCTGGTAATGCCATTCGGCCTAAGCAATGCACCTGCGGTTTTTCAGGAATTTGTTAATGACATTTTCAAGGACTTGCTCTATACTTGTGTCGTGGTTTACCTGGACGATATTTTGATTTTTTCTGCTGACTTGACGTCACACCGCAGGCAAGTACGCCTGGTCTTACAAAGACTGAGAAAGAACAGGCTATATGCCAAATATGAGAAATGCCTCTTTGAGCACTCTTCTTTGCCTTTCCTTGGGTACATTGTATCTTCCACAGGATTAAAGATGGATCCGGAGAAGTTGTCTGCAGTTCTCAACTGGCCTCGTCCGTCTGGGCTAAAAGCCATACAAAGGTTCCTCGGGTTCGCCAATTACTACCGGCAATTTATTCCACACTTTTCCACCCGAGTGGCTCCAATCACAGCCTTAACCCGGAAAGGTGTAAACTCTAAGGAATGGTCCTCCGAGGCAGAAGACGCCTTTGTTTCTCTCAAAAAAGCCTTCGCTTCCGCACCCGTTCTCCATCGTCCTAATTCAAGTGAGCAATTTTTTCTTGAAGTTGACGCTTCTTCCATAGGTGCAGGAGCAGTTCTGACCCAGAAGTCGTCTACCGGGCGGATGATCTCATGTGGTTTTTTTTCCAAGGTTTTTTCTCCTGCAGAAAGGAACTACTCTGTCGGTGATCGCGAACTGTTGGCCATCAAATTGGCTCTGCAAGAATGGAGACATCTTCTTGAAGGAGCTCATCACCAGGTAATCATATTCACCGACCATAAAAACCTTGCCTATCTCCAATCTGCTTTAAGACTGAATCCCCGTCAGGCCCGTTGGGCATTATTTTTTGCCCGTTTCAATTTTGTACTTCATTTCCGTCCAGCTGACAAGAACATCAAGGCAGACGCACTCTCTAGAGCCTTCTTGCCTCCTGAACTGGAGGAGGAACCTCAGCACATTATTGAACCTTCTAAGTTAGTCTCTGTTGCCTCCACTGATCTGGCCCAGCTTCCTCCTGGGAAGACTTTCGTGTCCGCCTCTGATCGTAGTCGTGTTCTGCGCTGGGGTCATTCTTCTAAGTTGGCTGGCCATGCTGGTCAGAGAAAGACGCAGCAACTCATCTCCCGTTATTACTGGTGGCCTACCATGGGCAAGGATATCCAGGAGTTCGTCGCAGCTTGTCCTTCATGTGCCCGTAACAAAACTGTTAAACATCTACCAGCCGGCAGGATTCTGCCTCTTCCGATTCCGTCCGCTCCCTGGCAGCACATCGCAATGGATTTCATCACGGATCTTCCCATTTCTTCTGGCTGCTCAGTGGTATGGGTTGTGGTGGACCGCTTCTCTAAAATGGCCCACTTCGTTCCGCTATCTGGCCTCCCGTCTGCTCCAGAACTGGCCACTCACTTCATTCAGCACATCTTCCGTCTACATGGATTTCCTCTCCACATCGTGTCCGACAGGGGCGTCCAGTTCACCTCTAAGTTCTGGAGAGGACTCTGTAAAATGGTAAAAATTGAACTAGATTTTTCTTCTGCATATCATCCCCAGTCTAATGGGCAAGTGGAGAGGATCAATCAAATCCTGGCTGGATACCTGCGTCACTTCGTCAACGCTCATCATAATGACTGGGTAGAATTACTGCCCTGGGCGGAATTCTCCTACAACAACCAAGTAAGTGAATCTTCTGGAAAGTCTCCCTTTCAGATTGTGTTTGGACTGCAACCCGGAATTCCTCTTCCTGTCTCGGGATTGTCTGATGTTCCGGCAGTCGATACCTTGTCTAAGAATTTCTCGGACATTTGGAGAGAGACCAGGTCGGCTTTGGAGGCTCCCATCTTTCGTCCAGGAGACAAGGTATGGCTCTCCTCCAAGTACATCCGTCTGAAGTTACCATCGTACAAATTGGGTCCCCGTTTCATTGGTCCCTTTGAAGTCTTGAGACAAATCAACCCGGTCTCTTATAAACTGAAATTGCCTAATTCTCTACGAGTACCTAACTCCTTTTTATGTTTCACTCCTCAAACCAGTAGTGTTGAGCTCCTTCTTTAAGGACCCGGGTACCACTCCTGATCCGGTCTCTGAGGATGATGTTTTTGAGGTAAAACATATCTTGGCCTCTAAGAGAGTAAGAGGTAGGATCTATTACCTGGTGGACTGGAAAGGTTTTGGTCCTGAGGAGAGATCTTGGGAGCCTAAAGAGAACATCCAGGCTCCTCCTCTTCTTAAAAGATTTCACGCAGGCTTGAAAAAGAGGGGGAGTAAAGAGGGGGATACTGTTACACTCGGTCCCAGCGCTGGCTCTGCACTCCGTTCTGCTCACTCACCTGTCCCATCTGCTCCACTGGCGTCCTGTGTCCTCCTCCACTTCCTGGCACGCTGCTGGCAGGCCTCCAGATAGTCTGCTTAGGACGCGAGGCCGCGCCCACCGTCTCTCTTAAAGGGGCAGCGTGCATTTTTTGAAATAGCTAATTAACCAATGGCTGCGCACTCAGTACTATATCTGGTCACTCCACCATTAGGGGAGTGCCGGAGCAACGTGTTCTATCATTGCTACATCCGGTTCTGTTCCTGATCTGTCTGCGCTGCGTCTGCAGTCTCTGTGCTTCGCTGATACTGTTTGTCTCCTCAGATCATTGCTAACCCGTATCTGGCTAACCTGGACAATCTCGGCTATTACTGGCGCAAGTGTCATCCCGTTCCGCCATCAGCCATCCGTACCCGTGGACCGTGACAAGGTCACTGGAGCCAGCCTACTACCATCCGTTCTGGACCAGGACCTTACCCTTCTCCGTCAAGAACCCTCCACGGACTCTGTAAATACCTGTTACCCTTTTGGTCCCTCTGGGACAGCTGCCACGTGTCCGGGGTCTAACTGGAGGTAGCACCTGTGTCCTCCGGGTATTCCATTCTGGTCCTGTTCGAGGGGCCTTACTACGGGTACCCGGGGCTCACTAGTTACGCCCCCTTCGGAGCCCCCCGGACCGCGGTCTCGAGGTTCCACATTAAAAAATAAAAACGAATGTGAACTTCACCACCTCTGCCTCCGCTTCCATTCGTTACAGATTGCTCCGGCCATGGAACCCGCTGGATCCCAGAGATCTCCGACCACGGATCTGTGCCAGGAGGTGACCCGTTTGGGAGTTCAACAGGACAAGATCACGACTTATCTACACAGCTTGTCTACCCGCATGGATTCCTTAGGGTCCTCGTCTGCACCTGACTCTTCTATCAATAATCAGGTACCAGTTCCCATGGCAAGTCAAGGTCCCCGTCTGGCGGCTCCTACCCGTTTCCAGGGTGACCCTACTCTGTGTCGGGGTTTCCTCAATCAGTGCACTCTACACTTCGAAATCTTGGGGCATATGTTTGCTTCTGACCGAGCCAAGGTGGGCTTCATCATGTCACACCTGGGAGGAGAGGCCCTCGCCTGGCTAAACCCGCTATGGGAGAGAGGGGATCCGCTGGTTAACGATCTTCAATCTTTCCTAGAGGCTTTTCGCAGGACTTTCGATGAACCTGGTCGCACCACTTCGACTGCCTCAGCTCTGCTCCGCCTGCGCCAAGGTACTCTCACGGTAGCTCAGTATGCTGTTAAATTCCGCACCCTCTCGTCTGAATTATCGTGGAACAATGAGGCCCTGGTTGCTAACTTCTGGGAAGGCCTATCCGGAAGAATCAAGGATGAGCTGGCGCGACGGGACAGACCTACCCTCTTGGAAGAGCTAATATCCTTGGCAACCCGAATTGACCTGCGTTTTCAGGAGCACTCCATGGAGATCAAGCGGGACAAAAGGTCCTATCACCTGGACTCTAATTTGTACAAAACAGGTACTTCGCCCTCCGCCTCCGAGGCTATGGAGGTGGACCATGTAAGTTTGGCCACCCGCCGCCGGGAGGCACGTCGCAAGGAGGGAAGTTGTTACTACTGCGGTAGTTCTGAACATTTGATCCATTTCTGTCCTAAAAAGTCGGGAAACTCCAGTGCCTAGGTCCGGTAGGAGGGGCCAACCTAGGTAGAGAACAGTCCTCTCCCTCTTTACACATCTCAGTCTCCGTGTCCTATGGAGCAATAAAATTCTCCGAACATTGTCTACTGGATTCTGGAGCTGCAGGGAACTTCATCCAGCAGGCGGTTGTGGATCATTACCGCTTACCAGTTCAGCGTCTTCCTGATCCGTTACAGGTGTCCGCCGTGGATGGCAAACCGCTGACCGAGCCCGTCCAGTTTCAAACCGAGTTGGTGGAACTCCTGGTAGGTCTAATGCACACTGAACGAATGCGATTTTATGTATATCCCGGTTTATCCCATCCCATGCTTTTAGGTTTACCTTGGCTCCAGATGCATGAACCAGTCCTTAATTGGAAAACTGGAGAAGTTCTGCGTTGAGGAGATACCTGCATGAATCGTTGCTTAACCCGGATTCAACCTGTTTCGCCTCCAGTCCAGCCTGATACCCTGCCAGGGTTGCCTTCCGTCTATTGGTCCTTCTCTGACGTCTTTGGGAAAAAGGAGGCTGAGAGACTACCTCAACACAGGTCGTATGACTGTCAGATAGAGCTTCTTCCTGGAGCATCTCCTCCTCGCGGGAGAGTTTATCCCCTTTCACAGGCAGAGACTCAGGCCATGTCGGACTACATCCAAGAGAATCTGGCTAGAGGATTTATCCGAAAGTCAGTCACCGGCAGGAGCTGGATTCTTCTTTGTGAAGAAAAAGGATGGATCCTTGCGGCCCTGCATTTACTATCGGGGTCTAAATCAAATCACGGTAGGGCTCAGAAGGGAAGGAGTCCATTTGACTTTTTGAATGGAAAATTAGCTCCAATCGTTAGCGGACACCATGACGCGTTTGGAGAGCCCCTGTGTGCCTAAACAGTAGAAACCCCCCACAAGTGACCCCATTTTGAAAACTAGACCCCTCAAGGAACTTATCCAGATGTGTGGTGAGCACCTTGAACCCCCACGTGCTTCACAGAAGTTTATAATGCAGAGCTGTAAAAATAAAAAATCATTTTTTTCCTCAAAAACTGATTTTTTTAACCCGCAATTTTTTATTTTCACAAGGGTAAAAGGAGAAATTAGACCCCAAAAGTTGTTGTAGAATTTGTCCTGAGTACGCTGATATCCCATATGTGGGAGAAAACTACTGTATGGGCATACGTCGGGGCTCGGAAGGGAAGTAGTGACGTTGTGAAATGCTGACTTGATGGAATGGTCTGCGGGCGTCATGTTACGTTTGCAGAACCCATGATGTGCCTAAACAGTAGAAACCCCCCCAAGTGACCCCATTTTGGAAACTAGATCCCCCAAGGAACTCTAGATGTGTGGTGAGCACTTTGAATCTCCAAGTTCTTCACAGAAGTTTATAACGCAGAGCTGTGAAAATAAAAAATCATTTTTTTTTACCACAAAAATAATTTTTTTTAGTCCCCAATTTTTTTTTCCCCAAGGGTAACAGGATAAATTAGACCCCCAAAGTAGTTGTGCAATTTTTTCTGAGTACGCTGATACCCCATGTGTGGGGGTAAACCACTGTTTGGGCACACGTCGGGGCTCGGAATAAATCGAGCACTGTTTGACTTTTTGAACGCAAAATTTGCAGGAATCAATGGTGGCGCCATGTCGTGTATGGACACCCCTGATGTGCCTAAAAAGTGGAAACCCCTCAATTCTAACTCCAACCCTAACCTCAACACACCTCTAACCCCAACACACTCCTAATCCAAATTCTAAACACATCCCTAACCCTAATCCCAACTCTAACCATAACTCTAACCACAAGCCTAACCCTAATCATAACGCTAACCACAAAACACCCCTAACACTTATCCTAACTCTAACCCTAACAACAAACCTAACCCTAATTCCAACCCTAACCCTAATTCCAACCCTAACGCTAACCCTAAGGCTAACCCTAACCCTAGTTCTAACCCTATAAGGCTGGGTTCATATTGCGTTTTACCAGCCCGTTCAACACATAGCGCTCACGGGCGGATAACGGTGTAGCATTACGCGATCGCGTTATGCTATAACCGCTAGCGCAGATGAATCAGCAGATGATTCATCTGCGCTAGCGGTGACGGAGCCCAGACGCTGCAGGCCGCGCCCGAGGCTCCGTCACTGAATGACGGCACGTCACGAACGCATGCCGCTTTAACGGCATGCGTCGCGATGTGCCCGTAAATGGGGGTGAATGGCAGCGTTAACGGACTGCGTTACACCGCGGTGTAACGCAGTCCGTCTAACGGACTGCCATAACGCAATATGAACACAGCCTTATAATCGTAACCCTAATAAAAAGATATTATTTTTTATTTTAGTGTCCCTACCTAAGGAGGTGATAAATGGGGCATTTATTTACTTTCTTTTTTATTTTGATCACTGTGAGAGTTTATCACAGTGATCAAAATAAATTTCTGGACTCTGGAGGGCACACTGCGCATGCGCCGGACGCACTGCGCCGGCCATTTTGCAAGATGGCGGCGCCCATGAAACATCCCGGACGGATCCAGGGACATCGGAGGACCGGGAGAGGTGAGTGGGGTGGGGGGGGGGAATGGGGGGGTCGGAAGGTGGGGGCAGCGGAGGCAAGGAGGGGGGGAGCATTTAGTGACGGCGGTGACCGATCGCCACCATTTATCGTCGCGGCGGCAAATCGCCGCCGTGACTCGGTGTGGGGGGGTCGGATCTCAGTCTCCAGCCATGGCAGATGCTATTGCAGCATCGGCCATGGCTGGATTGTAATATTTCACCAAATTTCATTGGTGAAATATTACAGATTGCTCTGATTGGCTGTTTCACTTTTAACAGCCAATCAGAGCGATCGTAGCCACGTGGGGGTTAAGCCAACCCGCCTGTGAAGCACAAAGGGTCTTGTGCCTGCGGGTCGGGTGACCTTTCAGTGACCCCGGTCACCCGACCCGCAGGAACGCAATCCTTTCATGACACATACGCTGTGTCACAGGTTGGGAAGGGGTTAAAGGGAATCTGTCACCCCCACTCCCCGGGCGTTTTTAAGTGAAAGAGCCACCTTCAGCAGCACTAAGGCTGCATTCTGTGAAGGTGGCTCTTATTTTTCTGGTCCCCTGCAACGCTGAAGTATAGACTTTTAAAAATATGTCCTCATACCATATTTGCGTTCCATAGGTTGGCGTCTGTCTCCCTGTAATCCTCCTCCCATCCGTCCATCACCCCCTTCAGCATCACAGCACCTCCTCCTGAGTTGTTTTTCTTTAAGTAACCGGTGTGTTATCATGTATTCACCCTGTGGGGCTGGTAATCTGGCGCCTGCGCAGTCAACATGTTTCGCTGCGCCTGCCCCCTTCTCCTAGTCCCTCCACAGGAAAATGACCAGCACATCTGACGCAGCACACGGGATGAAAAAGTAAGGCGCCAGATTCCTAGCCCCGCAGTGTGAATACATGATAACACACTGCGGAGAGGGATCTGGTGCCTGAAAAAGACGCAGGCGCAATAGCCTTCTGTTAGCCCCCAGGCAGCGCGACTGCGCATGCCCGAGGACTGTTCCAAGAGCGCAGGCGTCCGACGGCTGGTTTATCAAAGAAAAACAACTCAGGAGGAGGGGCTGTGACGCTGAATGGGGGTGATGGACTGATGGGAGGAGGATTACAGGGAGACAGACGCTGACCTATGGGACGCAATCATGGTATGGGGACATATTTTTAAAAGTCTATATTTCAGCGTTGCAGGGGACCAGAAAAACAAGAGCCACCGTCAGACTGCAGCCATAGTGCTGAAGGTGGCTCTTGCACTTAAAAACGCCCGGGGAGTGGGGGTGACAGGTTCCCTTTAAAGTATATTTTAACTGAATAGCCAGAGCGTTCAGAAAGCAATATACCTTCAAACGTGCAGCAAAACAGATGTAACCATGTCCGCTACTAACCCTTAGTGATTCCTGGAATGAAGCAGCCTGGTACTGTGCATATTTTGCAATGGTAGTATGTGATCGACTACTTTCACAGCGCCAGATTTTCTTTGTTCCAGTTGGATCCCAGTTCTCATCAGACGGCTGTAACAACTGCGTCCGCACTTCAACTATGTGTTCAGTATTCGCTTCTACCAGAGTTTTGGTAGAAAACAGACCTAGGTCTGAAGAAGAAACAAAACAGTGTGAAGAGGTGTACCATCTGTATATAATAATCCAAAGACAAATATGGCAAAAGGTGTTCATAGCATCTAAATATGTGCATTCGTCTAAACGTGGTCATGCTGCAGTTCCCTGCCCAGTTGGGTGGCCGAAAACACCGCTGTGCAGTAAAATGTAGACGTGTTACACTGGTGGAGAAGACTTTTCATTTTAAGTCTTTATGCAGCTTCATGTAGAACGGGCTAGCAAAAAGGATGGAAGGTTTTCATTGCACATGGGGGAGCACTTTGGTATGTTTTATTATAGATAAAGCTACAGAGTAGAAAGAATAGGGACACATGGCAAACAACAACATTCACAAGAGATTGCATGGTGCAGTACCTAACTTAAGTGCTCCAGCAAGGCCACGGATAACAGTAACAGGATTGTTCGGATTCGTGCAGAACTGATGAAGAGGTGGAAAGAAAGCATCTCTCTTATTCTCCAGCTGAAAATGAGAAAAAAAAAAGAATTTACCCATTGCATAAAAACCCTGCACGTTGTACTGCAAAGGTCAAGTAATCTTTGCACTACTAGCGAGTTTACATGTTGTACAAGAAGAAGTGAAGATCTTCCCTGCTGCAGATATACTCACATAGATACTTGGTGTTGGAGGATTTAATTTATCTGTTGGTAAGGGAGGATAAGGTGGTGGAGGCGGCCTGGGAGGTGGGCACTTGTCCAGTAAAATGCTACTGTTTGATAAACCATTTTTCCCCAGATTCCTAATGGTATAAAGAAAACAGTATTGTAGCAGATCTCAGTTAGGTCAGGTTCATGAGCTCAGGATTCTTTCAGTCTCTGGGTGTTTATAGACATCATGCTCTTACATGCAAACATTACATCTATTATTTAACCCCTTAGTGACAGAGCCAATTTGCAGCTTAATGACTGGACAATTTTTACAATTCTGACTAGTCACTTTATGAGGTTATAACTCTGGAACGCTTTAATGGATCCAGCTAATTCTGAGAATGTTTTTTCGTGACACATTTTACTTCATGTTAGTGGTAAAATTTCTTTGATATAATTTGCGTTTATTTATGAAAAAAAAAAAAAAACGGAAATATGGCAAAATTTTTTTAAATTTTACAATTTTCAAACTTTTAATTTTTATGCTCTTAAATCAGAGAGATATGTCACACAAAATACTTAATAAATAACATTTCCCACATGTCTGCTTTCCATCAGCACAATTTTGGAACCAAATTTTTTTTTAGTTATATAAGGGTTAAAAGTTGACCAGAGATTTCTAATATTTTTACAACTATTTTTTTTTTTTTTTTTTAAGGACCACATCACATTTGAAGTCATTTTGAGAGGTCAATATGACAGAAAATACCCAAAAGTGACACCATTCTAAAAACTGCACCCCTCAAAATGCTCAAAACCACATTCAAGAAGTTTATCAACCCTTTCCGTGCTTCACAGGAACTGAAGCAATGTGGAAGGAAAAAAATTAACATTTAACTTTTTTTTTTTTTTTTACAAACATTTTACTTCAGAATCAATTTTTTTTCTTTTCACAAGTTAAAAGAGAAAATGCACCACAAAATTTGTTGGGCAATTTCTCCTGAATACGCCGATACCCCATATGTGGGGGGGAACCACTGGGCGCATGGCAGAGCTCGGAAGGGAAGGAGCGCCGTTTGACTTTTTCAATGCCGAATTGGCTGGAATTGAGATGAGACGCCATGTTGCACTTGGAAAGCCCCTGATGTGCCTAAACAGTGGAAACCCCCCACAAGTGACCCCATTTTGGAAACTAGACCCCTTAAGGAACTTATCTAGATGTGTGGTGAGCACTTTGAACCTCCAAGTGCTTCACAGAAGTTTATAATGTAGAGCCGTGAAAATAAAAAAAAATCATTTTTTTCCCACAAAAAGACGGATTTTGGTAAGACCTTACCTGTAAAATCCTTTTCAGCGAAGGAAGGAAGGGAGACACTAGTCATTACTAGTGGGTAGGCGGAGCCCACACAGGATAGAACACCTCAGATTAAAAAGAGTGTTGACCGGCCCCTCCAGCTTGGGCTCCTCCTACTCTAGCTCTCCAGTCCGTACACAAGCTAAGGAAGAGCAAATATCACCAGCGTAGCAACATAACCCCTTCTGAAGGACTTCAGAGAAAAAACAAGAAGACAGGTTATGCATATAACCGAGAAAACCACACAGTCCCAGGTACTACTCACTGAACCTGACCACTGCGATGAGCTGGCAATGCTGGAAAAGAGCCTTAGCGCGCCGACCTCAGCCCAGATAATCGCTATCAGAGAAGGGTCACGCCGCATCTGAAAACACGACAACACACTTCTGCCATGGGAGGGATCTGTGTCTCCCTTCCTTCCTTCGCTGAAAAGGATTTTACAGGTAAGGTCTTACCAAAATCCGTCTTTCAGCAGCAGATTGGAAGGAAGGGAGACACACTAGTCATTACTAGTGGGACGTCCCAAAGCAGTCCAGAAATTAAGGGTGGGAAAGAAACCAAAAGAAGGCAGATCCCAACAACCTAGATAAATGCGCAACTAGCGCTAAATACAAGTTAACGAGAACTATAAACTACAGCCGCCTGCAGGACCCTTCGTCCTAAGGCCGCATCAGCGGAAGCACTAACGTCCACCTTATAAAATTTTGTAAACGTGTGGACGGAGTGCCAGATCGCCGCCCGGCAGAGCTGAGCTGCCGAAGCCCCTTGATGAAAGGCCCACGATGAACCCACAGCCCTCGTGGAGTGAGCTTTAATCTTAATCGGGCAAGGTTCGCCCTTAAGTCGGTAAGCCTCTAAAATGGCAGACCGAATCCAACGAGCTATAGAGTCCTTGGAAGCTCGTTGCCCACGTCGACGACCTGCTGGAATCACAAACAGAGAATCCGACTTCCGAAAACTTTGAGTAATAGACAAATAGAACTTCAAAGCCCGCACTAAATCCAATGTGTGCAAGGCCCGTTCCTTCGCATTCCTTGGCTCCGGACAAAGCGAGGGCAACACAATATCCTGGTTAACATGAAATTGTGACACCACTTTAGGTAGAAAGTCGCCCCGTGTGCGAAGCACTACGCGATCTGGGAGAAACTCCAGAAAAGGAGGCGAGCAAGAAAGAGCCGCCAACTCAGAAACCCTTCTCAAAGAAGTGACCGCCACTAGGAAGGCAACCTTCCAAGAGAGTAAGGAAAGATTAACAGAGTCCATAGGCTCAAAAGGCCCATGTTGAAGAGCCTCCAAGACAAGATTGAGCCGCCAAGGAGACACAAGCGCCTTCCGCGGCGGAAATTGACGGGTTACCCCGCGAAAAAAGGAACGTACGTCCCTACGCGAGGCGATAGCCTTCCGAAACAGCAAGGACAGAGCAGAAACCTGCCCTTTCAGAGTGCTAACTGCCAAACCCTTGTCCAGCCCGTACTGCAAAAAGGCCAACAAATTGGGAATGGAAAAAATCCTCGGGTTCCTAGAAGAACCCGAACACCACGAAAAGAAGGCTTCCCAAGTCTTGTGATAAATCCTAGTAGTAGCCGGACCTCTGGCAGCTCGCAGAGTGGCAATGACTTCGACTGAAAAATCTTGACGGGTCAAGATTTCGGTCTCAAGAGCCACGCCGTCAAACGCAGAGACTTCAGGTCCGGGTGACGAACGGGCCCTTGGGTTAACAGGTCCGGGCGAAGAGGGAGTGGAAGTGGAGGCGCTGCCAGAAGCGACACCAGTGTCGAGAACCACGTCCTCCTTGGCCAATCTGGGGCTATCAACATAGCCGGGACTCTCTCCAGTCTGATCCGGCGCAACACCAGAGGAAGTAAGGATATCGGCGGGAACACATAGATTAGCTCGAAATGGTCCCAAGGAGCCACCAGAGCATCCACCGCCACAGCCTTCGGGTCCTTATACCTGGACATGAACGTCGGTAACTTGGCATTGAACCTGGATGCCATCAAATCCACTTGGGGAGTTCCCCAACGGGAGCACAGCAGTGCAAAAATTTCCGGATAAAGACTCCATTCTCCGGGATCCATCTTTTCGCGACTGAGGAAGTCCGCTGTGATATTCTGAACTCCTGGAATGTGAATCGCAGAGATGGCTGGCATCCTGGCCTCGGCCCATACCAGGATTCGAGACACTTCCATCATGAGCCTGAAGCTCCTCGTCCCACCTTGATGGTTGATATACGCGACCGCCGTCGCGTTGACTGTCTGCACTCGGACTGGTAGACCGCTTAAAGGGACCGTCCAGTGTTGGAGGCAAAGGAAAATTGCCCTCAATTCCAGGATGTTGATCGGCAGGACAGACTCTTCCAACGACCATACTCCCTGAATCCAGAGATCGTTCCAGACACCCCCCCAGCCCGTCAGGCTGGCATCGGTGGTTATGATCGACCACCTCGGAGGAAGGAAGGACTTCCCCAGGGATAACGCTTCCGGACGTAACCACCATCCTAGAGACTCTCTCACCCTGTGGGAGATGAGGACACTGCAATCCAGTGAAAACTGCGATCGATCCCAACGGTTCAAGATGAGCATTTGGAGAGCCCGGGAATGAAATTGTGCAAACGGAATTGCTTCCATTGACGCCACCATCAAACCCAGAAGGAGCATACACCTTCGAAGGGACATTGCTGTCGAAGACTTCATAACCTGTACATGACGAAGAAGACTCGCTTGCTTGTCTGGAGGCAGAGACACCACTGCTCGTACCGTGTCGAAATGCATTCCCAAAAACAGGATTGACTGCGACGGTTCCAGAGACGACTTCTCCCAATTGACCAGCCACCCGAAGTCCTCCAGGAGCTGAAGGGATAGATTGCGAGCCGTCACCGCCTCCTCCTTTGAGGACGCCACAATCAAAAGGTCGTCCAGGTAGGGAAGAATCGTAACTCCCTGTCTTCGCAGAATCGCCATGAGAGGAGCCAGAATTTTCGTAAAAACTCTGGGTGCTGAGGCCAACCCGAATGGCAGGGCCACAAACTGGTAATGGTCCTGACCTATGGCAAAACGTAGGAAGCGCTGGTGGGCCCTTCCGATGGGAACATGCAAATAAGCGTCGCGAATGTTGATTGACACCAAAAAATCGTTCTGCGACAAGGCCGTCACAACGGAGCGAAGTGACTCCATGCGGAATTTCCGGGTGCGGACATGCCGATTCAATCTTTTGAGATCCAGAATGGGGCGAAATTTGTCCTCCTTTTTGGGGACAACAAAGAGGTTGGAATAAAACCCTCTTCCCCGGTCCTCCGGCGTAACTGGTACCACCACACCCTTCTGCAGAAGGGAATCGACCTCCCGCAGTAGAGCGGCAAATACTCGGGCTCTGACGGAATGCGGGATTGGCAAAAACTGTCTGGGGGTCGAGAAAGAAACTCTATGAAGTAGCCTGCCGACACAACCCGCGTCACCCAGGCGTCCGACACGCGGGAAGCCCAAGTCGGTTCGAATTGGAGCAGGCGACCCCCCACTCGAGAGCCCTCGAGTGAGACCCTGGCGTCAGTCCGCCTTAGCGGGCTTTTTGTCAGCTTCCCGCTTGTCTTGACGGAAGCTCTGTTTCCAGGGAGTGCGGGATTTCTGAGCGTTCTTTTTTCCTGAAAAAGAGGGACGACCCGATCCCCAAGAGGGCTGACTGAACCGTCCCCTGGACCGAAAGGACCGCCGACTACTACCGGCACTATGCCTGCCAGACGCAGAAGTCACAGCTCTTCGCTGCGGTAAAGCCGTTTCTTTTGCCTTTGCCTTGGCAATCAGCTCTGTGAGGTCAGATCCAAATAGCTGAGCACCCTTATAAGCTTAAGATAGCAAACCTTGCTTGGAAACCGCGTCTCCGGTCCACTGTCTAAGCCACAGTGCTCTCCTGACTGTGATAGCCGAGGATTGTGCCCTGGACAGCAGTGAGGCAGTATCCAAACCTGCATCACTGCCATATCGGGCTGCATCCTCCAATGACTTGAAAAGCCCCTCTACCTCGGATAGTGGGGATCCATCTTGCCACGCCGTCCGTAGACGGTCTAACCAGCTCAGGGAAGCTTTACAAGCACACATGGATCCTAGCACTGCTCTGAATCCATGACCCGTGGCCTCGTAGATGGATTTCGCTGCCATCTCCGCTTTTCTGTCCAGCGGATCCTGCAGACTCGCCTTCCCTTTAACAGGAAGTAATGAGGATTTGCTAAGCTGGGATAAAGGGACATCCACTTCAGGAGAAGGAATCCAATTATCAATCAACTCCATCGTACACGGATACAGCGTCTCAAAAAACCGTGTCCCCTGAAAACGTTTATCTGGACACAGGCGTTCCTTCTCCACTGCCCCATTAAGCTCATCCAGAGATGGTAAGGCTGATCGCGACCTATGCGACTCCTGAAACATCCGGGCCGACTTACCAGGATGTCTAGTTACCTCCTCCGGTAACTTTAACGCCTCCCTCATGGCTCCAATAAAAGCCTCTGTACGGCTCAAAAGAGAGGCAGAGTGTCCCTGCCGATCCTCCTTATCCGAATCGGACATCTCCCCATCCGAGCTTGAAGGGGAACCCTCCATGCCCGAGATCTCCGAGTCGCTACGCGGGGTAGATGGCACCGGCCTGTGTCGCTTCCTACCATGAGAGGATCTAGCTGACACCCAATAACCTAGAAGGTCAGAAAGGCCATTAATAGAACGAGCGAGGGCCTCCATTTTGACATCACTGACACCTCCGACCGCTGCGCTTGACGCCGTCGAGGTCTGCGTGTCAGATACGCGAGACTGATCCTGTAGCGGATCTGGGAGACGGTCCGCACCTCCTGGACCCTGATCTGACATGCCCTCACACAGTATATGGCAGGTTAAAACCTGTCAGCAACTAGAACAGTGTGGTTTTCAAAGGCAAAACGAACGCAGAAGGGTTAAAGCTCTTAAAGAGAGAGCTACCCCAGCTGTCTCCCAATAAAGGGTTAACCGCCAAAGAAGGGGTTAATGTCGCAGATTCCCCACAACCCTTGTTTAATGAAAAGGGTGTGCGAGCCCCAGGTGCCTCTTATGAGGTAACAGCTGCATGACAGTGCCTCAAAGGTATGCCACACTAAACAAGAACGCCAACGAGATCGCTAACATATTGCGCTGAATTGTACATCGCAATGACTGCCAAAGTCGCTAAGGAGATCGCTAACCACTTATGCGTCGTCAATGAGATCGCCCACTGTGGCAGCTACTAGCGACATTAAAACGATCACAAAAACGATCGCAAAATTATGCGTCGCTATCGTGATCGTAGCGGGAGCGTTCCGTGTGACAGTACCTTGCCCTGCGCTGTGGGGGTGAGGGGGTCAAGCTTCTGCCCTGACAGGTAGAAGCGACTCACCCAGCTGGCCGCGGTGTAGTGTCCTTCCTTTCGGTCGGTCGGGGAGAGCGGAGAGTGAGGAGCCCGAGGAGGCCGTCAGTAATGGCCGCCGCGCTAGTGGAGAGAAGCCGGAAGAGAAAAGGCAGGGTAAAGCGCGCGCTCAGAGCGCTTCCTGCCCGCGAAAAGCCGGGAAAGCCGAAGCCACGCCCCCCGCCGGTTTCAAAAAAAGTGCGCGACTCACTCCGCTCTCCGCTCCCATGTCCTGCAGGCATCCACCTGCGGACAAAAGACGGATTTTGGTAAGAACTTACCTGTAAAATCCTTTTCAGCGAAGGAAGGAAAGGAGACACACTAGTTCATAACTAGTGGGTAGGCGGAGCCCCAGATAGGATTGACACCTCAGATTAAAAAGAGTGTTGACCGGCCCCTCCAGCTCGGGCTCCTCCTACTCAGCTTCTACAGTCGTATCCAAGCTTAAGGAAGAGCAATATCACCAGCGGAGCAACATAACCCCTTCTGAAGGACTTCAGAGAAAAAAACATAAGAGTACAGGTTATGCATGCATTTGGCAAAAAATCACACAGTTCCAGGTACTACTCACTGAACCTGACTACTGCGATAAGCTGGCAATGTTGGAACAGAGCCGTAGCGCGTCGACCTCAGCCCAGATAATCGCTATCAGAGAAGGGTCACGCTGCATCTGTAAATACAACAACACACTTCTGCCATGGGAGGGAGCTGTGTCTCCTTTCCTTCCTTCGCTGAAAAGGATTTTACAGGTAAGTTCTTACCAAAATCCGTCTTTCAGCAGCAGGTGGAAGGAAAGGAGACACACTAGTTCATAACTAGTGGGAGGTCCCAAAGCAGTCCAAAAATTAGGGTGGGAAAAAAACAAAAATAGGCAGAAACCCAACAACCTAGATAAATGCACAACAGGCGCCAAATACAAGTTAACTAAAAACTTTAAATTACCGCTGCCTGCAGGACCCTACGTCCTAAGGCCGCATCAGCGGAAGCACTGACGTCCACCTTATAAAACTTTGTAAATGTGTGGACGGAACGCCAGGTCGCCGTTCGGCAGAGCTGAGCTGCCGAAGCCCTTGATGAAAGGCCCACGATGAAGCCACAGCCCTCGTGGAGTGAGCTCAAATCTTAATCGGGCAAGGTTCGCCTCCAAAATGGCCGACCTAATCCAACGAGCTATAGAGTCCTTGGAAGCTCGATGACCACGCCTACGACCTGCTGTAATCACAAACAGAGAATCTGACTTCCGAAAACCTTGAGTAACAGACAAATAGAACTTCAAGGCCCGCACTAAATCCAATTTGTGCAAGTCCCGTTCCTTTGCATTCCTTGGGCCCGGGCAAAGCGAGGGCAATACAATATCCTGGTTAACATGAAATTGCGACACCACCTTAGGTAGAAAGTCGCCCCGTGTGCGAAGCACTACTTGATCCGGGTAAAACTCCAGGAAAGGAGGCGAGCAGGAAAGAGCTGCCAACTCAGAAACCCTTCTTAAAGAGGTTACCGCCACTAAGAAGGCAACCTTCCAAGAAATTAAAGAAAGGCTAGCAGAACCCATAGGCTCAAAAGGTAATGCTGAAGAGCCTCCAAGACAAGGTTGAGCCGCCAAGGAGACACAGGCGCCTTCCGCGGTGGAAACTGACGGGTTACTCCGCGAAAAAAGGAACGCACGTCCCTAACCGAGGCGATAGCCTACCGAAACAGCAAGGACAGGGCAGAAACCTGACCTTTCAGAGTGCTAACTGCCAAATCTTTTGTCCAGCCCGTACTGCAGCAAAGCCAACAAATTGGGAATGGAAAAAATCCTCGGATTCCTTGAAGAACCCGAACACCACGAAAAGAAGGCTTCCCAAGTCTTGTGATAAATCTTAGCAGTAGCCGGACCTCTGGCAGCTCGCAGAGAGGCAATGACTTCGGCTGAAAAACCTCTACGGGTCAATATTTCGTCTCAAGAGCCACGCCGTCAAACGCAGAGACTTCAAGTCCGGATGACGAACGGGCCCCTGGGTTAACAGGTCCGGGCGAGGAGGAAGTGGGAATGGCGGTGCCGCCAAAAGCGACACCAGTGTCGAGAACCACGTCCTCCTTGGCCAATCTGGGACTATCAACATAGCCGGAATTCTCTCCAGTCTGATCCGACGCAGCACCAGAGGAAGTAAAGATATCAGCGGAAACACATAGACTAGCTCGAAATGGTCCCACGGAGCCACCAGAGCAACCACCGCCACAGCCTTTCGGGTCCTTGTACCTGGACATGAAGGTCGGTAGTTTGGCATTGAACCTGAAAAGCCATCAAGTCCACTTGGAGAGTTCCCCAACGGGAGCACAGCAGTGCAAAAATTTCCGGATGAAGACTCCATTCTCCAGGATCCATCTTCTCGCGACTGAGGAAGTCCGCCGTGGTATTCTGGACTCCTGGAATGTGAATCGCAGAGATGGCTGGAACCCTGGTCTCGGCCCATAGCAGGATCCGAGACACCTCCATCATGAGCCTGGAGCTCCTTGTCCCGCCTTGGTGGTTGATATACGCGACCGTCGTCGCGTTGTCTGTCTGCACTCGGACTGGCAGACCGCTCAACGGGACCGTCCAGTGTTGGAGGCAAAAGAAAAAATTGCCCTCAATTCCAGGATGTTGATCGGTAGAACAGACTCTTCCGATGACCATACTCCCTGGATCCAAAGATCGTTCCAGACACCCCCCCAGCCCGTCAGGCTGGCATCGGTGGTTATGACCGACCACCTCGGAGGAGGAAAGATTTCCCCAGGGATAACGCTCCTGGACATAACCACCATCCTAGGGATTCTCGCACCCTGTGAGAGATGATGACGCTGCAATCCAGAGAAGCTTGCGATCGATCCCAACGACTCAGACTGAGCCTTTGGAGGGTCCTGGAATGAAATTGGGCAAACGGAAGTGCCTCCATGGACGCCACCATCAAACCCAGAAGGCGCATTCACTTCCGAAGGGACATTGCTGTCGCAGACTTCATAATCTGTACATGTCGGAAGAGACATGCCCGCTTGTCTGGAGGAAGGGACACCACCGTCCGTACCGTGTCGAAATGCATCCCCAAAAAACAGGATTGACTGCGACGGTTCCAGAGACGACTTCTCCCAATTGACCAGCCACCCGAAATCCTCCAGGAGCTGAAGGGATAGATTGCGAGCCGTCCCCGCCTCCTCCTTTGAGGCCACAATCAAAAGATCGTCCAGGTAGAGAACCTGTCTTCGAAGAATTGCCATGAGGGGCGCCAGAATTTTTGTAAAAACTCTGGGCGCCGAGGCCAAGCCGAATGGCAGAGCCACAAACTGGTAATGGTCCTGACCTACGGCAAAACGAAGGAAGCGCCGGTGAGCCCTTCCGACGGGAACATGCAAATAAGCGTCGCGAATGTCGATTGACCAAAAAGACGTTCTGCGACAGGGTTGCCACAATGGAGCGAAGCGACTCCATGCGGAATTTTCGGGTGTAGACATGTTGATTCAATCTTTGAGATCCAGAATAGGGCGAAATTTGTCCTCCTTTTTGGGAACCACAAAGACGTTGGAATAAAAATCCTCTTCCCCGGTCCTCTGCGGAACCGGTATCACCACACCCTTCTGCAGAAGGGAATCGACCTCTCGTAGTAGAGCGTCAAATAGTTTGGCTCTGACGGAATGTGAGATTGGCAAAAAACTGTCCGGGGGTCGAGAAAGAAACTCTATGAAGTAGCCTGCCAACACAACCTGTGTCACCCAGGCGTCCGATACACGGGAAACCCAAGTTGGTTTGAATTGGAGTAAACGACCCTCCACTCGAGAGCGCTCGAGTGAGACCCAGACGTCAGTCCGCCTTAGCGGGTTTTTTGCCAGCTTCTGTCTTAATGGAAGTTCTGTTTCCAGGGTATGCGAAATTTCTGAGAATTCCCCCCCCTTTTTTTTTTTTTTAAAAAAAGAGAGGAACGACCCAAACCCCCAGAGGGTTGACCGAATCATCCCCTGGACCGAAAAGACCGCCGACAACTACCGGCACTAGTCCTGCCAGACGCAGAAGTCACAGCTCTGCGCTGCGGTAAAGCTGTTTCTTTTGCCTCAGCAATCAGCTCTGTGAGGTCAGATTCAAATAGCTGACCACTTTGTAAGCTAAAGATAGCAAACCCTGCTTGGAAACCGCGTTCCACTGTCTAAGCCACAGTGCTCTTCTGACTGTGACTGCCGAGGATTGCGCCCTGGATAGCAGTGACGTAGTATCCTTCAACTTGAAAAGCCCATCTACCTCGATAGAGGGGATCCATCTTGTCACGCCGTCCGTAGACGGTCCAAACGGCTCAGGGAAACTTTACAAGTACACATAGATCCTTAATACTGAATCCATGACCCGCGGCCTCGCAGATGGATATTGTTGCCATCTCCAGCAGGTCTTGCAGACTCGCCTTCCTTTACCAGGAAGATTTGCTTAGCTGGGATAAAGGGACATTCACTTCAGGAGATCCAATTAACAATCAACTCCGTAGAAAACGGATACAGTTTGTAAAACCGTCGCGACCTATGCGACTCCTGAAACATCCGGGCCGACTTACCAGGACGTCTAGTTACCTCTCTCCGGTAACTGTAACGCCCTCATGGCTCCATTAGTATGGTCCATGAGAGAGGCAGAGTGTCCCTGCCGATCCTCCTTGTCCGAAACGGACATTTTCGCTACGCGAGAAGGAAGGCACCGATTTGTGTCGCTTCCTTGAGAGGATCTAGCTGACACTCCATAACCTAGAAGGTCAGACAGGCCATCAATAGAAACTAGCGAGTCCGCATCTGACATGTTCTTGCACAGTATATGGCAGGTTAAACCTGTCAGTAACTAGAACAGTGTGTTTCTTAAAGAAAAACAATCGCTGAAGGGTTAAAGCTCTTAAAGAGAGAGCTACCCCAGCATTAAGAGTTAACCGCCGAAGAAGGGGTTAAAGTAGCAGACTCCCCACAACCTTGATAATGAAAAAGTTGTGCGAGCCCCAAGTGCCTCTTATAAGGCAGCAGCTGCAGGGCAGCTATGCCACACTAAACAGAAAAAAAAAACGTTCCACAAGATCGCTAAAAAATTGCGCTGTTTTGTATATCGCAATGACCGCCAAAGTTGTTAAGGAGATCGCTAACCGCTTATGCGATGTTAATAAGATCGCCCAGATTGGCAGCTACTAGCGACATTAAAAAATGATCACACAAACGATCGCATTAGTATGCGTCGTTATCAGGATCGTTAGTGGGAACGTATAGTGGCAGTATTAAAATCGCAGACTCCCCACAACCTCTTTATTATTATTGAAAAGAGTGTGTGAGCCCCTTATACGATAACAGCCGCAGGACAGCGCTATCTGCCACTCATTAGTGCCTCAGAAGGCGCCCGCGCTGTGGGGGTGAAGGGGTTAAGTTTCTGCCCAGAGGGTAGAAGCGACTCACCCAGCTGGTCACTGTGGTAACGTTGCCGGGAGGGGAGGAGAGAGAAAAGCCCGAGGAAGTTTCAGCCTGACTTCATTAATGGCCGCCGCGCTGTGCCTCCGTGTGCTCCATGAGGGAAGCCGGAAATGTAGACTGCAGTAAAGCGCACGCTCAGAGCGGCGCGAAAATTCAAATAAAAAGGCGCGCACTCCTCTCTCCTATGTCCTGCAGGCATCAACCTGCGGACAAAAAACACCAGTCACCGACATGTATTGTACAGCGGCTGCCGCAGCAGTCGCTTAAGCACTCACACACACATTAATAAAAATGCGGGGTACTCACCAGCCGAAGCGCCACAGGGACCCCCAGGGGTTTCTGGCGCTATGCCCATCGCTCCCCCCCAGGGCGGGGAACGCAGTGACCCCATGCAGCGCGGTTTGCGTCCCCGCCAGGGAAGCCATCCTCATCCCCCAGGGCCGGCATGATTCTGCAGGGACCACCATCAGGGTAATTACAGATCCGCCAAGGGAGAGGTGGGAGTCCAGCAGCGCTGAGACCTCTAGACCACTTCTGGTGATCCAAGTCTCTTGTCCGATAAAAAATAATAAAATCTTCTGAGGAGCTGCTTCCAGCAGCGACTATCCTCTGAGACCTCAAATTTTAGACTGGAGAAGCTGAGTAGGAGGAGCCCGAGCTGGAGGGGCCGGTCAACACTCTTTTTAATCTGAGGTGTCAATCCTATCTGGGGCTCCGCCTACCCACTAGTTATGAACTAGTGTGTCTCCTTTCCTTCCACCTGCTGCTGAAAGTACACAATCACCACACTGAATACATGTAGCAGCGGCTGCCGCAGCGGCCGCTGAAGCACTCAAACACATTAAAATGTGGAGTACTCACCCAGCTGAGCGCCACAGGGACCCCCAGAGATTTGTGGCGCTGTGCCCGTAGCTTCCCCCCAGGGCGGGGAACGCAGTGACCCCAGAAGTGCGGTTTGCGTCCCCGCCAGGGAAGCAATCCTCATCCCCCAGGGCCGGCAGGGTTCTGCAGGGACCACCTTACAGGGTAATACAGATCCGCCAAGGGAGAGGTGGGGGTCCAGCAGCGCTGAGACCCCTGAGACCTCTAGACCACTGGCGGTCCAAGTCTCTGTCCGATAAAAATAAAAAATCTTCTGAGGAGCTGCTTCAGCAGCGACTATCCTCTGTGACCTCAAATTTTAGACTGGAGAGCTGGAGTAGGAGGAGCCCAAGCTGGAGGGGCCGGTCAAAACTCTTTTTAATCTGAGGTGTTCTATCCTGTGTGGGCTCCGCCTACCCACTAGTAATGACTAGTGTGTCTCCCTTCCTTCCAATCTGCTGCTGAAATGATCTTTTCGCCCCCAAATTTTTATTTTTACAAGAGTAACAGGAGAAAATAGACCCCCAAAGTTGTTGAGCAATTTGTCCTCAGTACGCCCATACCACATATGTGGGGGTAAACCACTGTTTGGGCGCACGGCAGAGCTCACAAGGGAAGGAGCAACGTTTGACTTTTTCAATGCAGAATTGGCTGGAACTGAGATTGGACGCCATGTCGCGTTTGGAGAACCCCTGATGTGCCTAAACAGTGAAAACCCCTCACAAGTGACACCATTTTGGAAAGTAGACCCCTTAAGGAAGTTATCTAGATGTGTGGTGCGCACTTTGAACCCCCAAGTGCTTCATAGAAGTTTATAACGCAGAGCAGTGAAAATAAAAAAGTGGTGCCATTGAGTCCCAGGTATGCGTTTCATTACGTTACACTTTGTATGCACATGAGTATATGGTTTCTGGATTAGCACACAGCAGTTCCTGATTACCTATAGATTGCCCTTCCTCTATGTGAGTGACTTAATGTTGTCCCCTGGTATGCAATAGAGGCATATTTTCATTAAGCATTGTCTTATTCATGTGTATTGCTTATAGTGGTATTATATTTACAATTGCACCTGGGTACTTTTGTGGTTCCACCCCTTGGGTTACCACTGTCACTCTTTCTCATACGTTCTGTATATGTTTTTATCTTTGTTCAATAAAGTTGTAATATATTTTTATATTGAATTCCTTGTGTACGTTTTCTTCTTTGAACACAAGGAATAGGTATGTTAAAATCCAACATGAAGCAGCCTCACATGGGACGTTGTGTGAGACATGAAACTAACATGACAGCAGAACTGAACTTTGTCTCATAACTAGTGTTGAGCATTCCGATACTGCAAATATCGGCTATCGGCCGATATTCGCGGTATCGGAATTCCGATACTGAGTTCCGATACTTTTTGCATATCGAATACTGGAATTGGAAGTTCCCATACATAATGCTATACATAGTCAATACTGTAAAATCACACTGACAGGTCACAAAACACTAGATATATACACATAGAATACATATATATATATATATATATACACATACATGTCATTGTGAACACACACACACAATATATAATATATATATATATATATATATATATATTATATAGTTCATACACTTCTACATAGTATAATAGCCGCTAATTCAATTGCCGGCTTTTGTGAAATTACAGAAACACCCGACATAAAATGACGCATGGTTTACATACAGTTAACCATGTCATTTCATGTAGTTTGATATATGGTTTTCACTAACAATTACATGGGGTATGTGTGCAAAATTTCATACATGTAGGGGTTAATTAAAGGTGTAAATTCGTTGAAAAAAAATGCGTGGGCTCCCGCACTATTTTCTCAACCAGATAGACAAAGCCAGCGAGTGGGGGCAGATAATTTTAGCCTAGGGAGGGTGCATTTATTTAGTGCCCCCCTGGCTACTAACATCTGCCCCCAGCCACCCCAGAAAAGGCAAATCTATAATTAGATGAGCCCTTTCTGGCACTTTGCCCATATATTCCCATTGCTGTAGATTGTGCGCCCTTGCGGACAGTGTCCTCTCTCCTTCTGTACTTGTGTGTGCCTTGTATTGCTCACGTTTACTGTACTTGTCTATATTTGCCCCTTTACACATGTAAAGCGCCATGGAATAAATGGCGCTATAAAAATGTATAATAATAATAATAATTGCCCTGTAGTGGTGGCGAATGGGTTAATAATGGGTTAAAGCCACCTTGCTATTGAAAGGTGACTTTAAGCCAGGTTAATAATTGAGAGTTGTCAATTAGACAACTCTCAATTATTAATCCTATTGAAGGAAATAAAAAAAACACACACATTAATAATAAATAATTTTAATGAAATAAACACATTTTTTGACCATCTTTTATTTAACTGGTAATCCGTGCGAAGCCCTTGCTCTCCTGTAATAAAGAAAAAATAATAAAACAACATTATTCTTACCTATCCGCCGCTCTGTCAGGTCCCACGCTGTAATCCTTCACAAAGGGTTACATGGTTTACAGCCAAGCAGCGCAGCTAATGCTGCCTGCTCAGTTGTAAGCCCCCGAATGAATGAGCTTATCTCTCGGGCCGACAGGAGAGTAAGTGATTACTGTGGGAAGCTTAACTGATTGCTTCCCACGGTAATCAGTTCACTTCAGGTCAGCCGGGACTCCCTCTGACGTCACTGATGCTGTGCGGTGTCCCCAGCTGACCAGAACTGATTAGCCTGGGAAGCAATCAATTAAGCTTCCCACACTAATCACTTCCTCTCCTGACGCCGGGAGAGGAACTCATTCATTCAAGGGCTTACAGCTGAGCAGCCAGTATTAGCTGTGCTGCTAGCTGTAAGCCACTTAACCCTTTGTGAAGGATTACAGCGTAGGACCTGACAGAGCACCGAATAGGTAAGAATAATGTTGCTTTATTATTTCATTTTTATTACAGGTGAACAAGGGCTTCGCACGGATTACCTGTAAAATAAAAGATGGTCAAAAACTGTTTAATTATTACATTAAAATGATTTTTAATTAAAGTGTGTGTGTTTTATTTTTATTTCATACAATAGGATTAATAATTGATAGTTGTCTAATTGACAGCTCTCAATTACTAACCTGGCTTAAAGTCACCTTCCAATAGCAAGGTGGCTTTAACCCATTATTAACCCATTAGCCACCACTATAGGGCAATGGGAATAGACGGGCTAAATGCCAGAAAGGGCGCATCTAATTATAGATTTGCCTTTTCTGGGGTGGCTGGGGCAGATATTAGTAGCCAGGGGGGCACAAAAAAAAATGCACCCTCCCTAGGCTATTATCTGCCCCCACTCGCTGGCTTTGTCTGTCTGGTTGAGAAAATAGCGCGGGAGCCCACGCTCACTAGGAGAGCTCTAGAGAGTGGCCATCACACTGGTAATGTCAACTTTTATCAAAAATTATCTCTGGAGGCAGATTCTCGCGCAAATCAGTGTCCGTCTCAAAGCCTGGAACAGCTCATTTACATATAAGAAAAATGTGGATTTCTCTGGAATAAGACATCAGATCGCAGATACCAACATATTTTATTCAGATTTTTATGACCTTCATGTCTATATAGACGACATAGGAGGGTTGATCTTACTGAATTAAATTTAAGAACTGTTCTAATAAGTATCAGTAGCTTCTGTATCTAAAACTCAAGCTCTAAGAATTGCTAGTTCAACAGGATTTTAAATAATTCTATAAAACTATGTCACCAGTTTTGGACAGAGTTTTCATAAAGTCATCAACACATGCAGGATATGGTGCCATTTCCTACTGTCATTTGCCCAAAACTGAGGCAAAAAAAAACCTTTACAGCGATAACACAAAACTAATCAGCATTCTCAGTAGTATATATAAATCAATACACCTCTGATGGGGTACATACAGCTGAAAAGACGAACTATTGTAATAAAACAGTCTTACACCTTTTTTCCTTTTTAATGATTCTCAATTTAAAAAGGCTTCTGTAATTAAACATTGAAAAAATAAATAGTTTTTGGCCTAGCCGGAGAGTAAAATCTGGTTTACATGAGATCATAATCAGAGAGCATTTATAAAATAACGCTAATTTCCGATCGTCGGCCACCGATGAGCAGACAAACGAGAAAAACGCTCACTTACTAGCCGGTAACGTAGAAAAAAGAAAATTAACCAGGGCAATAAGGAATGAATGCCTTTGACACCCTGGCGATCAGTCTTCTTGCTGAGGGAGAGGACTTGATCTGTGATCATGATCATTCTCACTATTCGAGCCATACAGTTCAACATGGGAAAGAGAAAACTTTTTGCAAAATAAGGACTCAACCGTGTTCATAATGCATTTAGATTGTGAATGCTGTAAATATCTGCCTACCATATACTGTCGCATAACAACCTACATTATACCAATTGTCAAAATCATCACAAGATTCAGAAAAACTATTCACAGCTCATTTCCATGTGTCTAAATGCCACATTCACTGAATCACCATAAACTATTGTCAGCAGAATCATGAATGGGAATGCGTGTTACAAGCAGCAATAAATGTTACTGTCAAAATACAATTTACACCACGGAAATAAATATAGGTTGTGTACTACTTGCAGATTAAGGCCACCAGGTGGCACTGTACATATCAGGTTTTATGCAGAGGAAAAAAAAAAAGACAGGACCCTTTAAAAACCAAAATCAACGTAACTGTAAGATACACACATTTAGAACACATTTTATACAATATACATACACACACATGCATGGTGTGGACATGTATATTCAGACTCCATTGAGCACACCCACTGCTCTGCATTAGCTGTAGCACAAGCAATACGTAGTGGTTTAAAGACAGGGACCCCCACTGATCCACACTACTGCATTGTGGCTATAATGTATGAATAATTTTTTGAAGTTTTGATTTTATTTTAAAAACATGTAAACACCTGATACCTCTGAGTGATTCAATACATTTTTTTTTCTTACTCTCAGTTTTTGGTTAAGAGATGGATCCAGATGTTTGAGGCTATGTGCACACGTTGCGGAATTGCCATGAAAATTTCCGCGGCAATTCCGCACCTCCCTGCCGCGGGAAATACGCATATTATAGGTATGCGTATTCCCGCTAAACACTAGCGTTTTGCAAGCGGAATTAGCTTGCAGAATGCTAGCGTTTTACAAGCGATCTGACAGGTTGGTCACACGAGTCAAACAAGTGTTTGACAAGTGTGACCAACTTTTTACTATTGATGCCGCCTATGTCGCATCAATAGTAAAAAGATCTAATGTAAAAATAATAAAAAAAATAATAAATAATGATATTCTCACCTTCCGGCGGCCCCCGCAGCTTTCCCGCCTCTCAGCGACGCTCCCGGCCAATCCCGTTCCCAGGCGTCCTTTGTGACAATCACCCCGATGACGTAGCATCACGCGAGACCGCTACGTCATCTGGGGTGATTCTCGCAATGCATTACTGGGAACGGGATTGGCGGGAGCGTCGCTGAGAGGCGGGAAAGCTGCGGGGACACCGGGAGGTGAGAATATCACTATTTTTTATTTTAATTATTGTTTTTACATGGAGATGGTACCCAGGGCCTGAAGGAGAGTCTCCTCTCCTCCAGACCCTGGGTACCATCCGCACATGAACCGCTTACTTTGCGCATGGTGGGCACAGCCACATGCGGAAAGTAATCGGTTCAATGCATTCCTATGGCGGCGGAATCGCCGCGGTTCCGCAAAAAAGAATGAGAAAAATCACGGCAAAACCGCTAGGAATCCGCAACGTGTGCACAGGCCCTAAGACCTCCCTGATGCAAAATCTCCAGTAGTGTGAAATGGAGACTTGCTTCGCAAAATCACCACACAGATGAGATTTATCTGCCATGCATATACCAGTTAAAATCCGAACTGACAAACATCCTGATTGGTTATAAAGCCAAAGATTAAAGGTGTTGTCCCACAAACAAAACATATTTTAATCAATAAATCGAAGAAAAAATAATAATTTCCACAATTGGAAAAGAATCCGATTCTCTCTGAGGTATATCAGGCAGGGAAACATTTCACATTAGAGAAACCTGCAGCTGTGAACGCGTCCTGTCTGCATACTCTTTTGCTTCCTCCCCTACCCAGGAGTTGTGATCCCGTGCTGTCCTCTCTGTATACTCTTTTGCTTCCTCCCCTGCCCAGGAGCTGTGGAGTAATCAGACCATGTCTCTGTACTGTCAGACAGACATCACACAAGTACATAGCAGGGGCACATTTACAGGATTCTCAGGACAGGGCATTATTTTTTATATTCAACTGTGGAACTTATTTTTATTTCAAGATCTATTAATGAAAAATGTACTTTTCCATGGGGAAAACCCTTTAACTTCTCACACTTTAAGGCTATGTTCACACACACCTTTTTTTTTAACCCCTCTCTGACATCAGACGTACTATCCCGTCCAAAAACCCGTGCCAATCTGACCATGGACGGGATAGTACGTCATAGGCGATCAGCTGCGCTCCCGAGGGGAGCGCAGCTAATCGCAGCCGGGTGTCAGCTGATTACCACAGCTGACACCCGGGACTGTGTGTCAGGAGCGGTCACGGACCGCTCACGGTACATTAACCCCTGGCACACCGCGATCAAACCTGATCGCGGTGTACAGGGGGCACAGGTGAGCATCGCGCAGGGAGGGAGCTCCTTGCACGCTCCCCTGAGACCCTCAGAACAGCGCGCTGTTGAGGCCTTCCTCCCTCCAAGGACCCGGATCCAAGATGGCCGCCGGGTCCTGCAGGGAGGCGGCTTCCTCAGTGCCTGCTGAGAGCATGCACTGAGAAGCCTGTAGTAGTGCCAGAGCGATCGCTGGTGTGACAGAGTGCTGTGCACACTGTCACGCCAGCGATCTGACATTTTACAGTGATGTCCCACCCTGGGACAAAGTAAAAAAGTGAAAAAAATAAAAATAAACATGTTTCAAAAAAAATTCCAAAATAAAGAAAAAAAAAAATTCACCCAAAAATTCATTTTTTCCTGTAAATAAAAAAACAAAGCAATAAAAGTACACATATTTGGTATCGCCGCGTCCGTAACGACCCCCCCTATAAAACTGTCCTACTAGTTAACCGCTTTAGTGAACCCCTTAAAAAAAAAAACAAAGCAAAAAATCAATGCTTTATCATCATACCGCCGAACAAAGAGTGGAATAACATGCGATCAAAAAGACGGATATAAATAAACATGGTACCGCTGAAAACGTCATCTTGTCCCGCAAAAAACGAGCCACCATACAGCATCATCAGCGAAAAAAAGTTATAGCTCGCAGAATAAAGCGATGAAAAATAATTTTTTATATAAAATTGTTTTTATTCTATAAAAGCATCAAAACATAAAAAAAATTATATAAATGAGGTATCGCCGTAATCGTACTGACCTGAAGAATAAAACTGCTTTATCAATTTTACCACACGCGGAACGGTATAAACGCCTCCCCAAAAGAAATTCATGAATTGCTGATTTTTGTTCATTCTAACCTCCCAAAAATTGAAATAAAAAGTGATCAAAAAATGTCACGTGCTCAAAAATGGTACCAATAAAAACGTCAACTCGTACCGCAAAAAATAAAAAGACCTCACATGACTCTGTGGGCCAAAATATGCAAAAATTATAGCTCTCAAAATGTGGTGATGCAAAAACTATTTTTTGCAATAAAAAGTGTCTTTTAGCGTGACAGCTGCCAATCATAAAAACCTGATATAAATAGTAAATAAAACCCCCTTTATCACCCCCTTAGTTAGGGAAAAATAATAAAATTAAAAAAATGTATTTATTTCCATTTTCCATTAGGGTTAGGGTTGCGGCTAAAGTTAGGATCAGGGTAGGCGCTAAAGTTAGGATTAGGGTTAGGATTAGGGTTAGGGGTGTGTTAGGGTTAGGTTTGTGGTTAGGGTTGGGACTAGGGTTAGGGGTGTGTTGGGGTTAGGGTTGGAGTTAGAATTGGGGGGTTTCTGCTGTTTAGGCACATCAGGGCTCTCCAAATGTGACTTGGCGTCTGATCTCAATTCCAGCCAATTCTGCGTTGAAAAAAATCAAACGGTGCTCCTTCACTTCTGAGCTCTGCCATGTGCCCAAACAGTAGTTTACCCCCACATATCAGCGTACTCTGGACCCCAAAAGTTATTGTGCAATTTTTCCTATTTCTTCTGCTACCCTTGGGAAAATAAAAAAATTGGGGGCGAAAATATCATTTTTGTAAAAAAAAAAATGATTTTTTTGTTTTTACGGCTGTACGTTAAAACTTCTGTGAAGCACTTGGGGCTTCATAACGCTCACCACACATCTAGATAAGTTCCTTGTGGGGTCTATTTTCCAAAATGGGGTCACTTGTGGGGGGTTTCCACTGTTTAGGAGCATCAGGGGCTCTCCAAATGCGACATGACGCCCCAGACCATTCCATCAAAGTCAGCAATCCAAAACGTCACTACTTCCCTTCCGAGCCCCAACGTGTGCCCATACAGTAGTTTTCTCCCTCATATTGGGTATCAGCGTACTCAAGACAAATTGGACAACAACTTTTGGGGTCCAATTTCTCCTGTTACCCTTGTGAAAATAAAATTTGGGGGCGAAAAAATCATTTTTGTAAAAAAAAAAAAAAAAGGATTTTTCATTTTACGGCTGTACGTTATAAACTTACCTGAAGCACCTCGGGGTTCAAAGTGCTCGCCACACATCTAGATAAGTTCCTTGAGGGGTCTAGTTTCCAAAATGGTGTCATTTGTCGGGGGTTTCCACTGTTTAGGCAGATCAGGAGCTCTCCAAACACGACATGGCATCCAGCCAATTCTGCGTTGAAAAAGTCAAACGGCGCTCCTTCCCTTCCAAACTCTACCATGCACCCAAACAGTGGTTTACCCCCACATATGGGGTATCAGCGTACTCAGGACAAATTGCACAATACCTTTTGGAGTCTTGTTACCCTTGGGAAAATAAAAATTGGGGTGAAAAGATCATTTTTGTGGAAAAAATATGATTTTTTAATTTTACGGCTCTACGTTACAAACTTGTGTGGAGCACTTGGGGGTTCAAATTGCTCACCAAAGATCTAGATAAGTTCCTTAGGGGGTCTAGTTTCCCAAATGGGGTCACTTATGGGGGGGTTTCCACTGTTTAGGCACATCAGGGGCTCTCCAAATGCAACATGGCGTCCAATCTCAATTCCAACCAATTTTGCTTGGAAAAAGTTAAATGGTGCTCCTTCCATTCCGAGCTCTTCCGTGCGCCCAAACAGTGGTTCCCCCCCACATATGGGGTATCAGCGTACTCAGGACAAATTGGACAACAACTTTTGTGGTCCAATTTCTCCTGTTACCCATGGGAAAATAAAAAATTAGCGACTAAAAGATAATTTTTGTGGGAAAAAAATAGGATTTTTTATTTTCATGCCCGGGCATTATAAACTTGTGTGAAGCACTTGGGGGTTCAAAGTGCTCATCAAAGATCTAGATAAGTTCCTTAGGGGGTATAGTTTCCAAAATGGGGTCACTTGTGGGGGGTTTCCACTGTTTAGGCTCATCTGGGGCACTGCAAACGGAACATGACCCCCATCAAAGTCTGCATTCCAAAACGTTACTACTTCCTTTCCAAGCCCTGCCGTGCGCCCAAACAGTCCCCCCCCACATATGGGGTATCAGCGTACTCAGGACAAATTGGACAACAACTTTTGGGATCCAATTTCCTTGGGAAAAAATCAAAAAGTTGGGACTAAAAAATAATTTTTGTGGAAAATTGTTTTTTTTTTTTTCACACCCAGGCATTATAAACTTTTGTGAAACACTTCGGGGTTCAAAGTGCTCACAACAGATCTAGATAAGTTCCTTAGGGGGTCTAGTTTCCAAAATGGTGTCACTTGTGGGGGGTTTCCACTGTTTAGGCGCATCAGGGGCTCTCCAAACGCGACATGGTGTCCAATCTCAATTCCAGCCAATTTTAGTTTGAAAAAGTCAAACGGCGCTCCTTCCCTTACAAGCTCTGCTGTGTGCCCAAACAGTGGTTTTCCCCCACATATGGGGTATTGGCGTACTCAGGAGAAATTGTACAACAACTTTATCTGTCCTTTTTCTCCTTTTACCCTTGTGAAAATAAAAAAAAAGTTTGTAAAAGATCATTTTTGTGGCTAAAAAGTTAAATATTCATTTTTTCCTTCCACGTTGCTTCAGCTCCTGTGAAGCACCTAAAGGGTTAATAAACTTCTTGAATGTGGTTTTGAGTACCTTGAGGGGTGCAGTTTTTAGAATGGTGTCACTTTTGGGTATTTTCTGCTATATAGACCCCTCAAAGTGACTTCAAATATGAGGTGGTCCCTAAAAAAAAATGGCTTTGCAAATTTTGTTGTAAAAATGAGAAATCGCTGGTTAAATTTTAACCCTTATAATATTTCCTAACAAAAGAAAATTTTGGTTCCAAAATTGTGCTGATGTAAAGTAGACATGTGGGAAATGTTATTTCTTAACTATTTTGTGTGACACATTTCTCTGTTTTAAGAAAATAAAAATTCAAAGTTTGAAAATTGCAAAATTTTGCATTTTTTTCAAAAATAACCGCAAGTTATATTGAAGAAATTTTACCACTAACGTGAAGTACAATATGTCACGAGAAAACAAACTCAGAATCGCGAAGATCCGTTGAAGCGTTCCAGAGTTATAACCTCATAAAGAGACAGTGGTCAGAATTGTAAAAATTGGCCCGGTCATTAACGTGCAAACCAACCTTGGGGGTGAAGGGGTTAAAGTTGCTGTCTTGCAATGGCAGCAAAAGCTATGAGATTTCAGAAATCTCATGCACATGCATTTTTCCAACTGAAATTGTGAACTCCCGCATATCAATTCCTTCTGCGCCTTTGCATTAATAGAAAGTGAATTAACACTAAAAAAAGGCAACAAACTTATTGCAGGACTTGTGGTGAATAAAATTAAAATTTATTAAACATGTTTGTAGACCAAGCACACATGAATTTCACAATAAAAAAATATTCAAAACTGCAGCAAAATTACTGCCAAGAAAGCAGGTTTTGGTTGCAGGGACAAAACAAATCATCCCTGCCTGCGAACTAGCCCCAGGAAGAGCCCGTGTGCAGCCCCCTCCGGCAAAGCTACCTCTGCAACTATCAAACAAAATCATGTGGTCGTTGGCCTCTGTGGGTAGAGTCTCAGCTACTTGGCCAGTCGCTTTCATGGTCTCATCTCAACAAGAAAAAAATTACCTTTACTTTAACACCTTAGTGACGATACCACATTTTTCAAATTTGAACACTGTCACTTATGTGGTAACAACTCTGGAAGGCTTCAACGTATCCCACTGACTCTGAGATTGTTTTTTTCCTGACATGATAGTTTATGATAAATAAAAGTTTAGGTTGATACGTTTTGTGTTTATGAAAAATATCAGAAATTTGACAAAAAATTCTAAATATCTGGAATTTTCAAACTTTGACTGATTATCCTTTAAATCCAGTTATTCATAGCACACAAACTAATAAATAACATTTCCCTCATGTCCACTTTACATAAGCACCAGTTGTAAAAGGTTTTTATTTTGTTAGCATTTTAGAAGCTTTAAAACTGCAGCAGATTTTTAGTGACCTATCCAAGTTTGACGTGACTTTGGGGTTTCTATATATTGGAAAACCCTCAAAAGTGATTCCATTTTAAAAACAGCGGCCCCCAACAAATTCAAAATTGCTGTCAGGTAGTTTATTAACCCTTCAGGAATTAATGCAAGTGACATGACAGGAATGAAAACATTTATTTTTACCACCTGTTTCTAACATCTGAACAGGCCCCTATAGTTTGCAGACTTAGACCAGATTCACATTAGCATTTGTGTGCGCAGCGTATCATCTGCATGCGCAAACGCATGCCATCGCATTTTTTATTCGCATCAGCTTATACATGACGCCAAAAAAATGCTGCGTGTGCATGCGTTCGCGTTATTTATGCGCATGCGTTTGATAGTTCCAGGTGCTGTAATCAGTTCCTGGACATGCGCAGTCTGAAGTCCGCATGCGCATCAAACGCATCCATGCGCATGTCCTTGTGTACCAATGCGTTCCCATAGACAGTAATGCGTGTTTTGACGTACTCATCCGCATGACTGAGCATGTTTGATAGATTTTTGACGCTTCAAAAAAAGCAACATGTTGCGTTCGCCGGACACGCGAAACGACGCATGCGTACGCAAACGAAGGTCTCTGCGTACCATGTTAAAGATATGTATGCTTGAGGATCTATGCGGATCAAATGCTGCGCACAGATACGCAAATGTGAAACCAGCCTTAGTCCGATATCTGACCATGAATTGCCATAGCATCCCTCAGGACCACACAATCATAATTTCAGAATGCCGATGGAGTTAAAGAGGGAGCCCCCCGCACTCTTGTTAACCATTTATACGCTGTAGTCACTATTGACAGCAGCATCTAAAGGGTTAACTGCCATAGTAGATGCAAAAATGCACATAATAGTCTATTGGCCCTTGAAAATCAGAGACAGCACACAAATGGCATCCATGGAGCAGCTTTATAATATATTTTTACAGACGTTGATAATCACTGATAGAAAAAAAACTGAAACACTGACCAAATAGATGAATATCACATCCAAAACTTTGATGAACAGTGATTTTTTTCTTGCGTACCAAAAAAAAAAATAAATCACTGACATGTGAATGAGGCCTACATGTGACAATCATAGATCCTCTGTGATTGGTGAGGGTGTGTTATCATCTCCTGGGGTTACTGCCTGTACTGGGGAGAGATGAATGTATCAGGCTGCGGGCGATCTAATGCTGCGTGTTAAGGCACTGCCACACTTAGCGATCGCACTAGCGATCAAGACAACGACTTAACCTGGCGAGATCGCTAGTGCGATCGTTATGTGATCGCTAGTAAGATTCCAAACACAACTCATCAGCGATCTGTGATTCCAAACACATCTCATCAGCGATCTGTATAACGACCTCTGCGGTCGTTGGGAAAACCTAGTCCCACCTGTGATGCTGGTGAAGTCGTTCATAAAGGATGTCACACTCAGCGATTCAGGCTCATCAGCGGGACACCAACGACCAAAAAAAGGCTCAGAATGTTCATGAACAATCAGCGACATCTCAGCAGGGGCCACATCGCTGCTACATGTCACACACAGCTAAGTCGCTAACGAGATCACTACTGCGTCATAAATGGTGACGCAGTACCGATCTCGCTAGCGATCTCGCTTAGTGTGTCATACCCTTTAGAAGCTGCAAGTGAGGCAAAAGTTTTCAACCTTCTCACCAACTTCAAAAATGTCCCCCCTATACATCACAGAATTCAACTTCATTGAATTTTATTAAACTGAAAGGGGTATTCCCATCTCCAAAATCTCATCCCAATATGTAGTAGGTGTAATAAGCAGCATGGTGGCTCAGTGGTTAGCACTGCAGCCTTGCAGCGCTGGAGTCCTGGGTACAAATCCCAACAAGAACAACATCTTACAAGGAGTGTTTATATTCTCCCCGTGTTTGTGTGGGTTTCCTTCCACACTCCAAAGACATACTGATATGGAATTTAGATTGTGAGCTCCATAAGGGACAGCAATGAAAATGTATGTAAAGCGCTACAGAATATATTGGCGCTATATAAAGAGATTATTATTATTATTCGCATATACCTCCAATTAGAAGAGTAGTATTAGTGCAGGCATTGCAGGACCATGGCTACAACTACAAGCAACTAGCTGTTACTATCAGTGGTTGTAACCATGGATACCCTAAGGTCCTGCAATGCCTGGACACAAGGAAAGAGACATCGCAAAACAGAAAAATCATACTAGATTTCTAATTGGAGGTATTTGCCATGATTATATCCACTACATATTGGGATAGGATCTTGGAGATGGGAATACCCCTTTAAAAGTGAATATTCTTGCTTATAAACTTATAGCATACATTCTGCCCAATCGAATAAGTAATCTAGTTTAAAAACAAGCTTACCAAGCTTTAACCCCCTCACGACCTTTGACGTACCCATACGTCATAGAATGGAAAGGGATTCTGACCTCTGTCATATGGGTACATCACTGTGTCCAGCCATATGCACTGTATATACGCTGTGTCCAGCTATATGCACTATATATACACTGTGTCCAGCTATATGCACTATATATACACTGTGTCCAGCTATATGCACTATATATACACTGTGTCCAGCTATATGCACTATATATACACTGTGTCCAGCTATATGCACTATATATATGCTGTGTCCAGCTATATGCACTATGTATACACTGTGTCCAGCTATATGCACTGTATATACGCTGTGTCCAGCTATATGCACTATATATACACTGTGTCCAGCTATATGCACTATATATATGCTGTGTCCAGCTATATGCACTATATATATGCTGTGTCCAGCTATATGCACTGTATATACGCTGTGTCCAGCTATATGCACTATATATACACTGTGTCCAGCTATATGCACTATATATATGCTGTGTCCAGCTATATGCACTATATATACACTGTGTCCAGCTATATGCACTGTATATACGCTGTGTCCAGCTATATGCACTATATATACACTGTGTCCAGCTATATGCACTATATATATGCTGTGTCCAGCTATATGCACTATATATATGCTGTGTCCAGCTATATGCACTGTATATACGCTGTGTCCAGCTATATGCACTATATATACACTGTGTCCAGCTATATGCACTATATATATGCTGTGTCCAGCTATATGCACTATATATATGCTGTGTCCAGCTATATGCACTATATATATGCTGTGTCCAGCTATATGCACTGTATATACGCTGTGTCCAGCTATATGCACTGTATATACGTTATGTCCAGCTATGTGCCCTATACATGCAGCAGTCGGGGACAGCACATGAAGTGCACTTCTCTCCTCTCACGGCCGCTGACGTCATCCTGCTATTCTGCAACTAGTAGCAGCCGGTAAAGCCATTTCCCTGCTGCAGCCGCCGTGCGGCACAGAGCCGCCGTGCAAAGCGCACGGGGCAGCGGGATACTCACAGGCAGACGGCTCCGCTCAGCCTCACTTGTCTATAGTTAGCAGAGAGGTGGCCGCTCCGGGGGCATACTGCTGCCGCTGTACGGGGAAGTGCAGGGACTTCGAGGAAGAAGCACAGAGAGGACCCGGAGGAGCCCTCCTCCCCTCAGCGCCTGTGACTGTCCCTGGCCGGCTTCCCAGCGTCTCGGCTTGTGCTGCTGCTGCAGAGCCAGACTGCTTACTCTGCAATAATCTGCACCTCAGAGTCCCCCAGTGTCTGGCAGCCAATGGTGCTCAGTGGCGTCGCCTGCAGGCCGGCCTTTCCCGGGGCGCAGCCCCTCCTCCAGTGTGCAGCAGCCCCCTCCACTCTCCGAGCTCAGTCCTCGCATGATCCCCATTCTGCAGACAAATCGGATTTTAATGAATTGAAAATCGCCGATTTTACTATGGGCGAATTAATGGAATTAATTCGATTAATCGCCCAGCTCTACCATAAATTATGCAAAAAAAGGTTTTTTCATCATAACACCAAACAAAAAGTGGAATAAAACACGATAAAAAAGACCAATGTAAATAAAAAATGGTACTGCTGAAAATGTCATCTGGTCCCACAAAAAAACAAGCTGCTATACAGCTAGATCAGCTGGGAAATAAAAAAAGGTACAGATGTAAGAAAATAGCGATGCAAAAATTACTTTTTCTATAAAAAAAAAGGTTTTATTCTGAAAAACAGCCAAAACATAAAAAAATATAAATATGGTATCGCTGTAAGGCTACGTGCGCACTTTGCAGAAATTTCTGCAATGTTTCTGCATCTCTTAGCTGCAAAAACGTGCATTTTGCTGCAATTTTGTATGCGTTTTTTGCATGTATTTTTGTACAGCAATGTAGGCTTTTTTGAGCTAAATAAAGATCGTAAAAAAGTTTTGTGATGTAATTTCTTTATTCAACACTACCTTTTTCATTCTGATTTAGTAGTATCAGAGTAATGGGATTAGGGCTTGGTGTCAGCCCAACACCATCATTACTAAAGGGTATGCCACACTAAACGAGAACTCTAACGAGATCGTTAAACGTCACTATTTAGCGATCTCGTTAGTGACGTCGTTGTGTGTGGCATGTAGCAACGATGTGGCCCCTGCTGTGATCTCGTTGATCGATCACTAGAGTTCTGGACCGTATTTTGATCGTTGGCTGGTGAGCCTGAATCGCTGTGTTTGGCACCTTTTGTGAACGATGTGCGACCTCGTTGACGACGCATTAGTCAGCGGCGCAGGCGGGACTTTGATTTCTTTCGTTAACGCCCTTCAGCTCTGATTAGTGACCACAACATCACCTCAGCTATAATAACTGCGCCCCCATCTATTGTTTCCAGAGCGCTTTGTGGGTGACTCCAACGGTTCTTTGTGCGTTGTTGCGAGGATAGTATCGTGTGTCGGATTTTTGTGATCCTGTTTGTGGCGCAGTGGTGGGTTTTGCGATCCTGTCTGAGTCGCTAGAGCACTTCATCTTCCCCATTTGGATTTGGATATTTGGATTCAAGGTACATATTATTTGTGACGTTGTTTGATATGTTTTTTGACATTTTTTTTTATTCGTCTGCTTTATTGATTTTTCACCCCCCACCATTTTAGACACCCCACCATTTTAGACATTTGTAACTGTATTTTAAATGTTAACTGAAAAGTTACCAAACATTTTTTTTTGTTTTATTTTTTTTATTTTATTCTTTATTTTATTTTGTTTAAAAACTTTATTAATAGTAATTAATTAGTAATGAACTTTGAACTTTTCTCTTCTTTACCGTACAGGTTGCACATAATGAACCTGTCCACCGCGGCGCGTGTGATTGTGGCAGTTGCACGGTCAATGGAGGCAGATCGACAAGAAGAGGCGCGGGTGGAAGAGAGGCGCTCCAAGCGAAAGCGTCGCATGTGGACCAGAGAATGGCTGGAGCAGAGGTCCAAATTCACCCACATGCATCTAGTGAGGGAGTTGCAGGAGAAGAATCCGCAGGATTTCCGGAATTATCTACGGATGTCGGAGGATTCATTCAAGCTCCTACTGGAAGCTGTGAGGCCACTCATTGAACGGCAGGATACACGGATGCGTGCAGCTGTTTCAGCAGAGGAACGTTTGGCAGTAACGCTGCGATTTCTGGCAACCGGACGTTCAATGAAGAATTTGCAATTTTCTGCTGCAATTTCTCGATCGCTGCTTGGAGTACTAATTCCGGAGACATGCAACGCCATCGTCCGCAGTTTACGGAGCTACATGCCTTTTCCCAAATCAGTGGCGGAATGGCAAATTAATGCCTCTGATTTTGAAAGGATTTGGCAGTTCCCAAACTGTGGTGGTGCCTTGGATGGCAAACATGTGCGGATCACGCAACCAGCCAACAGCGGATCCTTTTTTCATAATTACAAGGGCTACTTCAGCACGATCCTCATGGCCCTTGTTAATGCCAATAATGAATTTATTGACGTTAATGTTGGCATTAATGGAAGGGTTTCTGACGGTGGCGTTTTGGAGCACACAAGTTTTGGTGAACGGTTGTTTAATAATAAACTTAACTTGCCAACCAACATGGACACCACCGCCAACCTAAACTTTGTGTTTGTGGGTGATGAAGCCTTCCCCCTTCATGAGCATCTTGTGAAACCGTATCTACAAAAGACTTTGACAGGGGAAAGGCGTATTTTTAACTACAGACTGTCTAGGGCACGGCGCGTTGTGGAGAATGCCTTCGGCATAATGGCCAACTGCTTCAGGGTTTTCCACACTCCAATCAACATGAAGCTGGAATCCATAGACTCTGTGGTGTTGGCCTGTTGTGTGCTGCACAATTTTCTACGCAAACGCGATGCTGGTACTTACAGTCCGCCAGGCTTCATGGACTCGGACAGCAATGGTGACGTGGTGCTTGGAGAATGGCGTAACAATGATCCCGCTATTGCAGGCCTTCAACCTGTCAATCAAGGCAGGAGCAAGGACGATGCGAAGGCCGGCTGAGACAAGTACTGCCATTACTTTAATGGGCCTGGTGCAGTGAGTTGGCAGCATCAGGTCTAGTTTGATTTTGATAATGTTTGACTCTTGCCTTTTTTAAACAATCTTTCACAGTACATGCAGTGTGGCACGTCCCAATGACCGCCAAAGTCGTTAAAGAGATCGTTAACCGCTGATGCGTCGTTAATGAGATCGTCCAGTTTGGCAGCTACTGGCGACATTAAAACGAACACAAAAACGATCTCATTAGTTTGCGTCGTTATCGTGATCGTTAGCGGGAACGTTTAGTGTGGCAGTACCTTAAGGCAGTAAGTAAACAAACACACACACACATTGTCACCAGCATATGTAGGAGCATTAACAGAATAAACAGATATAGGCTAATATTTAGACTTGAGAGTCCTCAATGGTTGATACCTTTTAATGGCTAACTGAAAAGATGGTAACAAATTGCAAGCTTTCGAGACTACTCAGGTCTCTTCATCAGGCGAAGACTAATACAAAATCTGAAGAATCACATATTTATACACAACAGGACACAGGAATAATGCAATAGGTAAGACAAGTGACGTGAAGCAGAACTGTCATTATGGCAGAGGGATGAACATAAATATTGGAACAGTTCATAGATAAGGAGTGAAAGTTTTATTACCCTCTGATTGGCGTCTGCTATTGTGTTTTAATGCCCCTAGAAGGTCAGAGAAGCAGAATCCTTAATTGATGTACACAGACATGAATCCCTGTGATATATTCATTCCAGCACTAAGAGTGTCAAAGGTCATCATAAGTTTATATTCCCAAACCTTTCTATCTTTCTCAGATTTGAAGTTAGATTTTAATACAAGTAATTCCATATCCATCATGCTATGACCGGGCATACAAAAGTGTTTTGCCACAGGTAAATCCATTCTTTTTTCTCTTATTGTGTGGCGATGAGAATTCATCCTTGTTCTCAGTTTTTGCCCGGTCTCCCCCACATACAGACCCCCAGTTGGATATGGATATAGGCTGTAACCAAACATCAACTTAGTTTAACCCCTTGACGACCAGAGCTATTTTTGGTTTTGCATTTTCATTATTTGCTCCCCTTCTTCCCAGAGACATAACTTTTTAATTTTTTGGTCAAAATAGTTATATGAGGGCTTGTTTTTTGCCGAACAAGTTGTACTTTTGAACGACACCATCGTATTTACCATGTCGTATATTTGAAAATGGGTAAAAAATTCCAAGTGCGCTGAAATTGCAAAAAAAAAGTGCAATATCACATTTGTTTTTTTTTACCACGTTCACTTAATGCTAAAACTGATCTGCCATTATGATTCTCCAGGTCATTACGAGTTCACCGACACCAAATATGTCTAGGTTCTTTTTTAATTTAAGTATTGAAAAAAAAATTCCAAAGTTAAAAAAATTGCGCCATTTTCTGATACCCATAGCGTCTCCATTTTTTGTGTGCCGAGCAAACGTTTTTAATTATACCATTTTGGTGCAGATACAATATTTTGATCGCCCTTTATTGCATTTTAATGCAATGTTGTGGCGACCAAAAAACGTAATTCTGGCGTTTTGTTTTTTCTCGTTACGCCGTTTAGCGATCGGGTTTATTCTTTTTTTATATTGATAGATTGGGCAATTCTGAAAGCTGCGATACCAAATATGTGTATGTTTGATTTTTTTTATTGTTTTATTTTTAAAAACATTTTTTTTAAATTTTGGCATGCTTCATGGGAGACTAAAAACTGCCATAATCCGATCGGCTCTACTACACACAGGCAATGATCAGATCTGCTGGTGTGGAGCAGAATTGTTCACTTGCTATGAGTGCCGACCACCGGGCGGCGCTCATGGCAATCCGGCAGGGACAGCAATAGAGGTCTGCTGGAGACCTCTGGTTGTCATGTCAACCCATCGGTGACCCGCGATCACGACGGGGTCACCGATAAGTGGGATTTCCGGCGCACTTGCCGGAAGTGCGAGTTAAATGGCGCTGTCAGAGACTGACAGCGGCATTTAACGGGTTAACTGCAGCGGGTGGATCGCAATTCAAAACAGCTGACATCTGCCAGAAAAGCTCACCGCTGAAGCCCACATCAAAGGGAGGGAGTCCGATATCGGCGTACATTTACGCCCGATGCCAAAGAGGGGTTAAAGGAAAAAAAAAAAAAATTGTGTTGGCTCCCGCGTAATTTTCATAACCAGCAGAGGGAAAGCTGAGGGCTGATGTTAATATTCTCGGAAGAAGCCAATAGCCATAAAGGTTCCCAGGCTATTAATATCAGCTCACAGCTTAGCCTTTACTGGCTAGTTTACAGGGCAGACCCCCCAAAAAAATTTACATAGGGTCCCCCTATAAAATTTAACCAGCAGAGGCTAGGCAGACCGCTGCGAGCTGATATTAAAAGCCTAGGAAGAGGCCATGGATATTGACCCACTGGTATCACATCAGCTCTTAGCCGCCCCAGAAAAGGCGCATCTATAAGATGCGCAAATCTGGCGCTTAGCCTTGGTCTTCCCACTTGCCCTGTAGTGGTGGCAATTGGGATGATGGTTGGGGGAGGGGGTCGATGTCACCTTTGTATTGTCAGGTGACATCAAGCAAACAGGTTAGTAATGGAGAGGAGTCTACAAGATGCTCCCATTACTAACCCCATAGTAATATTATATAAACAGAGAAGTCCTTTATTTGAAATAATGACACAGACCCCTTTATTGAATCTAAATTAAACCATACTACCGAACGCCTAACCCACTGACGCCAACATCTCCTGCAACAAAAATAAATTAATAAATCACAATATTTCTCACCTGTCCAAAGAGAAAATAATCCATAATGTACCAATATGATCCTGATGACTTTGAGAGCAGTCACTGATGTGAATGCTCTCAAAGACAGCCGGCGATACACTGACAGGAGGTAATCGCTCCCGAAGTGTATAGCAATGAGCTGCCGTGAGTTCACTGGAGTTCATTAGCTGATCAGCTCCGTTGATCTCCTTCACAGCACCACTGCTGTGTGAAAGTTCTCAAGCAGTGGTGGTGCCGTGAGAGCACCGGAGCTGATCAGCTGATGAACTCCAGTGAACTCTCTCACGGCAGCTCAGTGATGCACTGCTGGAGCGATTACCTCCTGTCAGTGTATCGCAGGCGGCCGGGTAGAGCAGTCACATCAGGAGATGTGACTGTTCTATACGCGAGATCGCTGTGGGACACTCAGGATTACGTGGACTACGGTGGACAGGAGAGAATATGGTGGTTTATTAATTTTTTCTAGGAGACATGGGCATCAGAGATTGGGCGTTAAGGTGAATGTTTTTTTTTTATTTGAATATGTAATTATTTTACATATTGTGCTTTTTTTACCAAGTGTGAGTACAGGCGCCAGCTGAATAGAGACTACGTCTCCCATCAGCGGCTCCTGCTATCACTTATCAGTGACAGCAGAAGTAGGCTGATGGGATAAAAAAGGGGAGAAGCCAGCGCTGCCTATACATAAAGTGCATATGCACATATTGATTTCTAAATGTACTTTAAAATGAGACATTTAGCAAACAATTGATCAATTCTTTGAGCCACCCCGCCACTTCACGGCATTCTCATATGGGGCAGTCCAACTCTACGTTTTTTAAATTCGCTGTGCCATTACGGCCTCCTAAATGTATTAAAAGCAGACGTAGGCTGATGGGAGGCGTAGACTCATCAGCCCATGCCTGCTGACCTGTCGTAAGCGTTTTGCTGTGGGTCACAGTCATAGCTATGGAAGTCACACTGACATCTGACGGTGTGACCCCGCAGCGCTCTTACCGACAGTCTTACCACCGATAAGAGCCACCACGCCAGTAGGAAGTTCTTTACCATCATCGGAAGCTGGTAAAAACGCAAAGAAAAACTCAAATCTGCAAACATTTTTATACTTGTACAAAGAATTGACATGCTGCAGAAAAAAACGCACTACAGATACTCAAAGGAAATTTAGTGATGTGCGCAACACTTCAGGATTGTCACTGCGTTAGCTTGCATAAGGTTTCCATAGCTGACCTAAAAAAGCTGCCTTACAATTTTACAACACGCAGAATGGCATAAAAAAAACCCACACAATTCCTGAATTGCTGGTTTTTGTTCGTTTTGCTTGCCAAAAATCAGAATAGAAAGTGATCAAAAAATGTTGTGACCGAAAATGGTACCAATAAAATCATCAAATGGTCCCACAAAAAATAAGCCCTCACATGACAGTCAGCAACAATATAGATAAATTATAGCTCTCAAATATGGCAATGGAAAAACTTTTTTTTTTTTTTTTTCAAAAACAAGGGTTATTTAGTGTGTGACAGCAGCCAAACATAAAAAAGATATAAAGATATAGATATGGTAGCGCTGTAATCACACCGACCCGAAGAATAACACTATATCACTTACCACACAGTGAATAGCATTACAAAAATAAATAATTTTTGAAATGCTGGTTTTTGTTCATCCTGCCTTCCAAACATCTGAATAGAAAGCAATCAAAAGCTACAGCATGTGCCTGAAAACGGTAGCAATAAAAACGTTAACTTGTCCCGCAAAAACCAAGCCCTCATATGACTGTTGGCAGAAATAAAGAAAAATTATAGCTTTCAAAATACGGCGATGCTTTTTATATGGGGGAAAAATGTTTGCATTTAGTGTGTGACCGCAGCTAAATAAAAAATATAAATCTGGCATATCTGTAATCACACAGACCCGAAGAATAAAGTCGTCTAATCACTTATACCGCAAAATGAACAGTGTAAAAAAAATAAAAAACAATTCTTCACTTGTTGATTTGTTCATTCTGTCTCCCAAAGATAGCAGTAAGACTTGGCTTACATTTATCCTGCGCTCTACGCTGAGCTCTTACACCGTGGTTTCCTGTAAATCCCTGAACTACAGGATTCAGACAGAACCCCAAGTGGAAGATTCCCTACAATGAGGCAGATGGAGTAACTGTGTTTCAAAAATAGGGTCACTTGTAGGGAATTAGATGTTTTGGCATATCAGGGGTGTTCAAATGTGATATGGCACCCACAACATATTCCTACCAAAGTGGTGTCCCCTCCCCTTCCGAGCCCTGCTGTGCAACCAATCAGTAGCCAACTATTTAAAATTCTGTGAATAACATGGGGGTTTAAGGCGTTTGCCACACATCAATACAAATTCCTTGAGGGGTGTTAATTTCTAAATGGGGTCGTTTGTGAGGTGTTTCCACTATTTAGGCACATCAGGGGCTATCCAAAAGCGACATGGCTTCTGCTATCTATTCCAGCCCCACATATCGAGTATGGACATACTCAGGAGAAATTGCACAATAAATTGTACACTCCATTTTCTCCTGTTACTCTTGTGAAAATACTAAATTTGAGGCTAAAGTAAAATTTTTGTGGAAAAAAAAAAAAGCGTTCCAGAACCACAATCGCTAAACCTTGATGTGGTCTGTTCTTATAAATCAGCATGGGAGTTTTAAGAAAAACTCATTTAACTCAGTTAAGTCATTCTGCAGTCCATAAACAGTGCCACACAGTGCCTATAGAAGAAAAGAAGTGCACAATTTTTTAATGAACCCAATTCCAAAAATGATTTGTTACCAGAAAATATAAGTTTTGAAGAAAAAAATGTAAATAGTTCCCAAAGGTTGACAACTCTTTTAGTCACATAATTGCTTTGATCACAAATGCCCCAGATCACAGTGCATTCTGCATTCTAGCCTAACGGTAGTGTCTTATTACAACTCCATGGCTACAGTGTGAATTCAGAATTCCACTGTGGATTTACATGCAGATAGTTCCACTAGTGCTCAAGGTTAGGATAAGCGAACAGTTTAACTGTTGCACATTTAGTCCAGACTTAAGTGCTGAATCTGTGCTAAAGCTCAACACAATCCACAACATATGAGTGCAATAAAATCATTATGAACACACAGGTAGCAAAAGGGATGAACTTTCTATAGAGACATTAAGCACCTTGCAGAATATATGCTGGGTAATGCAGATTGGTGATTCAAAAATGTGAAGTAAGAAACACAACAGCTGCAAATAGTAGAAATAAATAAACTAGATCTTCACGGCATCACATTAGAGACATTACTCTGGCTGCAGAACGATAAACGCCCGCACTAGATTACTTACCGACATGCTTTTAAAACCTCTGTCGAGCTGGGGTATATGGAGACTGACATGGATGGTATGGTCTTAGGACTTGGTTTGTGGGTAATTAAAGGAGGGTCCTTTTTTGTGGGGCTCTGAGAGTCCTCAATTCCCTCTCCATTGACTGTCTGAAGTCCACTGTGGGGGCTGTTAAGGCTGATAACACTGTTGGTCATAGTCTGTTCAGTAGATTTCGGAGAAGGAGTTGCTGTGGAAATGGCTGAAGATGGGGAGGAGGCAACAGAGTTCTCAGTTTTTGTATGAACAGCTGGATGTATGTTGTTGACTTTGTCACAGGCTCCAGGACCCACATTGTTATTGGCTTTTCCCATCAACAAGGCAGAGAGCTGAGGATTGTCTGAACTAAGTAAACCTGGTGACTTAGAATCTCCATGGCTAGGGCTAGGAACAGTATCTGCCGTCACCTGATGGACATGATTAGGAAGTCCTTCTACACCGGCAGTGCTGTTAGGTGTCCCTTCAGAAAGCCTGCTAGTTTCAGGCACTGATCCGTTTCCTGAAGGCTTGCTCTCTTTGGTTAAAATAATGCCTTGTTGTCCACCTGAGGTAGCAGTGTGAGAGGAGAGGTGATTGAGAGCAGCCCCCTGTGTTACTGAATTGCTAGGCATGGTAGGATGTCCGACCTGATTTTGAATACCAGTGCCAGCTGCTTGGAGTTGCTGGGAAGGCCCAGTGGAAGAAAGAGGTCGTTCACCATTAGGACCTGCCGAATGTGAATTCTGACCTTTGTGAAGCCCCTAAAAATGAGAACAAATATGTTATTGTAATACAATTGGAGTGCAAAATAGCCAATATATGAAGTCAGAAAATATTCTTTTACAAATAGATCTCACAGACACAATCTACATAGAGACTTTAGAGGGAATCTGTCAGCTCATTTTTCACATATAAGATGCGGCCACCGCCATTAGGGGCTTATCTACAGCATTTTGTAATGCTGTAGATAAGCCCCTGATGTAACCTGAAAGATACGAAAAACAAGTTATACTATACTCACCCGGGAGGCGGTCCGGTCCGGTGGGTGTCGCAGGTCCGGCGCCTCCCATCTTCATGCGATGACGTCCTGTTTCTTGCTTCTGTCGTGGCTCCTGAGCAGGCGTAATTCTCTGCCCTATTGAGGGCAGAGCAAAGTACTGCTGTGCGCAGGCCCCGGGAAAGGTCAGAGAGGCCCAGCGCCTGCACACTGCAGTACTTTACTCTGCCCTCAACAGGGCAGATCAGTATGCCTGCGCAAGAGCGCGATAGAAGCAAGGAGGATGTCATCGCATGAAGATGGGAGGCGCTGGACCCGAACCTGCGACGCCCATCGGACAGCCCCACGGGTGAGTATAATATAACTTGTTTTTTTTTTTTATCTTTCAGGTTACATCAGGGGCTTATCTACAGCATTCTAGAATGCTGTAGATAAGCTCCTAATGGCGGTGACTGCAGCTTATAGCAAAAAATTAAGTGACAGATTCCCTTTAACATTCTTTTCCTCAACGATGAAGCAATTTCATGAGGCTTTGCTTAACAGCAGCACACAATGTCCATCGACATCTTAAGGGCAATCTGTCATCCCCTGGACGATTTTGAGCTATTACTATGGGCATACAGGTAATAGAATGGTTAAACCAGTCTTACCTGTATGCCTCATAGCGGTGGCGTAGATCTTGAGAAATGCAGTTATAATGTTTTATGTTAAAGGGAACCTGTCACCTAGTTTTGCCGCTATAAGATGCAGCCACTGGCTTTCGAGGCTTATCTACAGCATTCTATAATGCTGTAGATAAGCCCCCGATCCGACCTGGAAAATAACTTATACTCACTTAGGGGTTGGTCCGGTCCGATGGGTGTCGCAGGTCCGGGTCCAGCGTCTCCCATCTTCATGAGATGCCGCCCTCCTGCTTGCTTCATGGCTCCCCGGCATCGCGATCCTGCGCAGGCGTACTTCTCTGCCCTGTTGAGGGCAGAGCAGAGTACTGCAGTGCACAGGCGCTGGACCTCTCTGACCTTTCCCGGCGCCTGCGCACTGCAGTACTTGCTCTACACCTGCACAGGAGAGCGATGCCGGGGAGCCATGAAGCAAGCAGGAGGGCGGCATCAGAAGAAGATGGGAGGCACAAGACCTGTGACACCCATCGGACCGGACATGACCAGCCCTCTCACAAGAACCCGAGTCCACAGCATCAATATAATTATCTTCACTGTTACTGTAGTTCTGCTTCATACATACGACATTCATGATCTTATGTCGTTCTTTCCAAGGGAATTAAATATCATTAAAGGGAATCTGTCACCCATTTTTTGAGATATAATGTAAAGATATCATTCAATTTAGAGTCACAAGCATTATAGCAGTACTTTTTATCCCCCCTGACTACCCATTTTGGATGCATAAATACCGTTTTTATTCTCCTGCGGTGTATGTAAATCTCTGCGGTCCGGTGGACAGGGCTTTTTCTCCTTCTCCCCCCCTCAGCTTGCTGTACGTATTGTGATCTGTGAATATCACAGATCCCGTAGAGTTGCCGCGTGTGCACATTGAAATGGCCTCTCGCGCGTGCGCAGTATGCTTTGCCCAAATGTGGGTAAAGCATAGTATCATTATTGCGCATACGCAATTGCGTTCTATGGACCGGAAGTATTGCTATCAGACCTTAACATCAGACCAGTCTACATCTCTGAGCTTATTTTGGTCTCCTGTCCAGGCCCCTTTTAAGACTGACACAATTGTGTATTGCACTGTTCTATTGTAGCCACCTTAACAGACAGACACCGATGGAAAAGAGGCCAAAAGAAGTTTTAAGTTGCCTACTTTGTATCCTATGTGCTACATTATACTCATAGGCTCTTTTGGGGGTTTTGTCCAAATCCTTTTCTTCAGAGATCAGACAGTCTTTAACTTGGAGGCTATGCACATTGTGAAATAAGATTCACTGATGTTGCCCAGTGAAAACAAGTCTATCACCTATCCACAGAATGGGTAACAACTTGCTGAATTGGGGCTGTCCCAACAGTGGGACCTACTCCGAACAGCAGATTGTGAATTTTCCATCCATGTTACCAAATGGTGCTAGGGGGCAGATGAAATCAAGGGAAGAGCAAAGCCTTTATCATGTAAAAGTTACAAAAGCATTAGCATAGAAGAATGCAAATAAGACATTGTGCACACTGCATGTGACAGCCTATACATACATTATCAAACATGTGATATCTCACAATGTGCTCCTCATTTTGAAAAACATGCAACGCAAAATTATATTGTGGAATTATATTATATGGGAGGAAAACAAAGTTAGGGTGCATAGAACAAGAAAAAAAAAGTATTCCTTTACCTGAGTGGAGTTAGACAGTTGGTTTTTCCACGGCTCCTCTGCGTTGCTGGTCAGGTTTGTGCGGTTATGAGGTAGAGCGAGTGCGTTTCGCTGTGGGTAAGGCACATTTCCATTACTTCCACTTCCCGTTATGTGATTATTGCCTAACATAGTGTCTGTACTACCCATCGTCCCTGTGGTATTGCAGGAAACGGGTCCTGCTGTAAAGGGTCCATTAGCCACAGGCTGCACAGGGCAAGCTGGGCGGATTCCAGGCTGAGTGACGTTCAGCGTTCTGGTTAACGCAACTTGATGCTGCTGACCAGAGACGGAGTTTGTAGGCAGTGATGAGTCAGCTGTTGGCCCATTAGCAATTCCAGTAGGTCGTACCTGTGCAACTCCTGTTTGTCTTATTTGCTTTAGTAAAAGAAAAAATAGTAAATCACAAATGTGCAGAAGCTTATAGGTTGCTTTTATATTCCATAAAGTGTTACAAGCAAGCTCTATACCTGCTGGTGCGGCTGCATTAAGACAAACTGAGCCTCCAACTGCTCCAACACCACTTTCTGTGCAGGACTTAGGTTATTCCTGTTAGCTCGTAGCTGTTCTAATTGCTGGAAACACAAATAAATTACATATAAATTAAACTGCAAACATTTATTGCATCGCGAGTCTCCGCAAGATAAATATCACCAGTGCAATGTATAGGACGTGGTGATTCCGCACGGTTCAATGAACACATGCGGATCACCTGTGTTCAAAAGCCGGCAGCGCTTTGGCCGCAGCAGACATGTGTTGCGCCCAAAGCGATGCCTAATACTGACCGTGTGCACATACGCTAAAGCCCAGTCTCACACAGCGATCTCGCTAGCGAGATCGCTGCTGAGTCACTAGTTTTGTGACGCAGCAGCGATCTCCCCAGCGATATCGCTGTGTGTGACATTCAGTGACGATCAGCCCCCTGCTGGGTATCGCTGATCGTCGCTGAATGTCTGGACATTTTTTTGATCGCTGGTCTCCCGCTGACAGGCACGCATCGCTACGTGTGACAGGCGGGAGACCAGCGATCCGCTGGTAACCAAGGTACACAGCGTGTTTCCAGGCGCAGGGCTGTGCCTAGAAACCCGCTGTGTACCTTGGATACCAGCGCCCTGATGCAGGGAGCTGGTAACCAAGGTACACAGCGGGTTTCCAGGCACTGCGCAGCGCCTGGAAACCGATGTGTACCTTGGTTACCAGCTCCCTGCATCAGGACGCTGGTATCCAAGGTACACTGCGGGTAACTAAGCGATGTTACCCGCAGTGTCGTTGTGCTGATCGCTGCCCTGAGCTGCCTGTTTGGCAGCTCAGCAGCGATAATGTAGCGATACACCAGCGATCCTGATCGTTGTCGGGATCGCTGGTGTATCGCTATGTGAGACCCAGGCTTTAGGCTCTCACGAATTGGCCAACTTGTGTGCCAAGTATCTAAATTTTTAATGTATTTTCTAAAGCAGTAATGCAGTTCTAATTTCATACATTCTATGTTTGCATATTATAGCATTTCAGAGTGAGGTTGTTTTTTTCTTAGCTCAATCATCAACAGTTCAGGCCTGGGAAATCCCTTTAACCGGTAGAAATATGTAGCAACTAGGGGCCAATTCATCAAGGACAGCATAGTGCATGCTTGCGATGAGCCAGTCTTGTTGGAGGAGGAGGCACTGCATTCATTAAGAGGCTCACGCCACATAAGGGATTTGGCGACTCTATGCGCCGTGCCAGAAATGCTACTTCACTCAGAGACTGGCATACAAAACGCTGGCACATTTCATAAATTTGATAGGCAGGCAGGGCCATACCCTGTCCCAGCGCAGCCCATTTCAGTCAAGCCAATTCAGACTTGTGTGAAATTGCCAAAAGTTGTAAAAAAAATAATTGTCACGCAAATATTTTGGGACTTTTCAAAGCTTTAATGCTGCCTATTTTACGTAAATTTTTGATGAATTGGCCACAATGCTTCTGTAAAGCATCACAGATGCTAATGATATTAGATACATGTAGAAAAGGGAGTAATTCTCATAATTTTTCTTCTGCATGAAAATAATCTGCTAATCCATCATCATTTAGGCTATGTGCACACGTTCAGGAATATTCGCGCTTTTTCGCGGCAAAAACGCTTAAAAAAACGCATGAATTAAGCATCCTATTTAGAATGAATTCTACAATCTTTGTGCGCATAATGCGTTTTTTTCCCGTGCAAAAATACGAATTTTGGTAAGAACTTACCTGTAAAATTCTTTTCAGCAAAGGAAGCAAGGGGGACACTTCATTACTTCTGGTAGGGCGGAGCCAGATAGTAGGACTAACCTCAGGTTCTAAAAATGGGTGTTGTCCGGCCCCTCCGGCTCTGGCTCCTCCTGCCGTACACTCCAGTTTTGTACACAAGCTAAGGAGAAAGAAATCACCAGCGGAGTGCCATAACCAATCTGAAAGGGTTCAAAAGACCAAAGTTATGCACATAACATGAATACCACACAGCTCAGGTACCACTCACAAAACCTGACCACTGCGATGAGCTGGCGATGCCGGAAAGAGCCGTAGAGCGCTGACCTCAGCTCAGAAACTCACTTATCAGAGCGAGCCGCGCTGCATCTGAAACAACACCTTCTGCCTTATGGGAGGGAGAAGTGTCCCCTTGCTTCCTTTGCTGAAAAGAATTTTACAGGTAAGTTCTTACCAAAATTCGTATTTCAGCTGCAGATGGAAGCAAGGGGGACACTTCATTGCTTCTGGGATGTCCCAAAGCAGTACAAAAACAAGGGTGGGAAAAAACCTTAAACAGGCAGAAGCCAACACCTTGATACATGCGCAACAGGCGCAACATAAACTTAACTAGAAGTTTTCAAAATACAGCCGCCTGAAGGACTCTGCGTCCTAAGGCCGCATCAGCGGAGGCACTGACGTCCACCTTATAAAACTTTGTAAAGGTGTGAACAGAACGCCAAGTCGCTGCTCGACAGAGCTGGGCTGCCGAAGCCCCTTGATGAAGGGCCCACGAAGAGCCCACAGCTCTCGTGGAATGAGCCCGAATATTAATCGGGCAAGGTTCGTCCATAACACGGTAAGCTTCCAAAATAGCTGACCGCATCCAACGAGCTATAGTATCTTTAGAAGCTCGTTGACCACGACGACGACCTGCTGGAATCACAAAAAGAGAATCCGACTTCCGGAAACTCTGCGTAACTGACAAGTAAAACTTCAATGCCCGCACTAAGTCCAATGAGTGCAAGGCCCGCTCCTTCGCATTCTTTGGTTCTGAACAAAGCGAAGGCAACACAATATCTTGATTGACATGGAATTGAGATACCACTTTAGGGAGAAAATCATGTCGCGTGCGAAGAACAACACGATCCGGGAAGAATTCCAAGAAAGGTGGCGAACATGAAAGAGCCGCCAACTCGGAAACCCGTCTCAAGGAAGTGACCGCCACTAGGAAGGCAACCTTCCAAAAAAGCAAAGAAAGATTAATAGCATCCATAGACTCGAAAGGAGCACTTTGAAGAGCTTTCAAAACCAGATTAAGCCGCCAAGGCGACACAGGAGTTTTCCTTGGAGGAAACTGACGGGCTGCTCCGCGAAAAAAGGCACATACGTCCCTACGCGAGGCAATAGCTTTACGAAAAAGCACCGACAGGGCAGACACCTGACCCTTCAGGGTACTGATTGCCAAACCCTTATCCAGCCCGTGCTGCAAAAAAACCAACAAGTTGGGTAATGAAAATTTCTTTGGATCCCTGGAAGAACCCAAACACCATGAAAAGAAGGATTCCCAAATCCTGTAGTAAATCCTAGTTGTAGCCGGACTTCTTGACGCTCTCATGGTGGCAATGACCTTTTCTGAAAACCCTTGACGGGTTAAAATCTCGGTCTCAAGAGCCAAGCCGTCAAACGCAGAGACCTCAGGCCCGGATGACACACGGGACCCTGAGTGAGCAAGTCCGGTCGAAGAGGCAGAGGAAAAGGAGGCGCCGCCAGAAGCGACATCAGCGTGGAAAACCACGTCCTTCTCGGCCAATCTGGGGCTATCAGAATAGCCGGAACCCTCTCCAGCCTGACCCGACGTAACACAAGCGGCAACAAGGATATCGGTGGGAACACATAAACCAGCTGGTATTGGCTCCACGGAACCACCAGCGCATCCACTTCCACCGCGGTCGGATCCCTGTATCTGGACATGAAAGTTGGTAACTTGGCATTGATCCTGGAGGCCATCAAGTCTACTTGAGGAGTCCCCCATCGGGAGCACAGAAGTGCAAAGATTTCCGGATGAAGACTCCATTCTCCTGAATCCATCCTCTCTCGGCTGAGAAAGTCTGCCTGGATATTCTGAGCTCCTGGTATGTGAATCGCAGAAATGGCCGGCACATGAGCCTCGGGCCCATATCAGAATCCGAGATACCTCCGACATGAGTCTGGAGCTCCTCGTCCCGCCTTGATGGTTGATATACGCAACCGCCGTAGCGTTGTCCGTCTGAACACGAACTGGTAATCCGCTCAAAGGGACCGTCCAATGTTGGAGGCAAAGAAAAATTGCCCTCAATTCCAGGATGTTGATCGGTAACACCGATTCTTCAGGTGACCAAACTCCCTGAATCCAGAGATTGTTCCAAACTCCCCCCAGCCCGTCAGGCTGGCATCGGTGGTCAAGACCGACCATGACAGGGGAAGAAAAGATTTTCCCAGGAAAAACCGTTCCGGACGTAACCACCAGTCCAGAGACTCTCGCACTTTGCGGGAGATTAAAACCCTGCAATCCAGTGTTTCCTGTGCACGATTCCATCTCTTCAAAATGAAGCTTTGAAGCGTTCTGCAATGGAACTGAGCAAACGGAAGAGCTTCCATCGAAGCGACCATTAACCCCAGAAGGCGCATACATCTTCGAAGGGATACTGTCGTTGAGGACTGCACAGTCCGTGCCAGACAATGGATACTGGTTTGCTTGTCCTTTGGCAGAAAAACTACCACTTTCGCTGTGTCGAAAATCATGCCCAAAAACAGGATTGACTGAGAAGGCTCCAGGGATGACTTCTCCCAGTTGATCAGCCACCCGAAATCCTCCAGGAGCTGAAGGGATAAATCGCGAGCCGTCACTGCCTCCTCCTTTGAGGATGCCACAATCAGAAGATCGTCCAGATAAGTATCATGATCCCTTGTCTCCGTTGCATTGCCATAAGAGGTGCCAGCACCTTTGTAAAAACTCGGGTGCCGAAGCCAACCCGAAAGGGAGGGCCACAAACTGGTAATGGTCCTGACCTATGGCAAAGCGCAGAAAGCGCTGATGAGATCTTCCGATGGGAACGTATAAATAGGCGTCGCGAATATCTATGGACACCAGAAAATTGTTCTGTGACAGGGCAGTCACCACTGAGCGAAGCGACTCCATGCGGAACTTTTGGGTGTAAACATGCCGATTTAACCTCTTGAGATCCAGAATGGGACGAAACTTTCCCTCCTTTTTGGGGACCACAAAGAGGTTGGAATAAAATCCCCTTCCCCGGTCTTCCAGAGGAACTGACACTACTACACCCTTCTGTAGTAAGGAATCGACTTCCTGCCGCAGAGCGGTCAATAAGTCGGGATCTGACGGAACGCGAGACTGACAGAATCTTTCTGGAGGGCAAGAGAGAAACTCTATGAAATAGCCTGCCGACATTATTCGTGTCACCCAGGAGTCTGAGACGCGGGAGACCCAAACTGCTTGAAACAGGAGCAGGCGCCCCCCCACTCGAGAATCCTCGAGTGAACTTCTGGCGTCAGTCCGTTTTGGCGGGCTTTTTGTCAGATTCCCGCTTGTCATTGCGCGGGTATTGTTTCCAAGAAGCGTTAGACTTTTGGGAAGACTTTTTCCCTGAAAAGGTGGGACGACCCGATCCCCAAGAAGAGTGACCGGCTCGCCCCCTGCCACGAAAAAACCGCCGGTTACCGTAGGAACCGGTCCTGCCAAAAGCAGCCGTAGCTGCCCTACGCTGAGGCAACGCTGACTCCTTAGCCTTGGCCTTAGCAATCAATTCCGTGAGGTCAGAGCCGAAAAGCTGACCACCTTTGTAAGGCAAAGATAGCAAACCTTGTTTGGAGACCGCATCTCCAGTCCACTGTTTAAACCACAACGCCCTTCTAACAGTGATTGTAGAAGCCTGAGCTCTGGATATTAGAGAAGCCATATCCAAAAGAGCGTCACAGACATATTGGTCTGATTCTTCTATTAACTTAATGATCTCATCTATTGCCTGTAAAGACGACCCATCTTGCAGGGATATCCGCAGGCGAGCTGTCCAACCCATGGAAGCTCTAGAAGCACAATAGGAAGATAAAGCCACTCTAAAGGCCTGACCAGCAGCTTCATAGCCGGCCTTGGCTGCCATCTCTGACGTTTTGTCCAGCGCATCCTGCAAAGTAGCTTTCCCTTTGACGAGAAGCATAGTAGCTTTGTTAAGCTTAGATAAAGAAATATCCACCTCAGGGGACGGAATCCAGCTAGCAAATAGGTCTGCTGGACAAGGATACAAGGTTTCAAACAACCTTGTCCCCTGAAAACGCTTATCTGGACAAACGCGTTCCTTTTCTACTTTCTTAGAAAACTCACTCATAGCTGGCATCGCTAAACGTGATCTTTGCGACCCATAGTACCATCTGGGTATACCTTCATCATCATTCATCTCCTCAGGTACTTGCAGTACCTCTCGTATGGCCCTGACAAAAGCATATACACGGCCCGACAAGGAAGCAGAGTGCTCCTGAAAATCCTCTCTGCCCGAATCAGAACATTCTCCCTCAGAAACTGAAGGAGAACTCCCCCTCGCAGACAAATCTGAGTCACTTAGTGGGGAGGGCATAGCAATCCTGGGACGCTTTTTGCTATGAGAAGGTCTAGAGGATACCCACTGACCCAAAAGGTCAGAAAGCCCACTAATAGCAGTAGCGAGCATATCAAACTTGGCATCATAGCGACCTCCAATAGCAGCGCTAGAAGGTGCAGAGGATTCCATCGTGTCAGAAACGCGGGGCTGGTCCTGGAGAGGACGAGGAAGACGATCAGTCTCCTGACTCAAATCTGACATGCCGGTTATTGAGATGGTATAGTGATGAGAATAACCAGAGCAGTGTGGTCTCACACAGTAGCAAAAACGCTGAAGGGTTAACTTCTTTTAAAGCAAAAGAATACCCCAGCAGTGAAAAACGGCACCCCCCCCCCCGCTGCAGACAGCTCACAGACCGTTACTGAGGGATACAATGTCCCAATGATCAGAAAACTGCAGCGCTGCGCTAGAGAGCGCAAACCGCAAAAACAAATGCTGCGGGAGGCTAAAGGGTTAAGCTGCTACCTAAGCGATAGCAGCGACTCACCCGGCTGGCTTGGTGTTGTCTCAAATGCCTGTGTACAGAAACGGAGGAGAGGAGACCAGGAGAGCTGTAATGGCTGCCGCAGAGAGCAGGAAGAGAAGGAGCCAGTCACTTCCTGTAATCAGAAAGCCGGGAAAGCCCGAAGCCACGCCCCCTCTCTGCTCAGTCAAAAAAGTGCGGGAAATCTTTTGCACTCCTCTCCCTGTACACTGTAACGGCGCTGCAGCGCCGAAAACATATTAAATAAAAAATCGCTCTCTCCTTTTTTTTTTTAAAAATGCCCAATCATGAGAAAATAGTGGGAAACACCAATAACAGTCAGCGCTGTCACCGCAGACGCTGTAATCACTCGCACATATCAAAATATAATGCAGAGTACTCACCAGCCAAAAACGCCACAGGGACCCTCCACGGATATGTGACGCTGTGCCCATTGCTTCCCCATGAGGACAAGGAACGCAGTGACCCAGAACATGGTGTGCGTCCTGTCAGGGACAGCCACCTCTTCCCCCCGGGCCGGCAAGAAAATGAATGACCACCATTTAGGGAATACATATTGCCAGGGGAGAGGATGGGGTCCAGCAGCGCCGGTACCCCTGATCCTCTAGACATAAAGTCCAGGACCCTGTCCGAGTAAAATAATAAACTCTTCTGAGGTGATTTCTGAGGAGCTGCATTAGCAGCCGTCCTTACTACTTGGACCTCAAGTCGAAACTGGAGTGTACGGCAGGAGGAGCCAGAGTCGGAGGGGCCGGACAACACCCATTTTTAGAACCTGAGGTTAGTCCTACTATCTGGCTCCGCCCTACCAGAAGTAATGAAGTGTCCCCCTTGCTTCCATCTGCAGCTGAAAAAACGCATTGCGGAAAAAAAAGCAGCATGTTTATTAATTTTGCGGAAAACTCTTATTTTCCCCGCTATATTATTGAGCTAGAATGTTCAGGAAAAATTTGCGGTAAAAATGTGCAAAATACGCACCAAAAACGCGCAAAATACACGACAAAAACGCATGCGTTTATCCAGCGAAAAAAGTCCGGTTTTGCTCAGGAAAATTCTGCACACATTCCTGAACGTGTGCACATAGCCTGAAGTCACAAGCAGGCTGGAAGACTAGTGCAGCAGCAACTTCAAAGCAGACGAACGGATTACAGCAGATTATTTTCCCTTCTGTTAGTGTACTATTTATTAAGAGATTATTGTATTATAACATCATGCCATATTAAAGGACATTCCTTTTTAACATTCAAAGGAAAAAAATCTGATCTTTACAAACTAATAATACGGTTACAAATATATGAAAATGTAGGCAAGCAAAACTAAATATTTAAATATGGCAGTCATTTCTGGTGAACTTGTCTGTGTCTCCATAGACTTCTATAAGCAGCAACTGTCACCAACAGCTCACTGAAGGCAGATTTTATATATAAACAGAGTGAAAGATCAAAAGGATAAAACATTTATATTTCTTAGATGAGATATTTCAAAAAGTTTCTTATCTTCACTTGTACTATTGATTTATGAAAACTACGGTTAGTTTTTCACTACAACATATTAGTAGAGAAACTCCCTGTTAGAAGCCACTTACATTTTGAGTACATTTTATAGCCTAATCTGTTAAAAAACATTGTGCTAACAAAAGAAGGCAACTATGTAGAGCCCATTAACCCATTTCTTATGCTATTTCAAGGAGTCCGTTCATTCAAGCATCATCCTTTTATGTACAAAAAAGGTCACTCTAAAAAATGTTCTAATCCTAACACCTAAGGGAAATTTGTCCTTCAGTTAAGGGTTGCATTGGATAAAAAAAAAATAGAAAACCCATTAAAAGATGTTGAGCAGGATATATATATATTTTTATTTTTGCAGATGGGCAATTACAGCAGTGCTGTTCTAACCACCCATCTGTAAAATAAAAATGGCTGAATCATCTGCTGGCAAAAAATGCAGGCTCAGAATCTGAACCTGCATTAAAGCCACAGAGCACACAAATGACGCAACTGTACATACAGTATAAATTATAATTTGGACAGAGATTCGATACCTGTAACTTCTGTGGGGGCAAAGACCACGAGTGTAGTTGTTGCTGAGCTGGGGTATGTGACACTACATGGCCACCACTCCAAGTTTCAGAAGAATTCTATACAGGAAGGAACAGACAAGACAAAAACCATTACGCAAAACACGTACATTAAGTCAGGAAGACAACAAGAAAATTTCCACGAACCGCTAAAATGCATTCCAAAAATAAAAAAAAAAATGCAGAAAAACAAGTGGACCTGCCGATCACTCCCTACTGATACGGAAATTAAAAATGTAGGACTATGTAAAGGCATGGAAAATCTTTGAAGGCAAACATCCTATATGTTGTATGTGAATGTGATGGTTGGGGAAAAATAAAAAACACAGCATGAGCCACATACATAGTTTTGCCATGTAAAATACCTTTGCAGGACTAGAAGTTCTTTTCCTCTTGGCAGGACTTGACAGTTCATCTACCTGGCTAGAAGGAATCATATGTAGTGGCAAGGACTGCTGTGAAATTGGTGTTTGACTGAGGCCTAGTACAGATTCAGCATTCTGATGATGAGGTTTACAGGCCTAAGAATTATAAGAGAAAATATAGTTCTGTACAGTATGTATTCGTTTCCCCACTGGGAATCGGGGTTTATTTTTTACCTTTTAAACCACCTTTGGAGAAAAGAAAACACAAAAATGTGGCTTCACATACAGGATGCTGGTTCTGCTTAGTGAATACCAGCAATGACGGAAAAAATGACGATGTGATTAAAAAAAAAAATCTAATGTAACGGGTGTAAATGGGTTCAAAGATGATCCACAAAGGTTCTTAATGGTACCCAAAATACAGGCACAGCTCACCTAACTTTCTCTGTTTGCCTTTGCCTAAGTTAACACGTACACAAACCAGTTTATTTTCTCAAGTAAAAAGAAACTTGCTAAGTAGCAAAAGTAACTTTTTAAGCTGGGCGTTTGAAGCAAATTACCCAACCTCTCACCTGCTGTGCTGAGTTCATGGCACCCTGCCTGGAGTGTGAGCTCTGCGGGGATTGGTAGGCTCCATGCCTCCTCAATACTAGGAAGCAATTTAGTTTTACTCTGTAGACTACCTTGTGGAAGGTTACACAACTGAGCCTAGGAAAAATTATGTAAAAAGGAAATTTAACACAGGCCTAATTTATAACGAGCATGTCCACTACAACTTGCTGACAAGTGCCGAGTGTTTCCAGACAGTAAACTTTAGAATTTGACTTTGTACAATTTAGAAATAAATTCGGGTAACCAGAACATAACCTTTGTGAGTATAAATTAAAGTATATGGAACGTAAACTCATGTGAATTAAGAATATGGCACAAGCGTCAGGAAAGCCTGCCTTGTGGTCTCCAAGTGGGCAACTATATAAACACAGAACAAGACAATGCACATTAATATACTGAGGAGAATGGATGGAGTGACTTTAGGAAGGCTTATTCCATGGACACTCTGACAGTGCAAGTCATGGAACGGAGTATGCAATGAAATCTTACAAATGAAGACATGGCACATAACTGAGGAGGTTACATTCTGATTTACATTCTTATGGTGTATGGACATGCTTCAGGGTCTCAAAAATGAAACAATTGGCAGGGATGGGGGGGGAATTATACCTGCAAATACTTAATCCGTGCTGCAAGAGCAGAGGTGTTACTACAGTTTTTGCTCCGTGTGGCATTTAGGTAGCATTTGATAGCATCCTGAGGCTGGTTGCATGATTCATACAATGTGCCTAGGTCCATCCAAGCTGCAGCATGGCCATGATCCAATTGGACAGCACAAATGTAGGCCTGCAGTGCATCCATAGGCTGGTTCTGCTGCTGATACAGCACACTGGAAAACAAGGCAGTCAACAACTTTACCAACAAGTCTTTAGAAATGTATCCAAATCATTTCAAGAGAAGCTATATGATTAATCTAGTCACAGGACAGGGGTCTGACCACACGAAATAAGGCTGGGGAATTTTGCAAAAAAAAAAAAATTGCCCTTTTTCAAAGTTAAAAGGATAATATTCAATTATGCTGAGACAAGAGGCTGCTCACACTTATATCCAGTCTGCCTTACTGAATGCAGAGTGGCTACTGTGCCCAGGAGACGGCTATATGGTGTAGGTTTTCTCCAGGACACAGCAGCAGTTTCTTAATGCATTTCTACTGACATTTTGTATATTTAATTTTTTCTATTTCCCAGAACACCCATTTAAAGAGAAAAGAAGCTCTACACCAAAAATATATTTTAAAATTTGTATTGTGCATATTCCAAATATAAGCAAGAGACTAACAAAGGTCTAACATACCCTATTGAACACCATGTGTCCGCACTTGCCTCCGACTTATCGATAGATTGCCTGTACGATATAAAGGCATCCTGAACCTTCCCAATACTGGAGTAGCACCTTTCAACAGAAGGAATAGATATTACAAGGCATGGAAGCAAAACCCTGAAATTACGTTACCTAAAAAAACAAATCTCAACAAATTAAAAATGTTCCTATCAAATCTAATCAATCTAAAAAGCATTACTTACATTTGTTAAAGGCCCATTCACAATTTCTTATTGCATGGTATACACTTAAGATAAAATAGGTACTGTACTAACGGCTAAGCCCAACTCTATTCTGAAAACAATAGAGTCACTGGAGCATTTTTTCACATATGGATACTCTCAGCAACCCACTGTGCAGGAGAACTATAACATAACTGCTTGCACAGAAGTTGGCAAGAAGCACTGCTGTCTAGGCAAATGGTGAAGGACAGCTTTGGCTCCTTGACTAAAGGGATTGTGGGGTCTCAGCAATTAGAACTTCACCAATTAGGAATTGACAGCAAATCCTAGAGATATGCTATAAAGTACTATAGTGAGTAAAGTTCTGTAAATATTTGGAAGTAGTTTTTGGATTCTTAAACAGCACTACCCACCAGTCAGAATTTAAAGAGGTACTCCGGGGAAAAAGTGTCTGTCCCTACCCTCAAACTATAAAGATGAGATGTCCCGTGCACTTGTATTATCTTTACAACACTTGTAATTGTGTGTGACAGGAGCTGCTCCTCACTGCTCCCCCACCCTCCCTATCTGGGACAAATATGTAACATACCAGTGTGAATCTTATCCCTGTGAGTAACAGCCAGTCTGAGAAGAGGGGTGTGGCCACGCTCCCTGTTCTTTGCAGGGAAACCGCTATTATCAGGTGACTGGCTGATTGTAGCAGTATGGAGCTGCACACTGCTGTAATGTTCCAAACAGAGGGGTGAGCATTGAAGAGCAGCGCCTTTCACATCAGCCCCTTGATAATGTCTCCCTGTCTGCAGTCCAATGTTAGGGGGCATGGCCTGCTCCCTGCCAGTAGCCCTGCAGTGAAGGAGACATCATAGGGCTGGCTGCTGCTACTATAAGCCGGAAGGAGGGGGTAAGGAGGAGGGGGGGTGTCAGGCCCCACCCCCATCATGCTCCCTCTTCTCAGAATGGCTGGTACTCCTGGGGAGAGTCACACTGCTGAGTGATGTATTGTCCCAGACAGGAGGGGTGAGCAGTGATGAGCAGCTCCTGTCATACGGAATTACAAGTGTTCTAAAAATAATAGAACTGCACTGCACATCTCATCTTTATAGTTTATGAGGGCAGGGACAGTACAATTTTTTTTCAATCTCCCCAGAGTACCCCTTTAAGAACTTAACACAAATAGTGCCAATAAAACACAAGAAGAATAGTTATATTAATAAAAATGTAATATTGATTACCTTCCAAGGAAATACCAGGACTGACCAGAGTTGGGATCTGCCTCTAATGATCGCTGCAGATACTGAATAGCATAGCTGGCCTTTGTGGCTTTATCTCCCAACTGATCAATAGTGTGATGCATCCATCCTAGAGAAATATAAAAGATAATCAGTTTTTTAAAAAAAAAATAAAAACAGAAAACTTGCAGAACTGGTAGAACAAAAATTTTAAGTATTTTCTGCTTTTACCATATTCTTTATGAAAAGGGTTCATGATCACCCACCCATTAATGGACTTTTATAAAATTTAGCAGAACTACATTTATACACATTTCAAGAAGAGACAACACCACTCTGTGCTGACCCACTGCTTCTCATGTTCCATGGGAATGAAGCTGGATATAAGCTAATAAGTAAAATGATGAATAGTATAGAATTATTTGCTATTACAGATGTATGTGGAGAACATTTTCAACACATCCCCTTGTAACAAGGCAGACGGCTCACAACCATAACCATAGGACAATGAATTTGAAGGGAAGACAGCATAGCTTTCATACCTAACTGCTGTAAAACAGTTGCTTTTACTTGAATAGGAAGGTTTTCAGTCTGCAGAAGTTGCTCATATGCTTCTTTTGCAGAGTGGTACTTTCTCTGTTAATAGAAACAAAAATTACATACCACAAAAGTGAAATAATAAACAGTGCACAATGCAGTGGCAGCAGCTAAATAGAAACATACTGGAACTTTTCTTAAAATATTACCAACCTCAATACATGTCTTGCTTGTCTAAAATAGAACTAATTTTTCAGAAATCTTTTAATACATAAAATCAGCACCTTTTTTGGGGCAGCTGCTTTGCACTTTCACTGCACTAGTTTTTACCAATGTCGATTTATTCTGTAAATTTTTAAGGTTAGCCTAATTTTTTTTGCAGGAGACCCAGACGCTTTCTCCTTTCTCCTTATTTACAGGTCAGACCAGTGGCACTATAAAAACACTAGCCCAAACTGTGCGCTCTCTGCTGCTATAAGCCAGGGGCGCTTTGTAGCCCTTTTTTTTTTTTTTTTTAGTCCGAACATCAAACAGAATATTGCATTTATAAAGGATTGTAACACCACAAAGCCCCAAAATCAGTGAACACATCAGATTTCAACACATGAAACAGTACAGTGTTTTCCATAGAAAACGATACATTTTAATATAAAGCCTTTTTACCTGCGTTTCGTACAGGTGAGCAATGTGAAACTGGACTGTATGAAGAGAGAGAAAAAAATAAATTAGAACAGAGGAGTGAATCTACTGGATTAACACCAGAGTAATAATAGAAAATATAAGGGATTAGATCACTAAAGTGGTTTTAAAAAGACAAAATGATGGATGACTTCTTGTCGTATTGACATGCACTCCATAAGTTGTCAGTCACACAAAGTAGATCTCTGTATATTTTCAGCAACAATTGACAACCAACGACCATAACAAAAGAAGCCTTCAGAGAAGAAAATTAACATTTTCTTCATAAAAAAAATGGGCAACCTATGAATGTCAATTCACTTAATTGGTCGTTTTATGCTTCGAGGTCCAGTGTGAATTACTACTTGGTGATATCGGTGTGCAGAATCATACAAGGACCGCCCACCGAACTACTAAGAATAGAAAGAGCAGGGATTGAAAGAAAAAAAGTTATACTAAATATATGCTACAAACCTACAGTATATATAAATCACACTGCTCAGCAGCTCCCACAATTTAATGAAATGCGGGTAGATAAGACATTACAGGTTCCCTTTACCTACATACCCAGCAGCAATAGACCCTGGATCTTGTCAGCGGTGTCTCAACTACGGTGACTATGGCATCATTCAGACGTCTTGAGTCATGTACGTTTTCTGTGTTTGTCATGGGCAGAACACGTACCTGTTATAGTCTGAGTTTTTTTTAAAAAAGTAAGTATTTTTTGCAGGCAGAGTGGTACTCAAAAAAAAAAAAATCGCAAAGACATTTATTTTTGCACAGATCAAAATGACTCAAGAAGTCTATGGGTCTGTGTAAATCATGGATAGCAAAGACATTATAATGAATGAATAGGAGTTTTGCAGTTTATTTTATATTTTTTTTCCCCATCAGTAAAAAAAATCACTGATGAAACAATGATGGAAAAAATTGACCAAACAGTGATGAAAACCAGATGCAAATCAGTGATGAACGGACTTTTTTTGTGTGAGAAAAATTGTGGATGTCTGAATGAGTCCTAAATGGAACCTGCAATGATGATTTTATTCCACAAACTGCTTCCACAGTGTTACACACAATGGGAAAAGCTTTCTAAACACAACACTGAACGGTCTGAGGTTTAATTCAACAGCACATAAAAATAAGAAACTTTGAAATACATCTTATCAGAATAAATTGCTTCCTCTCCCTCCTGGATTTTTATTTCACTCAATAAACAGATAAAACACGGATTTTGGTAAGAACTTACCGGTAAAATCCTTTTCAGCGAAGGAAGGGAGGGAGACACAGGAATTCATTACTGATGGGTAGGCGGAGCCCCAGACCAGGATGACACCTCAGATCAAAAGCGTGTTGACTGGCTGGCTCCTCCAGCTCGGGCTCCTCCTACTCAGCTCCTTCAGTCGTACCAAAGCTTTAGGGAAGAACCAAGATCACCAGCGGAGCAACATAACCCCTTCTGAAGGAACTTCAGAGAAAAACACAAGAATACAGGTTATGTATGCAAAGTAAGCCAAAAACCACAGAGTTCCAGGTACTACTCACTGAACCTGACTACTGCGATGAACTGGCGATGCTGGAACAGAGCCTTAGCGCGCTGACCTCAGCCCAGATAATCGCTTATCAGATAAGGGTCACGCTGCATCTGAAAACATCAACACACTTCTGCCTTGGGAGGGTGCTGTGTCTCCCTCCCTTCCTTCGCTGAAAAGGATTTTACCGGTAAGTTCTTACCAAAATCCGTGTTTCAGCTGCAGATGGAAGGGAGGGAGACACAGGAATTCATTACTGATGGGACGTCCCAAAGCAGTTCAAAAAATAAGGGTGGGAAAAAACCAACAAAAGGCAGAAACCCAACAACCTTAACAAAAAAGCGCAACCAGCGCCAAACACAAGTTCATCTAGAACTTTAAACTACAGCTGCCTGCAGAACCCTACGTCCGAGGGCTGCATCAGCGGAAGCACTGACGTCCACCTTATAAAATTTCGTAAACGTGTGGACAGAGCGCCAAGTTGCCGCCCGGCAAAGCTGCACTGCCGAGGCACCTTGATGAAAGGCCCAAGATGAAGCCACAGCTCTCGTGGAATGGGCTCGAATCTTAATCGGGCAAGATTCACCCTGAAGACGGTAAGCTTCCAAAATAGCTGATCGGATCCAACGAGCTATAGAATCCTTGGAAGCTCGTTGACCACGCCGACGACCAGCTGGAACCACAAATAGGGAGTCTGTCTTACGAAAACCTTGAGTAACAGATAGATAAAACTTCAAGGCCTGCACTAAATCCAATGTGTGCAAAGCTCGCTCTTTCGCATTCTTCGGATCCGGGCAGAATGAAGGCAACACAATATCCTGGTTAACATGAAATTGTGACACCATTTTAGGTAAAAAATCACCCCGTGTGCGAAGCACCACACGATCCGGAAAAAGTTCCAGAAAAGGAGACGAACAAGAAAGAGCTGCTAACTCAGAAACTCTCCTCAAAGAGGTGACTGCTACAAGGAAGGCCACCTTCCAAGAAAGTAAAGAAAGGCTAGCAGAACCCATAGGCTCAAAAGGTTTATGCTGAAGAACCTCCAAAACAAGGTTGAGCCGCCAAGGAGACACGGGTGCCTTCCGCGGCGGAAACTTACGAGCTATACCGCGGAAAAAGGAGAGCACGTCCCTATTCGAAGCGATGGTTCTCCGGAACAATAAGGACAGAGCAGAAATCTGACCTTTCAGGGTGCTGACTGCCAAACCCTTGTCTAACCCATGCTGCAGAAAAGCCAACAAGTTGGGAATGGAAAATTTTCTCGGGTTCCGAGAGGACCCCAAGCACCACGAAAAGAAGGTTTCCCAAGTTTTGTGGTAAATCCTAGTAGTAGCCGGACTTCTTGCAGCACGAAGAGTAGCAATGACCTCGGCTGAAAAACCTCTACGGGTTAAGATTTCGGTCTCAAGAGCCACGCCGTCAAACGCAGGGACATCATGTCCGGATGACAAACGGGCCCCTGAGTCAACAAGTCCGGTTGAAGAGGAAGTGGAAAAGGAGGTGCCGCCAACAGCGACATTATTGTCGAGAACCACACCCTTCTTGGCCAATCTGGAGCTATCAAAATAGCTGGAATTCTCTCTAGCCTGATCCGACGCAGTACTAGAGGAAGTAAGGATATCGGTCGGAATACATAGATCAACTCAAACTGATCCCACTGAGCCACTAGAGCATCCACCGCCACAGCCTTCGGGTCCTGGTATCTGGACATGAACGTCGGTAACTTGGCATTGGACCTGGATGCCATCAAATCCACTTGGGGAGTTCCCCAACGAGAGCACAGTAGTGCAAAAACTTCCGGGTGAAGGCTCCATTCCCCAGGATCCATCTTCCTGCGACTGAGAAAGTCCGCTGTAATATTTTGAACCCTGGAATGTGAATCGCCGAAATGGCTGGTACACTGGCCTCGGCCCAAATCAGAATTCGGGACACCTCTACCATGAGTCTGGAACTCCTTGTCCCGCCTTGGTGATTGATATATGCGACAGCCGTCGCATTGTCTGTCTGTACTCGGACTGGCAGACCGCTCAAAGGGACCGTCCAATGTTGGAGGCAAAGGAAAATCGCCCTCAATTCCAGGATGTTGATCGGAAGAACAGACTCTTCCGATGACCATACCCCCTGAATCCATAGATTGTTCCAAACACCCCCCAGCCCGTCAAGCTGGCATCGGTGGTTATGACTGACCACTTCGGAGGGAGGAAGGACTTCCCCAGGGAAAATGCCCCTGGACTTAACCACCATCCTAGAGAATCCCGCACCGCGCGAGAAATGGTGACACTGCAATCCAGCGACTGCGACCGGTTCCATCGACTCAAGATGAACCTCCTGGAATGGAACTGGGCAAAAGGAATTGCCTCCATGGACGCCACCATCAGTCCCAGAAGACGCATACACTTCCGTAGGGACATTGCTGTCGAGGATTTCATAATCTGCACGTCGAAGAAGACATGACTGTTTGTCTGGAGGTAGAGAAACTACGACCGAATCGTGTCGAGATGCATCCCCAAAAAGAGGATTGCCCTCGATGGTTCCAGAAACGACTTCTCCCAATTGATCAGCCAACCGAAGTCCTTCAGAAGCTGAAGAGACAAATCTCGAGCCGTCACTGCCTCCTCTTCCGAGGAAGCCACTATCAAAAGATCGTCCAGATAAGGAAGAATCGTAATCCCCTGTTTTCGAAGGATTGCCATGAGGGGCGCCAAAATTTTTTGTAAAGACTCTGGGCACTGAGGCTAAGCCGAAAGGGAGAGCCACGAACTGATAGTGATCCTGTCCTATGGCAAACCGAAGAAACGCTGATGAGCCTTTCCGATGGGAACATGCAAATAGGCGTCGCGAATGTCGATTGACACCAGAAAATCGTTCTGTGACAGAGCTGCTACAACGGAGCGAAGTGACTCCATGCGAAATTTCCGGGCGTGGACATGCCGGTTTAATCGCTTGAGATCCAGAATCGGGCGAAATTTGTTCTCCTTTTTGGGAACTACGAAAAGGTTGGAATTAAAACCTTTTCCTCGGTCCTCTGACGGGACCGGTATTACTACACCCTTTTGTAGCAGAAAATCGACCTCTCGCTGTAAAGCGACAAAAAGCTCGGGTTCTGACGGAACGCGAGACTGACAAAAAAAATTTGTGGGTCGAAAAGAAAACTCTATGAAATAGCCTGCCGACACTACCCGCGTTACCCAGGAATCTGGAACGCGAGCCATCCAAGTCGCCTTGAAATGAAGCAGGCGACCCCCCACTCGAGAGTCCTCGAGTGGACCCCTGGCGTCAATCTGACTTGGCGGGCTTCTTGTCAGATTCTCGCTTGTCCTGGCGGAAATTCTGCTTCCAGGGAGTACGGGTTTTCTGAGAGGACTTCTTTCCTGAGAAAGAAGAACGACCCGATCCCCACGAGGAGTGACTACATCGTCCTCGGCCCCGAAAGGACCGCCGACCGCTATAGCCACCAGGCTTACTGGATACCGAAGCCATGGCCCTACGCTGTGGCAATGCTGCTTCCTTCGCCTTAGCCTTGGAAATCAGCTCTGTGAGGTCGGATCCAAAAAGGAGGCCACCCTTGTAAGGTAAAGCCAATAAACCATGTTTGGAAACTGCGTCCCCGGCCCACTGTCTGAGCCATAAAGCTCTTCTGACTGTGACCGCTGAAGCCTGCGCTCTGGCCAGCAGGGATGCCGTATCCAGACCGGCATCAAAGATATAACAGACTGCAGTTTCTAACAATTTGTAAGTTTCCCGTATATCAGGTAATGGAGATCCATTCTGCAACTCCGTCTTTAAACGTGCCAACCAGCCTAGAGAAGCTCTAGCAGCACACATGGATCCTAGCACCGCTCGGAATCCATGACCCGCAGCCTCATAGCTTGCTTTTGCCGCCATTTCCGTTTTTCTGTCCAACGGCTCCTGCAAACTCGCTTTCCCCTTAACAGGGAGTAGTGAGGATTTACTAAGCTGGGATAAGGAAACATCCACTTCAGGCGCAGAAGTCCAATTATCCTTTAACTCCGCAGAGCAAGGATAAAGTGCATCAAAGAAATGCGTTCCGTGAAAACGCTTATCTGGACACAGACGTTCCTCTTCTATTACACTATTAAGCTCCTTCAGAGCTGGTAATGTTGTACGCGAAGTACGGGACACTCCTGGAACATACGTGCTGATTTACCAGGACGACTAGTTACCTCCTCCGGTAACTGTAACATCTCTCTCATGGCTTCAATCAAAGCCTCCGTACGTTTCGCCATAGAAGAACGCCCCTGCGGTTCGTCCTCATCTGAATCGGATAATTCACCATCCGAATCTAAAGGGGAACTCTGTCCAAAATCAGATACATCTGACTCGCTCCGTGCAGAGGCCGGTAACGGCCTGCGTCGCTTCCTCTGAGAGGAATTAGCAGACACATATTGACCTAAAAGGTCAGACAAGCTGTTAATTGAGCGAGCGATATCATCCAATTTTGCACCACTGTCGACCGCAGCGCTAGACGCTGTTGAGGTCTGCGTATCTGATTGCCGCAGTGGTACTGGGACATGGTCCGCGGCTTCTGAACTCTGTTCAGACATGCTTCACCTGTATTTGCAGGTCAAAGCGGTAGTACCAGCAAAAAATATGCGGTCTTTTTTTTTTAACGCTGAAGGGTTAACGCTCCCTCAGGAAGGGTTACCCCAGCGGCATTCAGTCAAAAAAAAGCTGACAGAAATAACCCTCAGAAGGGTTAATGTTGCAATCTCTCCACAATATATTATACTGTGTGAGCCCAGCTAAATTTCAAGTCTCTAATGAGACTGCAGCTGCAGGATAGCAATCGCTGCGCTGCAGGATAGCGATCGCTGCGCTGCGGGGTGAGGAATCAGCACTCACCCAGCTGGCCGTGGTGTCTATGAGGAGAGGAGCGGTCTGAGGAGCCCAGGAGCCTGTGTAATGGCCGCCACAGTGATGGGAGATGGAGGAGAAGCGCCAGAGCACGCGTCTTCCTGCTCATAAGACCGGGAATCGATAGGCCACGCCCCCGCCAGCTCAAATATTGAGCGCGAACTCCCTCGCTCCTGCTCCCTCTCTGTCCTTCAGGTATCTGCCTGCGGACAAAAGATCACCACATCTACATGTAACAGCGCTGTCACCGCAGCGCTGAAGCATACTGACATACATGTAATAGCGCTGCCACTCAGACGCTAAAGCACTCACACATTATTATAATAAAATTTGTGTGGAGTACTCACCAGCTTAGCGCCACAGGGATCCCCGAGGATTTGTGGCGCTTGTGCCCATGCTTCCCCCAGGGCGAGGAACGCAGTGACCGCACGTGTGGTTTGCGTCCCCGCCAGGGAAGCCATCCTCGTCCCCCAGGGCCGGCAAGATTCTGCAGGGACCATAGTGTAAATACAGATCCGCCGAGGGAGAGGTTGGGGTACAGCAGCGCTGGTACCCTGAGACCTCTAGACCAACTAGTGATCCAAGTCTCTTGTCCGAATATAAAATAATAAAATCTTCTGAGGAGCTGCATTAGCAGCGACCATCCTCTGAGACCTCAAATCTTAGACTGAAGGAGCTGAGTAGGAGGAGCCCGAGCTGGAGGAGCCAGCCAGTCAACACGCTTTTGATCTGAGGTGTCATCCTGGTCTGGGGCTCCGCCTACCCATCAGTAATGAATTCCTGTGTCTCCCTCCCTTCCATCTGCAGCTGAAATGTGTATTCAATGAAGACACATTTTCACATTCCTAAAATAAGAGGCGACAGTTTGTGGGTTTAAAATGTTATGATGAAGGAGACAAGACATTCTGAGGAAAGCTCTAGTGAAGTGATGCTACAGTTCTCCACAGAACTTTATGGGCACCAACTGCCATCTCCTAGCTCAGAAATAAGGAAACTGCTCTTCATTGTAAAACCGAAATTTGAGAATGAATCAGCAGTCCAAGAGGATAAAGAAGAGGATTTCCCTATTAACATATTAACATATTATATTAACATATAACAACGTTCTTATTTTCACATGTATTGATTAAAAAAAACAACAACACTACAACTAGTCTTTAATTTGATCCCAATCAAGAGGTGAGCAGTGGAGGACAAGCCTAGTACATATTGCCGCATGTGCAATAAAGAGGGGGAGAAGGATTGGAGATGGAAAAGGGGAAACAGCTCTCCAAAAACAATTTAAAGAGAACTTATCACAAATTTGTAACATAAAGAAAATGCATAGCTGTAATGGTGCTGCAATACTGATTACACTGACAGCTTCAGTGACGAAATACACTTTGTGGTTCTTCTCTAATTGTCATTTGAAGTTTTCTGCTGATTAGATTTCGGTGCACAGGGATGGAACTGTGCACTGCGTCTTCTCTTCTGTGGCCCCTGCCTCCGGTTTTTGAATAGCAGTTCACGGCTTTTTCGGTGACCGCTTCTATTTGAAGTCTACTCTTCATACATAGGAGGCAAATAGGCCGGGGAGTCACATACATGGAAGAGAAGACCCAGTGCACAGTCCAGTGCCTGTGCACCGAAATCTAATTATCAGAAAAAGTCAAATGGTGATTACAGAATCACAAAGTGGATTTCTCCATCAAAGGTATCAATTTATTCAGTATTACAGAGCAATTACAGCCATGTCTTTATTTTACAAAATCATGCTGACTGGTTATATTCAAAGAAGCACTCCTCCCATCAAAGTTTTTATCCTCTTAATATATTGCAATCATTATTATAAAGCACTGTGTATTTACAATTGCTCAATTTTTCCTTTCTACCCAGCTAAATCTTCTCTTTTCTCTGCTCTATGTAGAAACAGGAATTTCTTGTCCCTGCAGAATTCATTCCCTTCTTAAACTCCTGACCTAGCTCCCCCCATTCCCAGTGACTGATGACTCATACAGGGAAAATTGACCTGTTTCTACATAGTGCTTAGAAGGATTCAGCTCGTCCGTTTTTAATCACGTGGTGTCATAGACCTAATGAAAAACAGAAGAATTATCTGATAGAAAGGCAAAATGAGAAATTGGAAGTACATAGTGCTATATAATATGATGACTGCAATATATTAAGTGGATACAAATTTTGATGGAAGGAGGAGTGCTTCTTTAACCCCTGGTTCCGACATCAGGTGTAATAGTACGCCTATGCGGACTCCCTCCTTTGATGTGGGCTCCGGCGCTAAGCCCACATCTTTCCCGACGTATGTCAGCTGTGTTGAACAGCTGACATGTGCCTATTAACAGCCGCGGGTGGAGTTGCGATCCACCTGTGGCTGTTAACACGTTAAATGCTGCTGTCAAACTCTTGACATCGGCATTTAACCCGCGCTTCCGGCAAGCGCACCGTAAATCCCGCCCATCGGTGACCCCCGTCACGTGATCACAGGTCACCGATTGGTTGGCGTGACAATCAGAGGTCTCCTGCAGACCTCTAAGGGTGTCACTGCCAGATTGCTATAAGTGCCGCCCGCTGGTTGGCACTCATAGCAAGTGAGTAATTCTGCTACATACAGGCGATCTGATCATTGCCTGTATGTAGCAGAGCCGATCTGACATGTCCAGCTTCTAGTCTCCCATGGAGACTATTGAAGAATGCAAAAAGTAAAAAAAAAAAAAAAAAAAAAAAGTTTTAAAAAATATAAAAAGCAATAAAAATATTAAAGTTTAAATAACCCCCCTTTCAAAAAAAAATAAAAAATCAAACATACACATTTGGTATCGTCGTGTTCAGAATCGTCTGATCAATATAAAAGAATTAACCCAATCGCTAAACGGCATAATGAGAAAAAAATTCAAAACACCAGAATTAAGTTTTTTTGGTCACTGCTACATTGCATTAAAATGCAATAACAGGCAATCAAAAGATTGTATCTGCACCAAAATTGTATAATTAAAAACGTCAGCTCGGCACGCAAAAAAAGCCCTCAACCAACAAATCACGTAAAATGAGGCGCTATGGGTATCGGAAAATTTCACAGCACTTTGAAGTTTTTTATCCTGTTTTTGAGTACACGACATGGTAAAACCAATAGCATGGTTCAAAACTACAACTCGACCAGCAAAAAATCAAGCCCTCACATGGCCATTTTGACCAAAAAAATTAAAAAAAAAGTTATGGTTCTGGGAAGAAGGGGAGCAAATAATGAAAGAGCAAAACCAAAAATACCTCTGGTCGTTAAGGGATTAAATGATTTGTACCAGTCAATCTATTTATTATAGGGGATAACCTTTTGATCGCTGGGGGTCCGATAGTTAGGAAAACCATTCAGGTGCCGGAGACAGCAGAGAGCTGATCTCAAACATCTCTGGCAGTTATGGAGTGAGAGCATATCAATGACACCATAAGTTTACGCTTTGCACAAAAGGACACAAACAGAAATGTACTTACTTTCAGCTTTGGACAAAGTGCAGGGATTGCAGTCAATCAAAGCCAACTGAAAATGCTGTGGGAAATGAAAAAAAACATCTATATGAAGAGGAACAACCAAACAATGCTAGACAGATTACCTGAAAAGACTTAACACTTTTGCACAAGTAATAGTGGTAGCATTTCTAAATGCATCCAAACAATATATTGAAATCAGTTAATATCCCACTTAATGGAAGGCGGCTGCAGTATTCTAATGATTTCATAATGTAGAAATTGAAACCCAAGGTTCAGGAAGGAATAGCCAGGTCTCTCTTGTTTAATAACTTGACAGCTGTCAGGCCTTAGTCATCAGAGGAACATTTCTTTTTTTTTCCTTTTGCAATGATTATTGACATGACTACAAAATAACGATAATTTACAGAATCAATGCACACACCTGTAAAAATTCATGGACCCTTGTTGCATACATGTACATGACTATACCAGACTAATATGGGGCCGTTACCATGGAAATGTTTCTTCGGGAATTTAGAAAATGACTAAATATGAATTAAATAATAGCACTGAGATAATGGAAGCACATTATGCTAAAGGACACTCAGCACCAAACGGCACACAATCTTATGGTGGCATAAATCCCGGGAATATCCTTTGCTCACGTTGCTACATTTCCAACTATATGCCCTAAATACACAATTACAGTAAAAAAAAAAAAGATTATGCTAAAAACCCACCCAGCTCATATACACTACATCCAACTAATAATCTAATGCTAGGAAGAGACATTCATACATTTTCCATGGTCCAAAGACAGACTGATACTCATGGGTGGCGATAGAAAAAGCATTAAAATACACAAGACAAAAAAGCAGCAATCCTGTCTCAGCTCCTTTACCAGGAATACGCACAATATCTTCCTGCTACAGAGACATCGAAGTGATAGGTAAATGTAATGAGAAACTGCAACACAATGAAAGAACGAGGAAGACACTTACCAATGGCGAAAAATACAAGAAAAGCCTGGCTAATCTGAGATTGGTGCCTGCAACAAGCAGCGGCGGCTAGGAAACATCTGCACCTCATACAAATATTGCGGTACTGAAGCTGGCTACTGCTGTGTGAGATGGTTATTATGCAGGAGAGGCCACTGCAGTTCACAGACGACACACAATACCTCAAGGCAGACAGCAGTCTATAGAAATTCAGATTCACAGTAAGAGGATTTACCTAGAAAGCGCAGCCCTGAATCTTAAAGAGCAAGAGTCTGGAAGAACGATGTATATTTCCATTATACATAGGTTAATCTCATGTCACCAGGATACCAGATGATTTCTACTTTTCACCTTTTTATTTCTAATTTTAGCACCTAAAGGGGTTACAGATCAGACATGTAAGCGTTTCTGTAAATATACTGATTTATTCAGTGTCCGAGCTTCGCCCTCCTCTGTAGCTGGACTCCAAATGTCTTTGTGAACTGTTGCCAATGGTTAGGCACACATGTCAGAGCATCAAGCTCAGCGCTACAGAATAGGCTGGCTTCCACCATGCACACCAGCCCAGGAGCCAGGCTACACATTAGCCCTGGCATGTTCAGAGCAACGGCCTCCATACACACTAAAATCAACCAAACCAACTAAGGCAAAGTTCCCACTCTCAGTGTTAGCGCCATCAGAAACTCCAGAAAACATGATTCCAATAGAAAACCTGACGAGAGTCTCAACAGAGCAACTCACCGTCACAAGGCAGTTACCATTCTCCTGGTCAAAGTAATAACAGGCATGTTAAAGATGGTAACTGTTCTGGCAAGTTCATTTACGACATTTGCTCAAAAACGATTTTAATGGGGACCTCATTTGCCAATTTGGTGTAAATACTGTACGATCTACACTCGCGTACACACACATTACGGATGAAATCATGGTGTAGCACAGGCGCCGACGCCTGCATAAGGTGATTTTTTTAAAAAAAAAACATATGTAATATTCATTATGTAAAATAGGGGGCAGATCAGTGAGGGATCAGTGACCTGTCAGAAGCCATACTGGGAATACCTAATCAGATCACCACATGAAGACCCCCACAGGCCGCCCCGGGGCACGAGCATATCAAGTCAAAACTGAAAATAAAGATTAAGCAACAACTACAAGACGGATTTCATCAACCAGGTATCATTGTAATCAGTATAACGGTGCTGACCTGACACTGTGTAGGTTACTAAGCACAATTCTGCTAAAAGGTTCCCCTTTAGGCTGTGTGCACACATTCTGGACTTTTCGCGTTTTTTTTGCATTTTTGCTGCGGTTTTCTGCAGCAAAAACGCTTAAAAAACGCATAGACTAAGCATTCTATGATTAGAATGCATTCTGCAATTTTTGTGCACATGGTGCGTTTTTTTCCGGGAAAAAAACAGCATGTTCATTAATTTCGCGGTAAATTTGCGTATTTCCCGCTATATTATTGACCTAGAATGCTCAGGAAAAAACGCGGTAAAAAACGCGCAAAAAAAACAAGGTAAAAACTCGTAAAAACCGCATCCGGATTTCCTGGGAAAAAGTCCGACTTTTCTCAGGAAATTTCTGCAAAGAATTCTGAACGTGTGGACATAGCCTTAAACCTAGCCATGTTAAAACTTTAAACGTATCCTTCTTGAACCTCTTTTTTGTTGAACGACTTAGGTGTTTTGGGCCATTGTTTTGATGCATGACTCACTTTCTCTTGAGAGTCGGCTCAAGGACAGATGTTCTAATATTTTCCTTATAATTTGCTGATAAAATTCAGACTTTATTGTTCCATTACCGGGGTATTCCCATCTCCAAGATGCTACCCCAATAAGTAGTAGGCGTTACTACTACATTCTCACTGGTGTTAGTGATGCACATCGCATCACTAACACCACACTGAGGTCAGTTTAACGAGGTGACAGGTTCCCTTTAATGATGACAAGTTATCCTGGCAGAGAGGCAGCAAACCAGACCCAAGACATGATACTGCCACCACTCTGTTTCACAGATAATGGGGTTTTTCCTTTCTCCAAACAGAACACTTCTCATTTAAACCAAAAAGCTCTATTTTAATCTAATCTGTCCATGAAACATTGAAACTACAGCCTTCTAGCTTGTCCAGGTGATCTATAGCAAACTACAGAGACCATTTTTGTTCAGTGCACTCTTTAGTGAAAGAGGACTTCAAAAAGTTACCAAGGAACCAACAGTAACCTCTAAACAACTGAAGTCTGGTAAAGGTCAAACCTTGATTTTTTTTAAACCCCTTTCCAACATGTGGCATAATAGTACGCACATGTTGGACGACTCCTGTTTGGTGCGGGCTCCAGCGCTGAGCCAGCACCATTCCAGGCACATGACAGCTGATCTATACAGCTAACATGTGACCGCAACAGCCGTTGGTGGTTCTAGTTAAACCCCTTCACCCCCAAGGGTGGTTTGCACGTTAATGACCGGGCCAATTTTTACAATTCTGACCACTGTCTCTTTATGAGGTTATAACTCTGGAACGCTTCAACGGATCTGCGCGATTCTGAGATTGTTTTCTCGTGACATATTGTACTTCACGTTATTGGTAAAATTTCTTCGATATAACTTGCGTTTATTTTTGAAAAAAATGCAAATATGGCGAAAACTTTGAATTTTTATTCCTTAAAACAGAGAAATATGTCACACAAAATAGTTAAGAAATAACATTTCCCACATGTCTACTTTACATCAGCACAATTTTGGAATCAAAATTTTTTTTCTTAGGAAATTACCAGCGATTTCTCATTTTTACAACAAAATTTACAAAGCCATTTTTTTTAGGGACCACCTCATATTTGAAGTCACTTTGAGGGGTCTATATAGCAGAAAATACCCAAAAGTGACACTATTCTAAAAACTGCACCCCTCAAGGTACTCAAAACCACATTCAAAAAGTTTATTAACCCTTCAGGAAGGAAAAAATGAATATTTAACTTTTTAGCCACAAAAATGATCTTTTACAAACTTTTTTTTTATTTTCACAAGGGTAAAAGAAGAAAATGGACAGATAAAGTTGTTGTGCAATTTCTCCTGAGTACGCCAATACCCCATAAGTGGGGGAAAACCACTGTCTGTGTGCACAGCAGAGCTCATAAGGGAAGGAGCGCAGTTTGACTTTTTCAAACTAAAATTGGCTGAAATTGAGATCGGACGCCATGTCGCGTTTGGAGAGCCCCTGATGCGCCTAAACAGTGGAAACCCCCCACAAGTGACACCATTTTGGAAACTAGACCCCCTAAGGAACTTATCTAGATCTGTTGTGAGCACTTTGAATCCCCAAGTGTTTCACAAAAGTTTATAATGCCTGGGTGTGAAAAAAAAAAGAAACAATTTTCCACAAAAATGATTTTTTAGTCCCAAATTTTTGATTTTTCCAAGGAAATTGGACCCCAAAAGTTGTTGGCCAATTTGTCCTGAGTACGCTGATACCCAATATGTGTGTGGGGGGGGGGGGGAAACTGTTTGGGCGCACGGCAGGGCTTGGAAAGGAAGTAGTAACGTTTTGGAATGCAGACGTTGATGGGGGTCATGTTCCGTTTGCAGTGCCCCAGATGAGCCTAAACAGTAGAAACCCCCCACAAGTGACCACATTTTGGAAACTAGACCCCTAAGGAACTTATCTATAGCTTTGGTGAGCACTTTGAACCCCAAGTGCTTCACACAAGTTTATAATGCCCGGGCATGAAAATAAAAAATCCTATTTTTTTCCCACAAAAATTATTTTTAGTCACTAATTTTTTATTTTCCCAAGGGTAACAGGAGAAATTGGACCACAAAAGTTGTTGTCCAATTTGTCCTGAGCACGCTGATACCAATATGTGGGGGGAACCACTGTTTGGGCGCACGGCAGAGCTCTGAATGGAAGGAGCACCATTTTACTTTTTCCAACCAAAATTGGCTGGAATTGAGATTGGACGCCATGTTGCATTTGGAGAGCCCCTGATGTGCTTAAACAGTGGAAACACCCCACAAGTGACCCCATTTGGGAAACTAGACCCCCTAAGGAACTTATCTAGATCTTTGGTGAGCAATTTGAACCCCCAAGTGCTTCACACAAGTTTATAACGTAGAGCCGTAAAATTAAAAAATCATATTTTTTCCACAAAAATGATCTTTTCACCCCAATTTTTATTTTCCCAAGGGTAACAAGACTCCAAAAGTTATTGTGCAATTTGTCCTGAGTACGCTGATACCCCATATGTGGGGGTAAACCACTGTTTGGGTGCATGGCAGAGTTTGGAAGGGAAGGAGTGCCGTTTGACTTTTTCAACGCAGAATTGGCTGGATGCCATGTCGTGTTTGGAGAGCTCCTGATCTGCCTAAACAGTGGAAACCCCCACAAATGACACCATTTTGGAAACTAAACCCCCCAAGGAACTTATCTAGATGTGTGGTGAGCACTTTGAACCCCAAGTGCTTCACAGAAGTTTATAACGTACAGTCGTAAAATAAATTTTTTTTTTTTACAAAAATGTTTTCGTCCCCAATATTTTATTTTCACAAGGGTAACAGGAGAAATTGGACCCCAAAAGTTGTTGTCCAATTTGTCCTGAGTACGCTGATACCCAATATGTGGGAGAAAACTACTGTATGGGTACACGTTGGGGCTCGTAAGGGAAGTAGTGACGTTTTGGATTGCAGACTTTGATGGAATGCTCTGGGGGCGTCATGTCGCATTTGGAGAGCCCCTGATGTGCCTAAACAGTGGAAACCCCCACAAGTGACCCCATTTTGGAAAATAGACCCACAAGGAACTTATCTAGATGTGTGGTGAGCGCCATGAAGCCCCAAGTGCTTCACAGAAGTTTATAACGTACAGCCGTAAAAATAAAAAAATATATTTTTTTTTACAAAAATTTTTTTCGCCCCCAATATTTTATTTTCACAAGGGTAACAGGAGAAATTGGACCCCAAAAGTTGTTGTCCAATTTGTCCTGAGTACGCGGATACCCAATATGGGGGAGAAAACTACTGTATGGGTACACGTTGGGGCTCGGAAGGGAAGTAGTGACGTTTTGGATTGTAGACTTTGATGGAATGGTCTGGGGGCGTCATGTCGCATTTGGAGAGCCCCTGATGCGCCTAAACAGTGGAAACCCCCCACAAGTGACCCCATTTTGGAAAATAGACCCCACAAGGAACTTATCTAGATGTGTGGTGAGCGCTATGAAACAGAAGTTTATAACGTACAGCCGTAATAAACAAAAAAAAATATTTTTTTTTTAAATTATATTTTTGCCCCAGTTTTTTTATTTTCCAAGGGTAACAGAAGAAATAGGACAAATTGCACAATAACTCTTAGGGTCCAGAGTACGCTGATACCCATATGCGGGAGTAAACTACTGTTTGGGCGCATGGCAGAGCTCAGAAGTGAAGGAGCACCGTTTGACTTTTTCAACGCAGAATTGGCTGGAATTGAGATCAGACGCCATGTCACATTTGGAGAGCCCTGATGTGCCTAAACAGCCGAAACCCCCCAATTCTAACTCCAACCCTAACCCCAACACACCCTAACCCTAGTCCAACCCTAACCACAAACCTAACCCTAACACATCCCTATCCCTAATCCCAACCATAACCCTAATACTAACTTTAGCGCCAACCCTAACCCTAACTTTAGCCGCAACCCTAACCTTAACCATAACCCTAATGGGAAAATGAAAATAAATACATTTCTGTAATTTTATTATTTTTCCCTAACTAAGGGGGTGATAAAGGGGGGTTTGATTTACTATTTATAGCGGGTTTTTATGATTGGCAGCTGTCACGCTAAAATACACTTTTTATTGCAAAAAATAGTTTTTGCATCACCACATTTTGAGAGCTATAATTTTTGCATATTTTGGCCCACAGAGTCATGTGAGGTCTTATTTTTTGCGGTACGAGTTGACGTTTTTATTGGTACTATTTTTGAGCATGTGACATTTTTTGATCGCTTTTTATTTCGATTTTTGGGAGGTTAGAATGAACAAAAATCAGCAATTCATGAATTTCTTTGGGGGGAGGCGTTTATACCGTTCCACGTGTGGTAAAATTGATAAAGCAGTTTTATTCTTCGGGTCAGTACGATTACGGCGATACCTCATTTATATCATTTTTTTATGTCTTGGCGCTTTTATAGAATAAAAACAATTTTATATAAAAAAATAATTATTTTTGCATCGCTTTATTCTGCGAGCTATAACTTTTTTATTTTTTCGCTGATGATGCTGTGTGACGGCTCGTTTTTTGCGGGACAAGATGACGTTTTCAGCGGTACTATGTTTATTTATATCGGTCTTTTTGATCGCGTGTTATTCCACTTTTTGTTCAGCGGTATGATGATAAAGCACTGATTTTTTGCTTTGTTTTTATTTTTTTAAGGGGTTCACAAAAGGGGTTAACTAGTGGGACAGTTTTATAGGGGGGGTCGTTACGGACGCGGCAATACCAAATATGTGTACTTTTATTGTTTTATTTTTTTTATTTACAGGAAGAAATGAATTTATTGGGGAATATTTTTATTTTTTTTTATTTTGGAAATTTTTTTTACACGTTTATTTATTTTTTTTACTTTTTTACATTGTCCCAGGGTGGGACATCAATGTGACCAGCGATCTCACAGGCAGCGCTGCAGGCTTCTCAGTGCCTGCTCTCGGCAGGCACTGAGGAAGCCGCCTCCCTCCAGGACCCCGGCGCCATCTTGGATCCGGGTCCTGGGAGGGAGGAAGCCCTCTGAACAGCGCGATCACATCGCGTTGTTCTGAGGGTCTCAGGGGAGCGCGCAGGGAGCCCTCTCCCTGCGCGATGCTCCCCTGTGCCCCCAGTACACCGCGATTATGTTTGATCGCGGTGTGCAAGGGGTTAATGTGCCGGGAGCGGTCCATGACCGCTCCTGGCACACAGTCCGGGTGTCAGCTGTGAATCATTTGACACCCGGCGGCGATCAGCTGCGCTCCCCCAAGGAGCGCAGCTGATCGCTATGACATACTATCCCGTCCGTGGTCAGATTGTCACGGGTTTTATGGACGGGATAGTACGTCAGATGTCAGAGAGGGGTTAAATGCTGCTATCAATCGCTGACAGTGGCATTTAACTTGTGCTTACAGGAAGCGCATCACTAATCCCGCCCATCGAAGACCCTGTCACATGATTTTGGGTCACCGATGGGTCGGCATGACAACCAGAGGTCTGCAGCAGACCTCTGTAGCTGTTATTGCCAGATTGCTATGTTCGGGCCCCGTGGTCGGCGCTCATAGCAAGTGAGCATTTCTGTTACACACAGGCGATCTGATGTGTGCCTGTGTGTAGCAGAGGCAATCAAAGTACTGCAGCTTCTAGTCTCCCATGGAAACTATTGAAGCGTGAAAAAAGTAAAAAAAAATACGGATTTTTGTGTTACTCACCGTAAAATCCTTTTCTCCGAGACACTCATTGGGGGACACAGGACTGTGGACTGTGTGGTGTATGCTTCTGCCGCTAGGAGGCTGACACTAAGTAACATAAAAAAGGTTAGCTCCTCCTCCGCCGTATACACCTCAGCACTGGCCGCAGGCAAACCCAGTTTAGTGCAAAAAGCAGTAGGAGGCTAAAAAATAAATCAAGAGTTAACACAGATACAGCATATCCAGAAGAAAAAACTGCTGATACAGATTAATCAGAGAATAAAGTTAACTCAAAACAAAGCCATCCGGCTATTAGGGAGGGTGCTGTGTCCCCCAATGAGTGTCTCGGAGAAAAGAATTTTACGGTGAGTAACACAAAAATCCGTATTTCTCCTTCGTCTCATTGGGGGACACAGGACTGTGGGACGTCCCAAAGCAGTCCCTTGGGTGGGAAAACGACTCCACAGTGTAGTTTATAATCCAGCATTGCTTATAGGTGCGCAACCGCGCCCTGAAGAATCCTTCTACCCAGACTGGCATCCGCAGAAGTCTGGGTATGGACATTATAATGCTTGGAAAAAGTATGCAGACTGGACCAGGTTGCTGCTTTACAAACCTGTTCCACCGAAGCCTGATGCCGAAGGGCCCAGGAGGCACCCACCGCTCTGGTGGAGTGAGCCTTGATCCCTGCGGGAACCACCGCGCCTCTGATACGATAAGCCTCCTGAATGGCTAACGAATCCACCTAGCCAAGGTTGACTTAGAGGCAGCAAGTCCCTTCCTGCGACCTTCAGGGAGGACAAACAGCGTGTCCGTCTGTCGAAAGGACGCCGTCCGAGATACATATCTCCTGAGTGCTCTCACCAGATCCAGCGTATGGAGAGCCTTCTCCACTCGGTGTGTCGGAGCTGGGCAAAATGAGGGCAAAACAATGTCTCATTAATATGAAATGAGGACACAACCTTAGGCAAAAAAGGTGGTGTTGGTCTGAGCACCACCTTATC
>JARQOD010000002.1:531784582-531832863 GCA_033576555.1 Oophaga sylvatica | reverse complement strand
GTAACAGACAAATAGAACTTCAAGCCGCACCAAATCCAATGTATGCAAGGCCCGTTCCTTCGCATTACTCTGTCCCGACAAAGGGAGGCAACACAATATCCTGGTTAAGATGAAATGCGACACCACCTTAGGTAGAAAGTCGCCCCGTGTGCGAAGCACTACACGATCCGGGTGAAACTCCAGAAAAGGAGGCAAGTAAGAAAGAGCCGCCAATCAGAAACCTTCTCAAAGAGGTGACCGCCACTAGGAAGGCAACCTTCCAAGAGAGCAAAGAAAGATAACAGAGTCCATAGGCTCAAAAGGCCCGTGTTGAAGAGCCTCCAAAACAAGATTGAGGCGCCAAGGAGACACAGGCGCCTTCCGCGGCGGAAACTTGCGGGTTACTCAGCGAAAAAAGGAACGTACTCCCTACGTGAGGCGATAGCCTTTCAAAAACAGCAAGGACAGAGCAGAAACCTGACCCCTCAGGGTGCTCACTGCCAACCCCTTGTCCAACCCGAATTGCAGGAAAACCAACAAATTGGGAATGGAAAAAAATCCTCGGGTTCCTTGAAGAACCCGAACACCACGAAAAGAAGGCTTCCAAGTGGTAAATCCTAGTAGTAGCCGGACCTCTGGCAGCTCGCAAAGTGGCAATGACTTCGGCTGAAAAACCTTGACGGATCAATATTTCGGTCTCAAGAACCACGCCGTCAAACACAGAGACATTCAGGTCCGGATGACGAACGGGCCCTTGGGTTAACAGGTCCGAGCGGAAAGGAAGTAGAAATGGTGGCGCTGCCAGGAGCGACCCCAGTGTCGAGAACCACGTCCTCCTTGGCCAATCTGGGGCTATCAACATACCCGGGGATTCTCTCTAGTCTGATCCGACGTAACACCAGAGGAGTAAGGAAATCGGTGGAAAACATAGATTAGCTCGAACTGGTCCCAGGAGCCACTAGAGCAACCACCGCCACAGCCTTGGATCCTTGTACCTGGACATGAAAGTCGGTAACTTGGCATTGAACCTGGATGCCATCAGATCCACTTGGGGAGTTCCCCAACGGGAGCACAGTAGTGCAAAAATTTCCGGATGAAGACTCCATTCTCCGGGATCCATCTTCTCGCGACTGAGAAAGTCCGCCGTGGTATTCTGAACTCCCGGAATGTGGATCGCAGAGATAGCTGGCACTCTGGTCTCTGCCCATACTAGGATACGAGATACCTCCACCATGAGCTTGGAACTCCCAGTCCCGCCTTGGTGGTTGATATATGCGACCGTCGTCGCATTGTCCGTCTGCACTCGGACTGGCAGACCGCTTAAAGGGACCGTCCAGTGTTGGAGGCAAAGAAAAAATCGCCCTCAATTCCAGGATGTTGATCGGCAAGACAGACTCTTCCGACGACCATACTCCCTGAGTCCAAAGATCGTTCCAGACACCCCCCCCCCAGCCCGTCAGGCTGGCATCGTGGTTATGACCGACCACTTCGGAGGGAGGAAGGATTTTCCCAGGGATAACTCTTTCGGACGTATCCACCATCCAAGGGACTCTCGTACCCTGTGGGGGATGATGACACTGCAATCCAGTGAAAACCTGCGATCGATCCCAACGGCTCAGAATGAACCTTTGGAGAGCCCTGGAATGAAACCGGGCAAACGGAAGTGCTTCCATGGACGCCACCATCAACCCCAGAAGACGCATACAGCTTCGCAGGGACATTGCTGTCGAAGACTTCATAACCCGTGCATGTCGAAGGAGACATGCTTGCTTGTCTGGAGGCAGGGACACCACTGCTCGCACCGTGTCGAAATGCATCCCCAAAAACAGGATTGACTGCGACCGTTCCAGAGACGACTTCTCCCAATTGACTAGCCACCCGAAATCCTCCAGGAGCTGAAGGGATAGATTGCGAGCAGTTACCGCCTCCTCCTTCGAAGACGCCACAATCAGAAGGTCGTCCAGGTAGGGAAGTATCGTAACCCCCTGCCTTCGAAGAATCGCCATGAGGGGCGCCAGAATTTTTGAAAAACTCTGGGCGCTGAGGCCAACCCGAATGGCAGAGCCACAAACTGGTAATGGCCCTGACCTATGGCAAAACGAAGGAAGCGTTGGTGGGCCCTTTCGATTAGGAAGTGCAAATAAGCGTCGCGAATGTCGATTGACACCAAAAAGTGTTCTGCGACAGGGCCGTCAAAACGGAGCGAAGCGACTCCATGCGGAATTTCCTGGCGTGGACATGCCGATTCAATCTTTTGAGATCCAGAATGGGCCGAAATTTGTCCTCTTTTTTGGGGACCACAAAGAGTTTAGAATAAAACCCTCTTCCCCGGCCCTCCGGCGGAACCGGTACCACCACACCTTTCTGCAGAAGGGAATCTACCTCCCACAGCAGAGCGGCAAAAAGCTCGGGCTCTGACAGAACGCGAGGTTGACAAAAAAACTGTCTGGGTGTCGAAAAAGAGACTCTATGAAGTAGCCTGCCAACACAACCCGTGTCACCCAGGCGTCCGACATGCGGGAAGCCCAAGTCGGTTTGAATAGGAATAGACGACCCCCCACTCGAGAGCGCTCGAGTGAGACCCAGGCGTCAGTCCGCCTTAGCGGGCTTTTTGCCAGCTTCCCGCTTGTCTTAAAGGAAGTTCTGTTTCCAGGGTATGCGGAATTTCTGAGAATTCCCCCTTTTTTTTTTTTAAAAAAGAGACGACCCGAACCCCAGAGGGCTGACTAAATCATCCCCTGGACCGAAAGGACCGCCGACAACTACCGGCACTAGTCCTGCCAGACGCAGAGGTCACAGCTCTGCGCTGCGGTAAAGCTGTTGATTTTGCCTTTACCTTGGCAATCAGCTCCGTGAGGTCAGGTCCAAATAGCTGACCACCTTGCAAGCTAGCAAACCCTGTTTGGAAACTGCGTCCACTGTCTAAGGCACAGTGCTCTTCTGACTGTGACTGCCGAGGATTGCGCCCTGGATAGCAGTGATGAAGTATCCTCCAAAAACTGGAAAAACCCATCTACCTCTATAGAGGAGATCCACCCTGCCACGCCGTCCGTAGACGGTCCAACCGGCTCAGGGAAACTTTACAAGCACACATGGATTCTTAATACCGAATCCATGATCCGCGGCCTCGCAGATGGATTTTTCTGCCATCTACGTTTTTTGTCCAGCGGGTCCTGCAGACTCGCCTTCCCCTTAACAAGGAGGATTTTGCTAAGCTGGGATAAAGGGACATCCACTTCAGGAGAAGGATCCAATTATCATCAACTCCGTAGAACACGGATACGGTGTCTCAATTTTCTGGACACAGGCGTTCCTTCTCCACTGCCGCATTAAGCTCATCCAGTGATGGTAAAGCTTGATCGTGATTGAAAACATCCGGGCTGACTTACCAGGACGTCCAGATACCTCCTTCGGTAACTGTAACGCCTCCAATAAAAACCTCTTTACGGCCCAAAAGGGAGGCAGAGTGTCCCTGCCGATCCTCTTTGTCCGAATCGGACATTTTCGTTACGCGGGAAGGAAGGCACTGGCTTGTGTCGCTTCCTGACATGAGAGGATCTAGCTGACACTCAATAATAGAAAATCAGACAGGCCATCAATAGAAACTAGCGAGGGCCTCCATTCTGACACCACTGGAAACCTCCGACCGCTGCACTTGTTGTAAATCGCAATGACCGCCAAAGTCATTAAGGGATCGCTAACCGCCTATGCGTTGTTAATGAGATCGCCCAGATTGGCAGCTACTAGCGACATTAAAAATGATCACACAAACGATCGCATAGTATGCGTCGTCGTTAGAGGAACGTATAGTGGCAGTATTACTGTCGCAGACTCCCCACAACCTCTTATATTGAAAAGGTGTGCGAGCTTTGAGATAACAGCTGCAGGCAGCGCAGTCTGCCACCCATTTGTGCCTCAGAAAGGCGCTCGCGTGGGGGTGAAGGGGTTAAGCTTCTGCCCTAGACGGGTAGAAGCGACTCACCCAGCTGGTCGCGGTGCAGCGCTGCCGAGAGGGGAGGAGAGCGATGTCCGAGGGAGCTTTCCTGTCATCATTACTCGGCTAATGGCCGCCGCGCTGTGCCTCCGTGTGCTTCATGAGGGAAGCCGGAAAAGGAGACTGCCGTAAAGCGCGCGCTCAGAGCGGCGCGAAAATCAAATAAAAAAGGCGCTCAGCTCCTCTGTCCCCCATTCCTATGTCCTGCAGGCATCCACCTGCGGACAAAAAACACACAGTGACCGCATGTATACTGTAACAGCGACTGCCGCAGCAGTCGCTGAAAACACTCAAACACATATTAAATGTGGAGTACTCACCAGCCGAAAGCGCCACAGGGACCCCCAGGGGTTTCTGGCGCTTGCCCATGCTTCCCCCCAGGGCGGGGAACGCAGTGACCCCTGCAGCGCGGTTTGCGTCCCCGCCAGGGAAGCCATCCTCATCCCCCCGGGCCGGCAGGGTTCTGCAGGACCACCATATAGGGTAATACAGATCCGCCAAGGGAGAGGTTGGGGTACAGCAGCGCTGAGACCCCTGAGACCTCTAGACCACATTTGGTGATCCAAGTCTCTTGTCCGATAAAAAATAATAAAATCTTCTGAGGAGCTGCTTCCAGCAGCGACTATCTTCTCTGACCTCAAATTGAAAACTGGAGAGCTGAGTAGGAGGAGCCGGAGCTGGAGGGCCGGTCAACACCCTTTTTAATCTGAGGTGTCTATCTCATCTGGGCTCCACCTACCCACTAGTAATGTCTAGTGTGTCTCCCTTCCTTCATCTGCAGCTGAAAATACAGCTGTCACCGGCTATCCCTGCTTATAAGTTATACTATCTATCATAGTCTGTTTGAAATGATTAATATTTTTTCTTGGACAGCCATTATGGAGGACATTATTTGCAGATTTTAGTTAACAGTTTGAACTTTCTTCTGAACACATGGTAACACACAAAATCCACGTGAAATGCTATTAAAATAATACAGTAGATAAAACACACAACACGATATATGTGGATTAAACACGGATTTTGGTAAGAACTTACCGGTAAAATCCTTTTCAGCGAAGGAAGGGAGGGAGACACAGGAATTCATAACTGATGGGTAGGCGGAGCCCCAGATCAGGATGTCACCTCAGATCAAAAGAGTGCTGACTGGCTGGCCCCTCCAGCTCGGGCTCCTCCTACTCAGCTCCAGTCGTACCAAAGCTTTTAGGAAAAGAGCCAAGATCACCAGCGGAGCAACATAACCCCTTCTGAAGAAACTTCAGAGAAAAAACACAAGGATACAGGTTATGCATGCAAAGAAAGCCAAAAACCACAGAGTTCCAGGTACTACTCAGGAACCTGACTACTGCGATGAGCTGGCGATGCTGGAACAGAGCCTTAGCGCGCTGACCTCAGCCCAGATAATCGCTATCAGATAAGGGTCGCGCTGCATCTGAAAACATCAACACACTTCTGCCTTGGGAGGGTGCTGTGTCTCCCTCCCTTCCTTCGCTGAAAAGGATTTTACCGGTAAGTTCTTACCAAAATCCGTGTTTCAGCTGCAGAATGGAAGGGAGGGAGACACAGGAATTCATTACTGATGGGACGTCCCAAAGCAGTTCAAAAATAAGGGTGGGAAAAAACCAACAAGAGGCAGAAACCCAACAACCTTAACAACAAAGCGCAACCAGCGCTAAACACAAGTTCATCCAGAACTTTAAACTACAGCTGCCTGCAGGACCCTACGTCCGAGGGCTGCATCAGCGGAAGCACTGACGTCCACTTTATAAAACTTCGTAAACGTGTGGACAGAGCGCCAAGTTGCCGCCCGGCAGAGCTGCACTGCCGAAGCACCTTGGTGAAAAGCCCACGATGAAGCCACAGCCCTCGTGGAATGGCTTGAATGTGGAATGGGCTTGAATCTTAATCGGGCAAGATTCACCCTGAAGACGGTAAGCTTCCAATATAGCTGACCGGATCCAACGAGCTATAGAATCCTTGGAAGCTCGTTGACCACGCCGACGACCGACTGGAACCACAAATAGGGAGTCCGTCTTACGAAAACCTTGAGCAATAGATAGATAAAACTTCAAGGCCCGCACTAAATCCAATGTGTGTAAAGCTCGCTCTTTCACATTCTTTGGATCCGGACAGAATGAAGGCAACACAATATCCTGGTTGACATGAAATTGTGACACCACTTTAGGCAAAAAATCACCCCGAGTGCGAAGCACTACACGATCCGGAAAAAACTCCAGAAAAGGAGGCGAACAAGAAAGAGCTGCCAACTCAGAAACTCTCCTCAAGGAAGTGACTGCAACAAGGAAAGCCACCTTCCAAGAAAGTAAAGAAAGGCTAGCAGAAACCATCGGCTCAAAAGGTTTATGCTGAAGAGCCTCCAAAACAAGGTTGAGCCGCCAAGGAGACACGGGTGCCTTCCGCGGCGGAAACTTACGAGATATACCTCGGAAAAAGGAGAGCACGTCTCTATTTGAAGCAATGGTTCTCCGGAACAATAAGGACAGAGCAGAAATCTGACCTTTCAGGGTGCTGACTGCCAAACCCTTGTCTAGCCCATGCTGCAGAAAAGCCAACAGGTTGGGAATGGAAAATTTTCTCGGGTTCCGAGAGACCCCAAACACCACGAAAAGAAGGTTTCCCAAATTTTGTGGTAAATCCTAGTAGTAGCCGGACTTCTTGCAGCACGAAGGGTAGCAATGACCTCGGCTGAGAAACCTCTACGGATCAAGATTTCGGTCTCAAGAGCCACGCCGTCAAACGCAGGGACATCAAGTCCGGATGACAAACGGGCCCCTGAGTCAACAAGTCCGGTTGAAGAGGGAGTGGAAAAGGAGGTCCGCCAACAGCGACATTATTGTCGAGAACCACACCCTTCTTGGCCAGTCTGGAGCTATCAAAATAGCTGGAATTCTCTCTAGTCTGATCCGACGCAGTACTAGAGGAAGTAAGGATATCGGCGGGAATACATAGACCAGCTCGAACTGATCCCACTGAGCCACTAGAGCATCCACCGCCACAGCCTTCGGGTCCTTGTACCTGGACATGAACGTCTGTAACTTGGCATTGGACCTGGATGCCATCAAATCCACTTGGGGGGTTCCCCAGCGAGAGCACAGTAGTGCAAAAACTTCCGGGTGGAGGCTCCATTCCCCGGGATCCATCCTTCTGCGACTGAGAAAGTCCGCTGTAATATTCTGAACCCCTGGAATGTGAATCGCCGAAAAGGCTGGTACACTGGCCTCTGCCCAAATCAGAATTCGGGACACCTCTACCATGAGTCTGGAACTCCTTGTCCCACCTTGGTGATTGATATACGCGACAGCCATCGCATTGTCTGTCTGCACTCGGACTGGCAGACCGCTCAAAAGGACCGTCCAATGTTGGAGGCAAAGGAAAATCGCCCTCAATTCCAGGATGTTGATCGGAAGAACAGACTCTTCCGATGACCATACCCCCTGAATCCAGAGATTGTTCCAAACACCCCCCCAGCCCGTCAGGCTGGCATCGGTGGTTATGACTGACCACTTCGGAGGGAGGAAAGACTTCCCCAGGGAGAATGCCCCTGGACGTAACCACCATTCTAGAGAATCCCGCACCGCGCGAGAAATGGTGACACTGCAATCCAGCGATTGCGACTGGTTCCATCGACTCAAGATGAACCTTTGGAGAGTCCTGGAATGGAACTGGGCAAAAGGAATTGCCTCCATGGACGCCACCATCAGTCCCAGAAGACGCATACACTTCCGTAGGGACATTGCCGTTGAGGATTTCATAATCTGTACATGTCGTAGAAGACATGACTGTTTGTCTGGTGGTAGGGAAACTACCGACCGAAACGTGTCGAGATGCATTCCCAAAAAGAGGATTGTCCTCGATGGTTCCAGGGACGACTTCTCCCAATTACCAGCCAACCGAAGTCCTTCAGAAACTGAAGAGACAAATCCCGAGCCGTCAACGCCTCCTCCTCCGAGGAAGCCACGATCAAAAGATCGTCCAGATAAGGGAGAATCGTAATCCCCTGTCTTCGAAGGATTGCCATGAGGGGCGCCAGAATTTTTGTAAAGACCCTTGGCGCTGAGGCCAAGCCGAACGGCAGAGCCACGAACTGGTAATGATTCTGACCTATGGCAAATCGAAGAAAGCGCTGATGAGCCTTTCCGATGGGAATATGCAAATAGGCGTCGCGAATGTCGATTGACACCAGAAAATCGTTCTGTGACAGAGCTGCCACAACGGAACGAAGCGATTCCATGTGAAATTTCCGGGTATGGACATGCCGGTTTAATCGCTTGAGATCCAGAATCGGGCGAAATTTGTTCTCCTTTTTGAGAACTATAAAAAGGTTGGAATAAAAACCTTTCCCTCGGTCCTCTGACGGAACCGGTATCACTACACCCTTTTGTAGCAGAGATTCGACCTCTCGCTGTAGAGCGACAACAAGCTCGGGTTCCGACGGAACGCGAGATTGACAAAAAACATTTGGGGGTCGAGAAGCAAACTCTATGAAATAGCCTGCCGACACTATCCGCGTTACCCAGGAATCTGGAACGCGAGCCATCCAAGTCGCCTTGAAAAGAAGCAGGCGACCCCCCACTCGAGAATCCTCGAGTGGACCCCTGGCGTCAATCCGACTTTGCGGGCTTCTTGTCAAGTTCCCGCTTGTCCTGGCGGAAACTCCGCTTCCAGGGAGTACGAGTTTTCTGAGAGGATTTCTTTCCTGAGAAAGAAGGACGACCCGATCCCCACGAGGAGTGACTAGATCGTCCTCGGCCCCGAAAGGACCGCCGACCACTATAGACACCAGGCTTACTGGACACCGAGGCCATGGCCCTACGCTGTGGTAATGCTGATTCCTTCGCCTTAGCCTTGGAAATCAGCTCTGTGAGGTCGGATCCAAAAAGATGGCCACCCTTGTAAGGTAAGGCCAACAACCCTTGTTTGGAAACTGCGTCCCCGGCCCACTGTCTGAGCCATAAAGCTCTTCTGACTGTGACCGCTGAAGCTTGCGCTTTGGCCAGCAGAGATGCCGTATCCAGACCGGCATCAAAGATATAACAGGCTGCCGTTTCTAACCATTCACAAGTTTCCCGTATCTCAGATAACGGAGATTCATTTTGCAACTCCGTCTTCAGACGTGCCAACCAGCCTAGAGAAGCTCTAGCAGCACACATGGATCCTAGCACTGCTCGGAATCCATGACCCGCAGCCTCATAGCTTGCTTTTGCCGCCAATTCTGTTTTTCTATCCAAAGGCTCCTGTAAGCTCGCTTTCCCCTTAATAGGGAGTAGTGAGGATTTACTAAGCTGAGATAAAGACACATCCACTTCAGGAGCAGAAGTCCAATTAGCCTTTAACTCCGCAGAGCAAGGATAAAGTGTATCCAAGAAATGCGTTCCATGAAAACGCTTATCTGGACATAGACGTTCCTCCTCTATTACACTATTAAGCTCATCCAGAGCTGGCAATGTTGTACGCGAAGCACGGGACTCCTGGAACATGCGTGCTGATTTACCAGGACGACTAGTTACCTCCTCCGGTAACTGTAACATCTCTCTCATGGCTTCAATTAATGCCTCCGTACGCTTCGCCTAGAGGAACGCCCCTGCGGCTCATCCGCATCAGAATCGGATATTTCTCCATCCGAATTTAAAGGGGAACTCTGCCCAATATCAGATACATCTGACTCGCTCCGTATAGAGGCCGGTAACGGCCTGCGTCGCTTCCTCTGAGAGGAATTAGCAGACACATATTGACCTAAAAGGTCAGACAAGTTGTTGATCGATCGAGCGATATCATCCAATTTTTCACCGCTGTCGACCGCAGCGCTAGACGCTGTGGAGGTCTGCGTATCTGATTGCCGCAATGGCACTGGAACGTGGTCCGCGGCATCTGAACTCTGTTCAGACATGTCTCACCTGTATGAGCAGGTCAAAGCGGTAATACCAGCAAAAACTATGCGTTTTTTTTTTTTTTTTAAACGCTGAAGGGTTAACGCTCCACCAGGCAGGGTTACCCCAGCGGTATTCAGTCAAAAAATTTAGCTGGTAGAAATAACCCTCAGAGGGGTTAATATTGCAAACTCACCACAATATATATATTTGTGAGCCCCAGCCAATTTTATGTCTCTAATGAGACTGCAGCTGCAGGATAGCGATCGCTGCGCTGCGGGGTGAGGAATCAGCACTCACCCAGCTGGCCGTGGTGTCTTATGAGGAGAGGAGCGGTCTGAGGAGCCCAGGAGCCTGTGTAATGGCCGCCACAGTGAGGGAGTCGCAGGAGAAACGCCAGAGCGCGCGTCTTCCTGCTCAGAAAACCGGGAATAGTTAGGCCACGCCCCCTGCTAGCTCAAATAATGAGCGCGAACTCCCCCGCTCCTGCTCCCTCTCTGTCCTGCAGGTATCTGCCTGCGGACAAAAGATCACATCTACAATGTAACAGCGCTGTCACCGCAGTGCTGAAGCATACTGACATACATGTAGTAGTGCTGTCACAGCAGCGCTGAAGCATACTGACATACAAGTAATAGCGCTGCTCACCCAGACGCTAAAGCACTCACACATTATTATAATAAAAATTGTGTGGAGTACTACCAGCTTAGCGCCACAGGGACCCTCAGGGGTTTCTGGCGCTATGCCCATGCTTCCCCCCAGGGCGGGAAGCGCAGTGACCCCAGTGTGTGGTTTGCGCCCTCCGCCAGGGAAAACTCTCCTCATCCCCCAGGGCCGGCAAGATTCTGCAGGGACCATTATGTAGTTACAGATCCGCCAAGGGAGAGGCTGGTGAAATACACTGATAAACATGTAATAGCGCTGCTCACTCAGACGCTAAAGCACTCACACATAATTATAATAAAAAATTTTGTGTGGAGTACTCACCAGCCAAAGCGCCACAGGGACCCTCAGGGGTTTCTGGCGCTGTGCCCATGCTTCCCCCCAGGGCGAGGAACGCAGTGACCGCACGTGTGGTTTGCGTCCCGCCAGGGAAGCTCTCCTCATCCCCCAGGGCCGGCAAGGATTCTGCAGGGACTTTGAGTAAATACAGATCCGCCAAGGGAGAGGTTGGGGTACAGCAGCGCTGGTACCCCTGAGACCTCTAGACCAGCTGGTGATCCAAGTCTCCTGTCCGAATATAAAATAATAAAATCTTCTGAGGAGCTGCATTAGCAGCGACCATCCTCTGGGACCTCAAATCTTAGACTGGAGCTGAGTAGGAGGAGCCCGAGCTGGAGGGGCCAGCCAGTCAGCACTCTTTTGATCTGAGGTGACATCCTGATCTGGGGCTCCGCCTACCCATCAGTAATGAATTCCTGTGTCTCCCTCCCTTCCATTCTGCAGCTGAAAATAGGTTGTAATGTTTAAGAAACTTTAAATAACTTCTAAAATCTAACGGTAAATATTATACCAACTATATTGCCAAAAAACAGGAAAAATTAGCCAATCCATCCAGCAAGGGGAGGGTGGGCAGGATCTTCGCTCTTTTGCACAGGTTATAATGAATCTGATCCAAGGACTCCAGTCTTTTATATCTTTAATCTTCCCACTTTTTTCACAAGTACCCAATAAAAAATCTGGAAAAAGACCGCCAAATTCAACCAGCTGGAACCTGTGACACTAGTATATTCACAGTGACTGTGAGAACACCCAAATGTACGTTATCTTTATTAAAAATTATACACAGGGTCTGTGTTACCATGAGACCCCCATTCTATGCTGGCTATGGAACGGGGGGGGCTTCCATTATTTGAGACACATACTGTGTAATCGGTAAGGTTGGACTCTCCAATCTGAATATGTTTCAGCTTACCTCCTTCAATCCTAAGCTTAGTGTTCAGGTTTACACGGTGTGTGCCACTACCACCAGCCAGGACACCATTCTTAGGTCGTTGGTCACCACATTTTGAAAATCCTGTTTTGGCAGAAGTTGATTTACCTTTTTTCTTTAATTCATAGGTCTCTTTCAAATTGCCAAGATTCAGCCTCTTTTGGACATGAGTTTTCTTACAGTTCACTTTCATACACACAATCTTTTTTGCCAGGTATAATTCAGCTCACTTTGTTACTATTGTAAAAAAAACTCTTCTCTGTATTCATTATAGATTTATCTAATGATTTGCCTGGATTAGGATCAGAACAAGTCATTAAACTTTTTTTTTTTTTTTTTTTTTTTGGAAAACAGATCCTACATTATTTTTTGAAGAATGATCCCTTTGAGATCACAACTTGAATTTTGGTACAGATTTGGCAAGGAGCATAGAAGGCGCATGTGAACTTTTTGAAAATGCTTTTCAAAATGTTGCGTTTTAGTGCGCATGGGTGAAATATTAAGAAAGATACTCTTGTGATGGATCAGGTGGAAGCCTTTACAGTTCTGAGTGGAAGGTTGCTTTTTCCTGTTACTTTATCTTGATTCTGGCACAGAGGAATGCAACACAGAAATTCTAATTTTTTTCAAAACTTTGAAAATTTATTGAAATAAACTAAAGCATATAGAATTTGTTTTTCTTCACATTTTGCATTATCTAACACATTACCAGAGAACAAATTCTCAAAAAAGGAAACAAAAGAGGAAAATTGCATTGGTTCAGCTGAAATGGAATGGTTGTAGTTTACAGGGAGCCATTCAGAGTGTGATTTGCTGCTTGATACACAGCAGAATGTATGGATTTTGTCACCCTGGGTCTTAAGCTATAAAACTGCCTTGCACAGATTTACCTATCAAGAATGAATAGAATGAGGAAGGTGGGTGGATGCAACAATGTTGCTGTTTGGGATGGGAGGGCAAGTCTGTTAAGGAAAAGGGAAGACAGTGTAGGAGGAATTATATTCGTCGGCAGAAGCAGACAAAAGTCCTAACTGTGGAGGTTTTGCTGCCTGTCCTAATTATCATTCTTTGCTTATATAGCACCGTCATGTTGCCGCGATTAAAGACATAATCATCGCTGTCCCCATTGGGGCTCACAGTGTAAATTTCCTATCAGTAGGTCTTTGGTGTGGGACGAAACACACGCAAACGGGGAGAACATACAAACTTATTGCAAATGTTGTCCTTGGTGGCATTTGAACCCAGGACCCCAGCGCTGCAACAGTGCTAACCACTGAGCCATCAGGCTGTCTAATTGCAGTTGTATATTATTGCTGCTCAAAATATTCAAGTAGAGGGCAATCAAAGTCATGTATTGCTCCAGCCACAGTCATTAGATAACAAAGGCTGACTGTTCAGGTCACCCAATTAGGAAGTTGTTCTTGTAAAATATCTTGCAAAGCACCCAAGGTGCTATGCGTTAAGACTAAAGGCACTGTCACACTTAGCGATCGCACCAGCGATCACGACAACGACACAACCTGGCGAGATCGCTGGTGCGATCGCTATGTGATCGCTAGTTAGATTCCAAACACAACTCATCAGCGATCTGTATAACGACCTCTGCGGTCGTTGGGAAAACCTAGTCCCACCTGCGACGCTGGTGAAGTCGTTCATAAAGGGTGTCACAATCAGCGATTCAAGCTCACCAGCGGGACACCAACGACCAAAAAACAGCTCAGAACGTTCATAAGCGATCAGCGACATCTCAGCAGGGGCCACATCGCTGCTACATATCACACACAGCTGCGTCGCTAACGAGATCGCTACTGCGTCATAAATCGGTGACTCATTAGCGATCTCGTTTAGTGTGACAGTACCTTAAGGGTATGTCACACTCAGCGACGCAACAGCGATCCCGACAACGATACGACCTGGCAGGGATCGTTGCTGCGTCGCTATGTGGTCGCTGGTGAGATGCCAAACAGTCAGATCTTCCCAAGGACGACGCAGCAATGATCGGCGACCCGTAGCGTAACGATGTGTCTCGGTGCTGAGTTGCTAGCGAGATCATTGGTAAAAGGTGTCAAACACACCAATGCCACCCAGCGGGATCTCAACGACAAAAGAAAGGTCCAGGCATTTCCGACACGACCAGCGATCTCACAGCAGGGGCCTGATCGTTGGTACGTGTCAAACTTAGCGAGATCGCTGTTGCGTCACAAAACTTGTGACTCAGCAGCGATCTCGCTTAGGCTACTTTCACACATCAGTTTTTTGACGTCAGGCGCGATCCGACATGTTTTTAAAAAAACGGATCCGGTACCGGATGCGTTTTTTTGTAATTGAGTTTCATTAGCGCCGGATCGCGCCTGATGTCGCTGCGTTGCATCCGTTTTTGATCCGGCGGAAATGTACATTCCGGCGGCCGGACAAAACGGTCAGTGCAACGGTTTTTTTTTTCCGGACCCGCCTGACAGTGCCTGAAGCGGCGCATCAGGCGTCCGTAAATAATAGAAGTCTATGGAACCGTACTACCACTATTACTACGTCCGGACATGCGTACCTGCATTTTCCGGCTGCAAAAGACGGATTTTGGTAAGACCTTACCTGTAAAATCCTTTTCAGCGAAGGAAAGGAGACACAGTCATTACTAGTGGGTAGGCGGAGCCCACACAGGATAGAACACCTCAGATTAAAAATAGTGTTGACCGGCCCCTCCAGCTTGGGCTCCTCCTACTCAGCTCTCCAGTCCGTACACAAGCTAAGGAAGAGCAAATATCACCAGCGTAGCAACATAACCCCTTCTGAAGGACTTCAGAGAAAAAACAAGAAGACAGGTTATGCATATAACAGAAAAAAACACACAGTCCCAGGTACTACTCACTGAACCTGACCACTGCGATGAGCTGGCAATGCTGGAACAGAGCCTTAGCGCGCCGACCTCAGCCCAGATAATCGCTATCAGAGAAGGGTCACGCCGCATCTGAAAACACAACAACACACTTCTGCCATGGGAGGGATCTGTGTCTCCCTTCCTTCCTTCGCTGAAAAGGATTTTACAGGTAAGGTCTTACCAAAATCCGTCTTTCAGCAGCAGATGGAAGGAAGGGAGACACAGTCATTACTAGTGGGACGTCCCAAAGCAGTCCAGAAATTAAAGGGTGGGCAAAAAACCAACAGAGGCAGATTCCCAACAACTTAAATAAATGCGCAACTAGCGCTAAATACAAGTTCACAAGAACTTTAAACTACAGCCGCCTGCAGGACCCTACGTCCTAAGGCCGCATCAGCGGAAGCACTGAAGTCCACCTTATAAAATTTCGTAAATGTGTGGACAGAGCGCCAGGTCGCCGCCCGGCAGAGCTGAGCTGCCGAGGCCCCTTGATGAAAGGCCCACGATGAACCCACAGCTCTCGTGGAGTGAGCTCGAATCTTAATCGGGCAAGGTTCGCCCTTAAGTCGGTAAGCCTCTAAAATGGCCGAAAGAATCCAACGAGCTATAGAATCCTTGGAAGCCCGTTGACCACGTCGACGACCTGCTGGAATCACAAACAGAGAATCCGACTTCCGAAATCTTTGAGTAATAGACAAATAGAACTTCAAAGCCCGCACTAAATCCAATGTGTGCAAGGCCCGTTCCTTCGCATTCCTCGGCTCCGGACAAAGCGAAGGCAGCACAATATCCTGGTTAACATGAAATTGTGACACCACCTTAGGTAGAAAGTCACCCCGTGTGCGAAGCACTACGCGATCCGGGTGAAACTCCAGAAAAGGAGGCGAGCAAGAAAGAGCCGCCAACTCAGAAACCCTTCTCAAAGAAGTGACCGCCACTAGGAAGGCAACCTTCCAAGAGAGCAAAGAAAGGCTAACAGAGTCCATAGGCTCAAAAGGCCCATGTTGAAGAGCCTCCAAGACAAGATTGAGCCGCCAAGGAGACACAAGCGCCTTCCGCGGCGGAAACTGACGGGTTACCCACGAAAAAAGGAACGTACGTCCCTACGCGAGGCGATAGCTTCCGAAACAGCAAGGACAGAGCAGAAACCTGACCCTTCAGAGTGCTAACTGCCAAACCCTTGTCCAGCCCGAACTGTAAAAAGGCCAACAAATTGGGAATGGAAAAAATCCTCGGGTTCCTAGAAGAACCCGAACACCACGAAAAGAAGGCTTCCCAAGTCTTGTGAGAAATCCTAGTAGTAGCCGGACCTCTGGCAGCTCGCAGAGTGGCAATGACTTCGGCTGAAAAAACCTTGACGGATCAAGATTTCGGTCTCAAGAGCCACGCCGTCAAACGCAGAGACTTCAGGTCCGGGTGACGAACGGGCCCTTGGGTTAACAGGTCCGGGTGAAGAGGGAGTGGAAGTGGAGGCGCTGCCAGAAGCGACACCAGCGTCGAGAACCACGTCCTCCTTGGCCAATCTGGGGCTATCAACATAGCCGGGACTCTCTCCAGTCTGATCCGACGCAACACCAGGGGAAGTAAGGATATCGGCGGGAACACATAGATTAGCTCGAATTGGTCCCACGGAGCCACCAGAGCATCCACCGCCACAGCCTTCGGATCCTTGTACCTGGACATGAACGTCGGTAACTTGGCATTGAACCTGGATGCCATCAAATCCACTTGGGGAGTTCCCCAACGGGAGCACAGGAGTGCAAAAATTTCCGGATGAAGACTCCATTCTCCGGGATCCATCTTTTCGCGACTGAGGAAGTCCGCTGTGATATTCTGAACTCCTGGAATGTGAATCGCAGAGATGGCTGGCACCCTGGCCTCGGCCCATACCAGGATCCGAGACACCTCCATTATGAGCCTGAAGCTCCTCGTCCCACCTTGATGGTTGATATACGCGACCGCCGTCGCGTTGTCTGTCTGCACTCGGACTGGTAGACCGCTTAAAGGGACCGTCCAGTGTTGGAGGCAAAGGAAAATTGCCCTCAATTCCAGAATGTTGATCGGCAGGACAGACTCTTCCGACGACCATACTCCCTGAATCCAGAGATCGTTCCAGACACCCCCCCAGCCCGTCAGGCTGGCATCGGTGGTTATGACCGACCACCTCGGAGGGAGGAAAGACTTCCCCAGGGATAACACTTCTGGACGTAACCACCATCCTAGAGACTCTCGCACTCTGTGGGAGATGATGACACTGCAATCCAGTGAAACCTGCGATCGATCTCAACGGTTCAAAATGAGCATTTGGAGAGCCCTGGAATGAAATTGGGCAAACGGAATTGCCTCCATCGACGCCACCATCAAACCCAGAAGGCGCATACACCTTCGAAGGGACATTGCCGTCGAAGACTTCATAACCTGTACATGTCGAAGAAGACTCGCTTGCTTGTCCGGAGGCAGAGACACCACTGCTCGTACCGTGTCGAAATGCATTCCCCAAAAACAGGATTGACTGCGACGGTTCCAGAGACGACTTCTCCCAAATTGACCAGCCACCCGAAGTCCTCCAGGAGCTGAAGGGATAGATTGCGAGCCGTCACCGCCTCCTCCTTTGAGGACGCCACAATCAAAAGGTCGTCCAGGTAGGGAAGAATCGTAACCCCCTGTCTTCGAAGAATCGCCATGAGAGGTGCCAGAATTTTTGTAAAAACTCTGGGTGCTGAGGCCAACCCGAATGGCAGGGCCACAAACTGGTAATGGTCCTGACCTATGGCAAAACGAAGGAAGCGTTGGTGGGCCCTTCCGACGGGAACATGCAAATAAGCGTCGCGAATGTCGATTGACACCAAAAAGTCGTTCTGCGACAGGGCCGCCACAACGGAGAGAAGCGACTCCATGCGGAATTTCCGGGTGCGGACATGCCGATTCAATCTCTTGAGATCCAAAATGGGGTGAAATTTGTCCTCCTTTTTGGGGACCACAAAGAGGTTGGAATAAAACCCTCTTCCCGGACCTCCGGCGGAACCGGTACCACCACACCCTTCTGCAGAAGGGAATCGACCTCCCGCAGTAGAGCGGCAAATAGCTCGGGCTCTGACGGAATGCGAGATTGGCAAAAACTGTCTGGGGGTCGAGAAAGAAACTCTATAAAATAGCCTGCCGACACGACCTGCGTCACCCAGGCGTCCGACACGCGGGAAGCCCAAGTCGGTTTGAATTGGAGCAAACGACCCCCCACTCGAGAATCCTCGAGTGAGACCCTGGCGTCAGTCCGCCTTAGCGGGCTTCTTGTCAGCTTTCCGCTTGTCTTGATGGAAGCACTGTTTCCAGGGAGTGCGGGATTTCTGAGAGTTCTTTTTTCCCGAAAAAGAGGGACGACCCGATCCCCAAGAGGGCTGACCGAATAGTCCCCTGGACCGAAAGGACCGCCGACTACTACCGGCACTAGGCCTGCCAGACGCAGAAGTCACAGCTCTTTGCTGCGGTAAAACCGTCTCTTTTGCCTTTGCCTTGGCAATCAGCTCAGTGAGGTCAGATCCAAATAACTGACCACCCTTGTAAGCTAAAGATAGCAAACCTTGCTTGGAAACCGCGTCCCCGGTCCACTGTCTAAGCCACAGTGCTCTCCTGACTGTGACCGCCGAGGATTGCGCCCTGGACAGCAGTGACGCAGTATCCAAACCTGCATCACTGCCATATCGGGCTGCATCCTCCAATGACTTGAAAAGCCCATCTACCTCGGATAGTGGGGATCTATCTTGCCACGCCGTCCGTAGACGGTCTAACCAGCTCAGGGAAGCTTTACAAGCACACATGGATCCTAGCACTGCTCTGAATCCATGACCCGCGGCCTCGTAGATGGATTTCGCCGCCATCTCCGTTTTTCTGTCCAGCGGATCCTGCAGACTCGCCTTCCCTTTAACAGGAAGTAATGAGGATTTGCTAAGCTGGGATAAAGGGACATCCACTTCAGGAGAAGGAATCCAATTATCAATCAATTCCGTCGTACACGGATACAGCGTCTCAAAAAACCGTGTCCCCTGAAAACGTTTATCTGGACACAGGCGTTCCTTCTCCACTGCCCCATTAAGCTCATGCAGAGATGGTAATGCTGATCGCGACCTATGCGATTCCTGAAACATCCGGGCCGACTTACCAGGACGTCTAGTTACCTCCTCCGGTAACTGCAACGCCTCCCTCATGGCTCCAATAAAAGCCTCTGTACGGCCCAAAAGAGAGGCAGAGTGTCCCTGCCGATCCTCCTTATCCGAATCGGACATCTCCCCATCCAAGCTTGAAGGAGAACCCTCCATGCCCGAGATCTCCGAGTCGCTACGCGGGAAGGATGGCACCGGCCTGTGTCGCTTCCTGCCATGAGAGGATCTAGCTGACACCCAATAACCTAGAAGGTCAGACAGGCCATCAATAGAACGAGCGAGGGCCTCCATTTTGACATCACTGAAACCTCCGACCGCTGCGCTTGACGCCGTCGAGGTCTGCGTGTCAGATATGCGAGACTGATCCTGTAGCGGATCTGGGAGATGGTCCGCACCTCCTGGACCCTGATCTGACATGCCCTCACACAGTATATGGCAGGTTAAACCTGTCAGTAACTAGAACAGTGTGGTTTCTTAAAGAAAAAACGAACGCTGAAGGGTTAAAGCTCTTAAAAAGAGTTACCCCAGTTACCCCAATTAAGTGTTAACCGCCTAAGAAGGGGTTAATGTCGCAGACTCCCCACAACCCCTGTTAATGAAAAGGGTGTGCGAGCCCCAGACAAAAAAAAAAAGGTGCCTCTTATGAGGTAACAGCTGCAGGACAGCGCAGTCTGCCACCTAATTGTGCCTCAGAAAGGTGTCCTGCGCTGTGTGGGTGAGGGAGTTAAGCTTCTGCCCTGACAGGCAGAAGCGACTCACCCAGCTGGCCGCGGTGCAGTGTCCTAATTGTTCCTTCGGTCGGTCGGGGGGAGCAGAGAGTGAGGAGCCCGAGGAGGCCGTCAGTAATGGCCGCCGCGCTGAAGGAGAGAAGCCGGAAGAGGGGAGGCAGGGTAAAGCGCGCGCTCAGAGCGCTTCCTGCCCGCGAAAAGACGGGAAAGCGCGAAGCCACGCCCCCCGCCGGCTTCAAAAAAGCGTGTGACTCCTCCGCTCTCCGTTCCTGCCCCGCTCCCATGTCCTGCAGACAAAAGTACACAAGTCACCACACTGAAAACATGTAGCAGCGGCTGCCGCAGCGGCCGCTGAAGCACTCAAACACATATTAAAATGATGAGTACTCACCCAGCTGAGCGCCACAAGGACCCCCAGGGATTTGTGGCGCTGTGTCCATAGCTTCCCCCCCAGGGCGGGGAACGCAGTGACCCCAGAAGCGCGGTTTGCGTCCCCGCCAGGGAAGCAACCCTCATCCCCCAGGGCCGGCAGGGTTTTGCAGGGACCACCTTAAAGGGTAATGCAGATCCGCCAAGGGAGGGGTGGGGGTCCAGCAGCGCTGAGACCCCCTGAGACCTCAAGACCACGGGGGTCCAAGTCCATGTCCGATAAAAATAAAAAATTCTTCTGAGGAGCTGCTCCAGCAGCAACTATCCTCTGTGACCTCAAATTTTAGACTGGAGAGCTGGAGTAGGAGGAGCCCAAGCTGGAGGGGCCGGTCAACACTCTTTTTAATCTGAGGTGTTCTATCCTGTGTGGGCTCCGCCTACCCACTAGTAATGACTGTGTCTCCCTTCCTTCCATCTGCTGCTGAAACTTATTTTTCCGGGTTCAAAAGTTCAGGTCGGATCCAGCAAAAAAAACTGATCCGCTGCATCAGTTTTTTCATTTCCACGCCAGATCCGTCCTATCAGGTATTCGACGGATTATGCCTGACACAAAAAAACTGATGCGTGAAAGCAGCCTTAGGCTAAGTTCACACGTTGCGGAATTGCCGCAGAAATTTCCGCGGCAATCCCGCACTTCTCCCGCAGGAAATACGCACGTTTTTTGTATGCTGATTCCCGCCAGAATAATAGCGTTTTGCAAGCGTAATTAGCTTGCAGAATGCTAGCGTTTTCCTAGCGATCTGTAGCATCGCTTGGAAAACTGATTGACAGGTTGGTCACACGAGTCAAACATAGTGTTGACTCGTGTGACCAACTTTTTATATTGATGCCGCCTATGCCGCATCAATAGTAAAAAGATCTAATGTAAAAATAATAAAAAAAATAATAAATAATGATATTCTCACCTTCCGGCGGCCCCCGCAGCCTTCCCGCCTTCAGCGACGCTCCCGGCAACTCCGGTCCCAGGAGTGCTTTGCGACAAATCACACCGATGACGTAGCATCTCGCGAGACCGCTATGCCATCTGGGTGATTCTCGCAAAGCACTCTTGGGACCGGAAGTTGCCGGGAGCGTCGCTGAAGGCGGGAAGGCTGCGGGGGCCGCGGGAAGGCTGCGGGGGCCGCCGGAAGGTGAGAATATCATTATTTTTTATTTTAATTATTGTTTTACCAGGGATATGGTACCCAGGGCCTGGAGGAGAGTCTCCTCTCCTCCAGACCCTGGGTACCACCGCACATGAACCGCTTACATTCCGCAAAATTAATGAACATGTTGCTATTTTTTCCGCGAAGCGTTTTTTTCGCGGAAAAAAACGCAACATGTGGCCAAAACATGCGGAATCAATTAACATGTATAGGATGCTTAATGCTTGCGTTTTTATCGCGTTTTTACCGCGGAAATCCGCGGAAAAAACCGCGAAAAAAAAACGCAATTATTCCTGATCGTGTGCACTTAGCCTTAGTGTGACGGGGGCTTAATATGTAGAACAGTCCCAGGTGTGTCATTGATGGAACTGAAATTCTGCAACGTACAACAATTAAGTGTTACGTTGCCGAATGAGGAGTTGGAATATGCAGAACTTTGACTCAAACTGACAGAGCTGCTGTCAGGAGAAGCATCATCCTGCTGTGACAGACACAGACGAGAGATGTGCCATAAATTCCATTATGAGCTCTGTTTCCTCCACACTAATATGCTTGATGGAGGCAAAGGAGGGCAATTGTGACCTATGTTTGGTAGTAGTACTACCCAGATGACTGGTGCCAGTTGTGTCTGTAGTCCCGTCTGCTAGCTGCTCCCACAACCTACGCGGTATGTTTTGTTTTTGTTTTTTTAAATAAAAACAAACTCCCCTGCATTAATGGTGTTCTAATAATTGAAGCGTCTGGTTTCGCGTGACATTGTTATGCCACAAATGCCCTGCGGCCAATCAGCCGGCATCATTGGGCTGCTGCTGTATTGGCTGCAGGGGCCTTGGGAGACCAAGGCACTAACCACGTTGGAATGGTGCCTTTTCAAAGGTGAGTGTATATGTAACTTTTATTTTTCAATGGGGACTACTTCATTAAAAAAAGGATTTTCCAGATCGTAAATAGCCTTTTCTTTCTATTTTTTGATAACCCAATTAACTTTAAGTGGTCAGAAAGGAAGTTTCAAAGAATGGCAAATGGGTACATGCCCAGGAAGACAAATGTAGCAAGGCAGTAGCCCACAGTTTTGTGTGTTGCATATGCTTTTCAAATAGTATTAGTAACCAGAGATGAGCGAATTTGTTTGGGTCCATCCTTATTTGGCAAGCTATAGCACTTACCGAATAAGCTGCAGAGAGAACCCAGATACCTGGAGCGCGCCAGCTAATCAGCGCCGCAGCTGCATGTGTCGCGGCCTGTGTGTTGGGCTCTCCATGCAATGTGTTGTGACAGTGATACAGCCACAACACATGCAGCTGCTGTGGTGCCGATCAGCCAGTGCAATCCAGGTATCCGGGTTCCCTCTGCAGCTTATATGGTAAGCGCTATAGCTTGCCGAATAAGGAGTGAGCCGAAAAAATTTGCCCATCTCTACTAGTAAAACAGCTAGGCAGAAAGTAAAATACCGTACATTTTTTCTTTCATCTTTAAAACACTATGTTAGCATACTTTCTGATTTTAGTTCTTTTCCCTCAGTAGAAAAATAGGAATTAGAGGCCTTAGGGTATGTTCCACGTAGCGGAAACATTCAGTATTTGCTGCGGATTGAACGCTGCACCCTGCCACAGCGTTTAATCTGCAGCGGCCAGATGTTCCAGCATAGTGGAGGGATTTTCTGAAATTCCATCTACACTATGCGTGCGAACACGAATCCGGCGTCCCCTTTCCAGACATGTGGCGTGTCTTGTTAGACAGCAGCATGTCCGTTTACCTTGCGGCGACGCTCCATCGCCGCAAGGTAAACAACAAGAGTCCGGACGTGTTCAATGAACACATCCGGAATCACCGTGCGTTCAGAAGGTGGCGGCGCGGGGTTTCCGCTCCGTCCATAGCGCAGGGATACGGTACGTGGAGACGTACCTTAAACTGTCTTCTGGTTTATACATCTTTAGTAATGCAAAAAAAAAGTGTAATTTACTTCACAAGGACCTGGAGGGGTCTAATGAATATATCACTGTCTGATTCAGTCACAGTCTACAGGTGCAGAAACTATCATGACCACCCCTATCGATTGAATTAATACATTTACAGACTACTATGACTCCATTTTTTATTCCACAGTGCTGCAGTAGTTTATTGCCTGCCTCTCCTTATATGTAATGCGCAACTGTGAGCTCCTCTCTCTAGGCTGTGAAGTGAAAATGGCCTAACCTTTTATATAAGCTATTGGTCCCTCCTGAGTGGCTGCACTATACCATGTGATGAGATAGCTGCAAGGCATTGTGGGGAAGCCTGCGTGGCTGCACCTGCACTGGGTAAACTGGAGCTGGCCAAATTGATTCACAAATGGCTTGAATTGGCCGGGACCTGCAAATTTCATAAAAGTCTGCACTCATCACTGCAGTCATCGCTAATATGCCAAAAGAGAGAAAATCCGGCTCAACGATGAAGTGAAAACACCAATTCTTTATTCACTCAAATTTGGCAAGCTAGAGGATAAAATTATCAGCATAGATGGAACAAGATGTTTGCGTTAACGCGTTTCAGATGTCGCAGCACCCTTAGTCAATTGGGATTTAGCTAAAATGAAAGGGAAGCGTTGCTTACCTATGAAAAGAAGGTCTCAATAGAAAATGTATTTCCAGAGGAGAGCAAAGCTTGCAGTTTGCTGGACCTGACACTGAGCGCTTCCCATGCCTCTACCTCCCAAAGTTGTTTTCCCACACAGCCTCTCTAGCTTGATAGTTCACTATATGAATTCTTTGCCTAGGACCAGACATCACACACAGTCAGCTATCAATCAAGCTAGAGGTGGGTAGGTACTGTGAGGGGGAACAACTTCAGGAGACAGATGCTCTGGAAGTGCTCAGTCATGCCCACAACATTTACAAGTATCATGTGCATGTAAATTAAAGCATCAATTTCTCTGAACCACAACAACAAATAGAAGATATATAGGTGTCGCTGAATTTTGCTTTCAAATATCTGAATGCCCGTATTTGCAGATTGGTGGGTGTGGAGTTCGATCTCATAGACAGATTGCTTTTAATTGCTGAAAATTGCAGGATCCAACTCCCACGAGATCAAAACTGAAACCATTTCTCTATGACATTAAAAGTTCAGATACACTTTAAAAACAAACAAAGACTACAAATTACCCTACAAAGCTGCCTGACAAATGTAAGGAAGCCGCTATGTATTGCACTATGTTTCTACTTCAAACCCAGGACAACAGCTGCAGAGCAATGCATCCAGATAGTAATCCGGCAACATCAACCCTATTTATAACACTGCTCTTCTGGAACTGACATAATTCAATGCATTTTCCGATGCCTGCTAACATTTGGAAGCAATGCTTGGTGAAGTCCTACTCACCTTCCAGTAGTCTGATTGTAAACTGTAGTACCTCTGGTATGCAGATAATGCTGGAAAGATAAAACAAGTAAGTGTAAGTGACAAGCATGACTTACAAGAAAATACATAATGTGCAAAACAACTTCACCTTACTAACAAAAGGTCTGCCCTCTGCAACACTTTTTGGCATAGAAAAAAATATATATACATTTCTAAACATTAGTGCAACTTTATCTCAATGTTAAGCTGAATTCACACATTCTTGTGTCACGGTCAGAGTATGGACTGGAAGAGCCCTACTGTATATGAGGCTGTTTAGCTTGTGACAAGAAACCTGCGGCCGATCAGTGAACCATGGACTGAGAGACGGATGTGTGCATGTGGTCTGTAAACTCTAGGCTGTAATTCGCAATGCTTTATATATTTTCAGACGTGTCACTCCCCTTCATAGATTATGGATATGAGCTCCATACATTCAGGATTATTCCTGTAGTACTACTGCTTCTACATGAGGAACCTATTCTCCCTCCTAACTGACGGACGCTGAGGATCTTTTCCCTGTAGATTCCGCCATTGGTTCTCCGATTCACTTTACTACACGTTTAGGATTTAGTTTGTTAACCTGATGTGCATTTATAAGACAATATATAGCAGAATAGAACATGTTAATATTGTATAGACTACCTCACTCACATTACATGCAGGATTATATTGGTTTCCTAAGAGTATAGAAGCAGAATTTGTGCATGTACCTACATTAATTCCTCACAACATGTCAACAAATTTTTGCTATGTAAACTGAGGATAGCAAGATACTGAACTCAAGGATGTGTCATCATGTCCTCCCTCTATCTGAAACTGAACCTGTCAAAAACTGAAACTCCTCATGATTCCTCCCTCTACTAACCTACCTTTGCCCGACATTGCCATCTCCGTGTGTGGTTCCACCATTACTCCCCAGCAACATGCCCGCTGTCTTGGGGTCATACTATATTCCAGGCTTTCATTCACCCCCCACATCCGATCACTGGCTCGCTCTTGTTATCTCCACCTCAAAAACATTTCTAGAATTCGACCTTTTCTTACTTTCGACTCTGCAAAAACTCTTACTGTTTCTCTTATTCATTCTCGTCTGGACTATTGTAACTCTCTACTAATCGGTCTCCCTCTTACCAAACTCTCCCCTCTCCAATCTGTCTTGAATGCTGCAGCCAGAATCATATTCCTCACCAATCGTTACACCGATGCCTCTACCTTGTGCCAGTCATTACTCTCGTTACCCATCCATTCCAGAATCCAGTACAAACTTATTACTCTTACCCACAAATCACTCCATGGCTCAGCACCACCCTATATCTCCTCCCTTGTCTCAGTCTACCACCCTACCCACGCCTTCCGTTCGGCTAATGACCTGAGGTTAACATCCTCATTAATCAGAACCTCCCACTCTCATCTCCAAGACTTTTCATGTGCTGTGATAAATTCTTTGGAATGCACTACCCAGGATAATTAGATTAATCCCCAATACCCACAGTTTTAACCTTGCCTTACCATCCTACCAGTGCCCTCCGTTCTGCTAATGACCTGAGGTAAGCATCTCAATAATCAGAACCTCCCACTCACGTCTCCTAGACTTTTCACGTGCTTCGCCAAATCTTTGGAATGCACTACCCAGGTTAATACGATTAATCCCCAATCCCCATAGTTTTAACCCCTTTACCCCCAAGGGTGGTTTGCACGTTAATGACCGGGCCAATTTTTACAATTCTGACCACTGTCACTTTATGAGGTTATAACTCTGGAACGCTTCAACAGATCTTCGCGATTCTGAGATTGTTATCTCGTGATATATTGTACTTCACGTTAGTGGTAAAATTTCTTCGATATAACTACAAGACTTTACAAGACTCGTTAAAGGGTTGATTGTGACTTGTAGGATCGCTACTTCCAATAGGTGGCGCTATAGAGTACAAGTCCTCTTTGTTTGAAGAGGCAATTTGCATATTCAATATAACTTGCATTTATTATTGGAAAAAACGCAAATATGGCGAAAATTTTGAAAATTTTGCAATTTTCAAACTTTGAATTTTTATTCCCTTAAAACAGAGAAATATGTCACACAAAATAGTTAATAAATAACATTTCCCACATGTCTACTTTACATCAGCACAATTTTGGAAACAAAGATTTTTTGTTAGGAAATTATAAGGGTTAAAAGTTGACCAGCGATTTCTCATTTTTACAACAAAATTTACAAAGCCATTTTTTTTAGGGACCACCTCACATTTGAAGTCACTTTGAGGGGTCTATATGGCAGAAAATACCCAAAAGTGACACCATTCTAAAACTGCACCCCTCAAGGTACTCAAAACCACATTCAAGAAGTTTATTAACCCTTCAGGTGCTTCACAGGAGCTGAAGCAATGTGGAAGGAAAAAATGAATATTTCACAAGGGTAAAAGGAGAAAATGGACAGATAAAGTTGTGCAATTTCTCCTGAGTACGCCGATAACCCATATGTGGGGTAAAACCACTGTTTGGGCACACGGCAGAGCTCGTAAGGGAAGGAGCACCGTTTGACTTTTTCAAACCAAAATTGGCTGGAATTGAGATTGGACGCCATGTTGCGTTTGGAGAGCCCCTGATGCGCCTAAACAGTGGAAACCCCCCACAAGTGACCCCATTTTGGAAACTAGACCCCACAAGGAACTTATCTAGATCTGTTGTGAGCACTTTGAACCCCCAAGTGTTTCACAAAAGTTTATAATGCCTGGGTGTGAAAAAAAAATTTTTTTTTAGTCCCAAATTTTAGATTTTTCCCAAGGAAATTAGACTCCAAAAGTTGTTGTCCAATTTGTCCTGAGTACACCGATACCCCATATGTGGGGGGGGGGGGGTGTGGGAAACTGCACGCACGGCAGGGCTGGGAAAGGAAGTAATAAAGTTTTGGAATGCAGACGTTAATGGGTGTCATGTTCCGTTTGCAGTGCCCCAGATGTGCCTAAACAGTGGAAACCCCCCACAAGTGACCCCATTTTGGAAACTAGACCCCCTAAGGAACTTATCTAGATCTGTGGTGAGCACTTTGAACCCCCAAGTGCTTCACACAAGTTTGTAATGCCCGGGCATGAAAATAAAAAATCCTGTTTTTTTCCCACAAAAATTATCTTTTAGTCACCAATTTTTTATTTTCCCAAGGGTAACAGGAGAAATTGGACCACAAAAGTTGTTGTCCAATTTGTCCTGAGTACACTGATACCCCATATGTAGGGGGGGAACCACTGTTTCGGCGCACGGCAGAGTTCGGAATGGAAGGAGCGCCATTTGACTTTTCCCAACCAAAATTGGCTGGAATTGAGATTGGACGCCATGTTGAATTTGGAGAGCCCCTGATGTGCCTAAACAGTGGAAACCCCCACAAGTGACCCCATTTTGGAAACTAGACCCCCTAAGGAACTTATCTATATGTGTGATGAGCAATTTGAACCCCCAAGTGCTTCACACAAGTTTATAACGTCCAGCCATAAAAATAAAAAAATCATAATTTTTTTTTCTTACAAAAATGATATTTTCGGCCCCAATTTTTTATTTTCCCAAGGGTAAACAGGAGAAATTGGACCCCAAAAGTTGTAGTCCAATTTGTCCTGATGACGCTGATACCCTATATGTGGGAGAAAACTACTGTATGGGCACACGTCGGGGCTCTGAGGGGAAGTAGTGACGTTTTGGATTGCAGACTTTGATGGAATGGTCTGTGGGAGTCATGTCGCATTTGGAGAGCCCCTGATGTGCCTAAACAGTGGAAACCCCACACAAGAGAACCCATTTTGGAAAATAGAAGCATTGTTTTTCGCTTTGTTTTTTTTTAAGGGGTTCACTAAAGGGGTTAACTAGTGGGATAGTTCTATAGGGCGGGTCGTTACGGACGCGGCGATACCAAATATGTGTACTTTTATTGTTTTGGTTTTTTTTTTATTTACGCGAAGTAAATTAATTTATTGGGGAATTATTATTTTTTTCCTTTTTTTGGAATTTTTTTTTTTTTTTTTACACGTTATTTTCATTTTTTTTTTTTTTTTTTTTAAACTTTTTTACTTTTGTCCCAAGGTGGGACATCACTGTATAAAGCCAGATCGCTGGTCTGACAGTTTGCACAGCACTCTGTCAGACCAGCGATGTGACAGGCAGTGCTGCAGGCTTTCTCAGCGACTGCTCTCAGCAGGCATTGAGGAAGCCGTCTCCCTGCAGGACCCGGAAGGACCCCGCGGCCATCTTGGATCCGGGGTCCTGCAAGGAGGAGGGTCCCTCGGAACAGCGCAATACATCCCTGCGCGATGCTTCCCTGTGCCCCGGTACACCGCGATCATGTTTGATAGCGGTGTGCCAGGGGTTAATGTGCCGGGAGCGTCCGTGACCGCTCCTGGCACATAGTGCTGGGTGTCAGCTGTGATAATCAGCTGACACCCGCCGGGCTCCCCCCGGGAGCGCGTCCGATCGCATGTGACGTACTATCCCGTCCGAAGTCATACGGGCCCAGGTCACATGGACGGGATAGTACGTCCGATGGCAGAAAGGGGTTAAGCGTGCCCTAAAAACGCATTTGTTCAGACTGGCATATTGCCTCAACGCATTAACTTAACTATCCCTGTTGGCCCATTCAAAAAATTTTCTACCATAATAGGTACCTCGTATTATGTTCTCACCCGCTTTATGCATTTACTAGCCCCCTGTGTCTGTACTGTTACATACTTTGGCTGTTAACTGGTTCATGCAGCATTACATGAACACCCGATTCGAACACCATGGCTGGTCCGAACAATGAAAGCAATTGTTACCATTTACCTTTCGTGTCTACCCTTTTTCCTCAGATTGTAAGCTTGCGAGCAGGGCCCTCATTCCTCTAGGTATCTACTTTGATCTGTGTTTATTGTTATGATGTAATGTCTATTGTCTGTACAAGTCCCCTCTATAATGTAAAGTGCTGCGGAATATGTTGGCGCTATAGAAATAAAATTGTTATTATGTGTCACATGTCTGGCTGTGTGCGGTTTAGATTGAAGGTTTGATCACCTTGTGACTAACATTGCAGTGACTAGCTGGCAAGTCCGACTCCGTCCCTCCTCTGATAAGCAGCTCATTGTCTATAGCCATGTACACAGAGCTTGGTGTCGGCAGCTTTCTCAGCTCTGCTGCATTGCTAAATCTAAAATCTGTCAAAATAGCTGAACTCAGCAAACTAAGTGATACATTGTTGGATTTAGGGTGTCTTTGCCTACATCGTGCTGCTCTCAGATGAGGTAGCAAAAACCTCCTGACATATTCCCTTTAATGTGTGAGCAGTGTCTTTCAATCTCTCATGTGATACCCCCATTACTTACACACGCAGCAAAGTGCTTTAGTTTATGGGCGTAACTTTAACCCCTTCACGACATTCGCCGTACATGTGCAGCGCAAATCAGGTCTCCCCTTTTGATGTGGGCTCCGGCACTAAGTCCATATCTTTTCCGTCACATCAGCCGATTTCAAAGGGGAGGGGAAGGAAAAACAATTGCAAAAACTAAAATGGGCTGCGGCATTAACCCCTTCCCGACCTTCTCCGTACTAGTACTGCTCTGCGAGAACTGTATTTCTGCCCGCAGCAGTACTAGTACGGCGGCACGATCACCGCAGCCTCAAGCTGAGCGCCGAGGTGATCGGGTGCGGTTGTTAGCTTTATGTGACAGCTGACACACCACAGCAATGCCCACGATCGGTGCTAGACTGTAGGCGATGGGTTATTCTAATGTGCAGGCGCTGGCCCCAGAGGCGACGATTGCGCACTGTGGACTTGTGTGCACAGACCTCCTCCTTCTGCGCAGGCCCCAGCCGTGGCTGAAGGAAGCCGAGGGTGCGCACATCTAGGTATACATCTGCATGAATGAATATGTATGACAAGGACTCGCGATATTCGGCTGACAGTGATGTCATGCCGTGCGTGTGATTGATATCGGCAGATGTGTTTTGAGTTAACCCAGGGGAACTACAGATGGGCTATACGATATACATATGGGCAACTTCAACAATGATCTGATTGGGGACATGTGTGTGTGACCTCCCATATGGGGTTGTCGTTTCCTGAAGGAAACCTATGGAGTGACATATGATCGTAAGGTAGGAAATGAATCACTATTGGCTATTATGGAACTGGCCTCGGTTTGGCTAATCGAGTACTTCTCCTACAGCTTGAATGGTTAATTTGGATTAGTAATGTCAGAGCCACGCTTTTATAATATCTGCTTGATGCACAGCCATCTCACTATAGCCTCTTTCCCCTGATGACCCCGCAAAACATGTTGGGGAGGCTAATGGCTGTTTATTTTTACAGCATGCACCGGATTTTGTACAGTGTCTATCAATAAGCAGGCAGTAGTGCAGGGCCCACTAGATGCACAGAGGCTCTTTACAGTTCAATGATTAAGGAAGGATATTGTCAGTAAATAGGCAACATGCCTGATATGCTGATCTGATGAATTAAGGTTGTTTCGGCAGAGCCGCTGACAATGAGCCAGCCGATCCTGTGTAATAGGTATAACCAACAAGAAATAAGCAGCATGCTTGGTATGCTGGTCTAATTACTTTAGGAAATATTGGCAGATCCATTGATAATGAGCCTGCCCACCCTAGAGAGCTGATATAACTGACTATGAATGATTGCAGTCACAGTAGAAATCTACCGTTGCCTACCAGCAATATAGTTGTGAAGGTAATAGAAAGCTATATGTTTGATTAGAGTAATCAGTCTCTGATACTGTACTCTGCTGCCAAGAGACTGTTGCTATACTAGCATGAGCACTTTACTAAACCTATGACTGTTTTAATCAAGTGTCATGTGTTGTTAAAGAGCTTCTGCTTCATTACTTATCACATTATTAAAGATTTTATTTTTTGTCCTTAGGCTACTTTCACACTTGCGTTTTATCGCGCAGCGCATCATGTGCTATCGGACGCATGTGCAATGTTCCCCTATCTTTAACATGGCGGGCGCAGGGTCTAGCGCTTGCACGCGTTCATCAGCGTTTGGCGTGCGGTGCGCATTTTCCAGGTGTGCGCCCATACGCTCTAGACGCTACATGTTGCTTTTTTTCCCGCCCAACCGCTTTAAAAAAATGCGTGCGCACGTGTGTGCATGCTATGTGCAAAAAATAACATTGCAGTCTATGGGTGCGCTGGCGTGTGCATGGCTTTGCGCTCGTCAGCGCTTTTGCGCGCACGCGATTTTGGAGTAAATAATGTCTAAACACTTGTTTAAACCACCCCCTACACAAGATACATTGTTTGTGAGGAGTGTAGATAAAAAGGTGATAGAGACAGATGATAGAGACAGATGATAGAGACAGAGATGATAGAGACAGATGATAGATGATAGAGACAGATGATAGAGACAGATGATAGAGACAGAGATGATAGAGACAGAGATGATAGAGACAGAGATGATAGAGACAGAGATGATAGAGACAGAGATGATAGAGACAGATGATAGAGACAGAGATGATAGAGACAGAGATGATAGAGACAGAGATGATAGAGACAGAGATGATAGAGACAGAGATGATAGAGACAGAGATGATAGAGACAGATGATAGAGACAGAGATGATAGAGACAGAGATGATAGACAGAGTTGATAGAAATGTGACACGTAGACAACCCATGCGCCGAAAAAACGCAAACGCATGCAAAAACGCTTGAAATCGCATACAAACGCTGCGTTTTTTGGTCATAATGCGCACGCTTATGCGACTAAATATTGCAGCGTTTATAAGCGTTTGCATGCTTTTTTTAATGCGTTTCATGTGCGCACAATGCGCTGCGCAAAAAAATGCAAGTGTGAAAGTAGCCTTATAAGGAATCTTTATTTGCCTTTCACAATTTGGTATAAATTGATAACCCTAAGGGCCCCGTCTAACATAGCGACACACCAGTGATTCCGACAACGATCAGGATCGCTGGTGTGTCGCTACATGATTGCTGCTGAGCTGCCAAACAGGCAGCTCAGGCAGCGATCAGGACAGAGACACTGCGGGTAACGTCGCCTAGTAACCCGAAGTGTACCTTGGTTACCAGCTCCCCTGCAGCAGTGCGCTGGTATCCAACGTACACATCGGGTTTCCAGGCACAGCCCCGCACCTGGAAACCCGAAGTGTACCTTAGTTACCAGCTGATTGCAGGTCTCCTGCCTGCCACTCGCAGCGATGCATGCTGGCCAGCGGGAGACCAGCGATCAAAAAAAAAGTCCAGGCATTTCTGACACGACCAGCGATTCACAGCAGGGGCCTGATCGCTGGTACGTGTCAGACATAGCGAGATTGCTGCAAATTGCTCCTTTAAAGAGGACTTGAACGCTACAGCGCCACCTCTGGTATGTCACTCTCCACAAGGAGACTTGTAATAAAATGAAAAGGAAATTTGTGTTCTTTTCGGGATTTTAGCCTTTGGTTATGGGCATTTATATTTCATTTTTCTGGCAGATTTAATACAGCTACAATTCTATAACAATAAATGGCATCTGCAGCATTACAACATATGATTTATATTAACCCCTTCATGACCAGAGGTATTTTCGGTTTTTGCTCACCGACCTGACATGGTCTGTGGGTTACTGAGCACAATCCTGCTGACAGGTTCCCTTAAACCCTTAACCCCCCCAGAAGTATTATCATTTTTGCGTTTTCCTTTTTTGCTCCCCTTCTTCCCAGAGCCATAACTTTTATTTTTCGGTCAATATGGCCATGTGTGGGCTTGTTTTTTGCGGGACAAGTTGTACTTTTGAATGACACCATTGGTTTTAACATGTCGTGTACTGGAAAATGGGAAAAAAATTCAGAGTTTGGTGAAATTGCAAAAAAGTGCAATTCCAGAATTTTTTTTTTTTTTATCATGTTTACTAAATGCTAAAAATGACCTGCCATTATGATTCTCCAGGTCATTATGAGTTTATAGACACAAAATATGTCTAGGTTCTTTTTTATTTAAGTGGTGAAAAAAAATTCCAAACTTCGGGGAAAAAAAATGGCACCATTTTCAGAGACCTGCAGAGTCTCCATTTTTCATGATCTGGGGCGGATGAGGCTTATTTCTCGTGCGAGCTGACATTTTTATTGATACATTTGGTGCGAAATCTTTGATAGTCATTATTGCATTTTATGCAATGCAGTGGCGACCAAAAAAACTTAATTCTAGCATTTTAAATTTTTTTATCGTTACGCGGTTTAGCGATCAGGTTAATTCTTTTTTTATTCTGATAGATCAGGCGATTCTGAACGTGGCGATATCAAATGTGTATGTTTGATATTTTTTTTTTGTTTTAGTTTAAATGGGGTGAAAGGGGGTGATTTGAATATATATATTATATATATATATATATATATATATATATATATATATATATACAACACACACACACACACACACACGGGTTGGACAAAGTAGTGGAGACATCAACAAAAGTTAGTTTAATATGGTGTAGGTCCACCTTTTGCGGCGATTACAGCCTCAATTCTCCAAGGTATGGATTCATACAAGGTGTGAATTGTTTTCAAAGGAATTTTAGCCCATTCTTTACATAAAACACCCTCCAGTTCTTTGAGCGACGATGGCGGCGGAAATCGACGTCTAAATTGAATCTCTAAAATCGACCATAAATGCTCAATAATGTTGAGGTCTGGGGATTGTGGGGCCAGATGAGATGCTCAACTTCATTAGAATGTTCCTCGTGCCATGCTTTAACGATTCTAGCTGTATGAATTCATGCATTATCATCCTGAAAGATGGCGTTCCTCTCCGGGAACAGTGCTTGAACCATTGGATGCACTTGGTAGCCCAAAATCCCTAAATAATCGCGACTGTTAATTCTTCCATGAAGGGATATCATTGGCCTGGCGGATCTCCACGAAATAGCACCCCAGATCATCACAGAACCTCCGCCATGTTTTACGGTTGGGAGAAGGCAGTCTGGATGGAATGCTTCTTTCGGCGGTCTCCAAATGTATACGCGGCCGGAGGTCGGAAAAAGGACTGCGCGAGGGACCAATTCTGAAGGTTTCTACACCACTCTAAACGCTTGGAAACATTTGTCATTGAGAGCAGAGGTTTTCGAAATGCAGCTCTTCCGTGGAATCCAGATTTGTTCAGCTCCCGACTAACAGTTTTTGTGGAAACTGGGTTCTGTAGGTGTTCATTGAGCTCAGCAGTGATTTTCGGAGCCGTGGTCTTGCGATCCTCTCTCACAATTTGCTTTACAGTCCGACGGTCTCTCTCAGTCAACTTCGACTTTCGGCCGGCCCTGTGCTTTGCTGCGGACGTTTTTCCTTCTCTTTCAAACGCAGTCATTACTTTGGAGACAGTACCTCTTGACATGCCAAGCATTCGGGCACTTTCGGTTACACTAGCGCCTGCCATACCAGCACCAACAATTTTGGCCTCTTTGAAAATCCGAGAGGTCTGCCATTGGTATCAGGTTCTCATCAATGTCCTTACAATTATTCAAAACAAACATTTAATTTACATACACATATCACATAACACAAGTAATCAACTACAAAACATTACCATATGTCACGGTTTGCACGTTTATAACATGTTCGAAGATTATGATGCCAAAACGTTAGGTGTTTCCATTATTTTGTCTAACCCCTACATGTATCTACATCTACTGTATATATATTTCTAAAAACTTTTTTTTTTACTTTTTGCATTCTTCAATAGTCTCCATGGGAGATTAGAAGCTGCAGTTGTCTTATCGGTTCTGCTACATACAGGCGATTATCAGATCGCCTGTGTGTAGCAGAAATGCTCACTTGCTATGAGCACCGACCGGCGCTCATAGCAATCTAGTAGGACAACCATAGAGGTCTGCTGGAGACCTCTGGTTGTCATGCCAACCCATCGGTGACCCCGATCACGGGGTCACCGATGGGAGGGATTTACAGCACGCTTACCAGAAGCGCAAGTTAAAGCTGACATGTGCCTTGTGCCTAAAAGATGTGGTGGGCTCAGCGCAGGAGCCCACATCAAAGGGAGGGATTCCAACGTGGGCGTACTATTATGCCCAACATTGGAAAGAGGTTAATACTAGGATATAGAGCTGGGCGATTTTCAAAAAAAACAAAATCGATTTTTTTTTCAAACTTAAAACCGATTTTCGATTTAAATTGATTCGATTTATTTTAAGCCCCGCCCCATTTTACAAGCTCCATCCACCCTATTTAGATATTAGATAGATAGATAGATAGATAGATAGATAGATAGATAGATAGATAGATAGGATAGATAGATAGATAGATATAGATAGATAGATAGATAGATAGATAGATAGATATGGGAGAGATAGACAGATAGATATGGGATAGATAGATAGTAGAGGATAGATAGATATATAGATAGATAGATAATAGATAGATGATAGATAGATAGATTAGATAGATAGTATAGATAGATAATGGATAGATAGATAGATAGATTTGATAGATAGATAGAATAGATAGATAGATAGGATAGATAGATAGATAGTAGATAGATAGAATAGATAGATAGATAGAATAGTAGATAGATAGATAGGATATGATAGATAGATGATAGATAGATAGATAGATAGATATGATAGATAGATATGGGATAGAATAGATATGAGGATAGATAGATATGAGGGTAGATAGATATGATGATAGATAGATAGATAGATGATAGATAGATATAGATAGATAGATAGATAGATAGATAGAATAGATAGATAGATAGATAGATGTAGATAGATAGATAGTAGGGATAGATAGATAGATAGATAAGATAGATAGATAGATAGATAGATAGATATGATAGATAGATGAGATAGATAGATAGATAGATAGATAGAATAGATAGATAGATAGATAGATAGATAGATAGAGATATGGATAGATAGATAGATAGATAGATAGATAGATAGATAGATAGATAGATAGATAGATAGATAGATAATAGATAGAATTAGATAGATAGATTAGATAGATAGATAGATAGATAGATAGATAGATAGATAGATAGATAGATAGATATGGATATAGATATGATAGATAGATAGATAGATAGATAGATAGATAGATAGATGTAGATAGATAGATAGATAGATAGAGATAGATAGATAGATAGATAGATAGATAGATAGATAGATAGATAGATAGATAGATAGATAGATAGATAGATAGATTAGGATAGATAGATAGATAGATAGATAGATAGATAGATAGATAGATAGATAGATAGATAGATAGATAGATAGATAGATAGATAGATAGATATGGGATAGATAGATATGGGATAGATAGATAGATATGAGGATAGATAGATAGATATGAGGATAGATAGATAGATGATAGATAGATAGATAGATAGATAGATAGATAGATAGATAGATAGATAGATAGAGATAGATAGATATGGGATCGATAGATATAGTGCAAAATAGGCATACATATTACTCTCAACTGATAAGTACGGGGGGTCTATCAGAGTGAGGAATATTTGAACCCCCTCTATCTTGTCACACATTTGCGACACTTTGGATTATTTGGGATGTTTTATGGAAGTTTAGGGTGGATAAAAATCAATGATTTTTTTTAAAAAATCAAAAAAATCAGATTTTTTTGATTTAAATCGGATTTTTTTGATTTAAATCGGATTTTTTTGATTTAAATCGGATTTTTTTCAATAAACTGCTTTTTGAGGAAAATATTTTACAATCCAAAGGTTCTTCCATCATGAGATAAAGCTGAGTTGTTTAACTCAGTAGAATAAAGGCTGTATATGTGTAACATTCACAATGCCATGCTCTTCCAGAGGTTTCTGTAGGATTAGTGGGCAGTTTCTCTCCTATATTATCACAGACGCTCGCTTTACTTACGCAGTTCTCAAAACTGAATTTGACTCCGCAGAGGTCCCAGCCTCTTCTTCACGGCAAAAATGTTACAACATGAACAGAGTTGAGAAAAAGACCTTAATCCTATTGTTCTACAAACCTATGAATACAGAATCAACCCCTTCAGTGCCAAGTCCAAGAAGTTAGACAATATGTTTCTGATTGTTTGGAGTGGAATAGATCTGCACAACACAAGAAGAATGTGAATCTAAGTGTGAGGAGGAAGGGCAAGCAGACAAGAAAATTAAAGTGAAACTTTGAGCACAATACTGCAGCATAGCCACAGACAAACAAGTCTGGATCTGTTTGTGTGTACGATCTGAGGTTTATTACATTCTTTCCTTATAATGGCAGCAGGCCGAGAAATAAAATCTGAAAAATAATTGTAAAATGTTTGGTATTTCCACTTTTAAACACTAGGCAGAGCAGCTGCTGAAATATAAACTGCTAGCTCGTATTGCGACAGTAGTAAATGCAGGCGGGGTCTGATCACGTGTGACTTCTCTCCTCCGTTACTAGGTGTTTGTAATAACAGAGGATGTAGTTTAGGCTCACAGAGCGGAGCCATTGCGGAGCCATTTTGTTGGGGACTGCCAGTGATACTGACAAGTAGGCTGTCACTGAGGACGACCGGCAGCATCTATTCTGTTAGTTCATGCTGCTCGCTGTATTATAAACTGAGCACAGATACGTGGAGAGTATCACACACTGGGATTATTCACAGCACATGACACACTGCATGTATCTAGATACAGTGCTGAGTGTAGTGTATCGCATTATGGGATTAGATACACCGGTCTGGGGCGTATCGCACATGATGAAATTAGATATACCGGTCTGGTAGAAACTTTGATTTAAATCACTGATTTAAATCAAGCCTTACTGACTAGTGATTTAAATCGTGATTTAAATCGTGATTTAAATCAGTTTGATTTAAATCAAATCCACCCTGTTAAACTGACCAAAAAGTCTTGAAAAGTTTTTTTTCTAAGTCTCAAACTGCTCGTATGTACACGTCAAGCCGGAATTAGGACCTGTCCCCCACAGACCGATACATGAGCGTCTGTCACGACACAAAGGACGCAGAGTGTCGGGATATTTGCGCTGGCCACTGATGCACAGGAGACTCACCCACAAGCAGGCAGAGCGGCAGCAGCAGCCTGAAGATGAGCCCACACACCGTCTCTGATGCCATCGCTTTCTGGGACCTTCAGAACTGACCACGATGAAAAGCACGCAGGATGCGCCAGTAGGAGGCAGCTAGTAAGTTCCCTCAGTCCAGCCAAGGCACAGGGGCATTCAGCCGCGGGTCAGTGAGGAGCATGTCCCCCCGCACTCCTCCACACACTCAGCGCAGCTCCAGCATCTTGCTGCCTGCAGGGCGAGCTGTGGAAGGGACGAGACTGCACTTGGTGGCAGCAGCCTCGCACCGCCAGCCGCATGCAGCATGGGGACAGGCGCCCTGGCAGTGAGGAGCTCGATGTAGTGTGCACTGTGCGGGACGCAGCGGTGGGCGGGAACTGGCCTGGACGAGCCGAGTAAAATGGCGGCGCAATTACATTGCGCACGCCATTTTAAATCGGATTTTAATGAATTTAAAATCGCCGATTTTACTATGGGCGAATTAATCGAATTAATTCGATTAATCGCCCAGCTCTACTAGGATATAACTACCCACAATCACAATTTTTAATTCACTGCCATGAAAAAAAGATGGGATATAAACATCCTCCAAGATTCTCCCAACCATCCAGAAGCAATTTGGGATGAGCAATATTTTGCCAGCATGATGGAGCACCATGTCACACGAGATAACCAAGTAGCTCAGTGAACAAAACGTTGACATTTTGGGTCCATGGCCTGGACACTCCCCAGATTGCAATCCCATTGAAAACCTGTAGTTAATTCTCAAAAAGTGGACAAACAAATACACTGAAATTATGCTAATCTCCAGGCACTGATTATACAAGAATGTCATTTCAAAATCAGTTACAATTTTGCACAGGAGATGATATCTAGCATGCTGGGGCAAATTGCAAAAAATCTCGGAAGAGGGTCAACAATGCAGTATTTTAATAAACTTGCATATTTTTGACAATAAAAGTTTTAAAAACTTATGAAATGCTCATAATGTTACTGCAGTAACCAAAGAAACATCTGATATAAAAAATTTAAAAATACAAGCAATAAAATTTCATGTTTGTGCTTCCATTTTTCCGCTCTTTATTTTGAGAAATAATATCCTCATCCTGTCCCAGCTGCACCCAGTTTGTCAGTACTGTGCAGAAATGGGGTGAGAATGCCAGTAGTCGCAAAATTTTAACGTAGCCTTGAATTGCACCAAAATTGTGACTTTGGAAAGCTTTATACGCAAGAAATCTGGAGTAAAATATGTGATGAATCAGACCCATAAGGTTATTATTTCAGTTCACATAGCCAACAGTGATTTTATTGTGGGATGAATTGTAGTTTTGAATGACATCCATTTTATTAGTGTACTGAAAAAAATCCAAGTACTGTGAACATATGAAAAAATGTGATTGTATATTTAAGGTTTTGTTTTTATGGTGTTCATGACAACATGATTTCCAAGGCAAGCATGATTAACCCTTAGTGACAGCCATTTTGCAGCTTAATGACCGGGCCAATTTTTACAATTCTGACCACTGTCACTTTATGAGGTTATAACTCTGGAACGCTTTAACGAATCCCGCTGATTCTGAGACTGTTTTTTCGTGACATATTGTACTTCACGTTAGTGGTAAAATTTCTTTGATATGACTTGTGTTTATTTATGAAAAAAACGAAAATATGGTGAAAATTTTGAAAATTTAGCAATTTTCAAATTTTAAATTTTTATACCCTTAAATCAGAGAGATATGTCACACAAATTTCTTAATAAAGAACATTTCCCACATGTCTACTATACATCAGCACAATTTTGGGAACAAAATTTTCTTTTGTTACGAAGTTATAAGGGTTAAAAGTTGACCAGCGATTTCTCATTTTTACAACACCATTTTTTTTTAGGGACCACATCACATTTGAAGTCACTTTGAGGGGTCTATATGATAGAAAATACCCAAAAGTGACACCATTCTAAAAACTGCACCCTCAAGGTGCTCAAAACCACATTCAAGAACTTTATTAACCCTTCAGGTGCTTCACAGGAGCTGAAGCAATGTGTAAGGAAAAAAATGACATTTAACTTTTTTGCAAAAGCTTTACTTCGGAACCAATTTTTTTTATTATCACAAGTGTTAAAAGAAAAAATGAACCACAAAATTTGTTGTGCAATTTCTTCTGAATACGCCGATACCCCATATGTGGGGGTAAACCACTTTTTGTGCGCATGGAAGAGGTCGCAAGGGAAGGAGCGCCGTTTGACTTTTTCAACGCAAAATTGGCTGAATGCCATGTCGCGTTTAGATAGCCCCTGATGTGCCTAAACAGTGGAAACATCCCACAAGTGACCTCATTTTGGAAACAAGACCCTTAAGGAACTTATCTAGATGTGTGGTGAGCACTTTGAACCTCCAAGTGCTTCACACAAGTTTATAACGTAGAGCCGTGAAAAAAAAAAAAAAAAATTCCACAAAAATGATCTTTTCACCCCAATTTTTAATTTCCCAAGGGTAACAAGACCGCAAAAGTTTTTGTGCAATTTGTCCTGAGCATACTGATACCCCATATGTGGGGGTAAACCACTTTTTGGGCGCATGGCAGAGGTCGCAAGGGAAGGAGCGCTGTTTGACTTTTTCAACGCCGAATTGGCTGGATGCCATGTCGCATTTAGAGAGCCCCTGATGTGCCTAAACAGTGGAAACCCCAACAAGTGACCCCATTTTGGAAACTAGACCCTTAAGGAACTTATCTAGATGTGTGGTGAGCACTTTGAACCTCCAAGTGATTCACACAAGTTTATAACGTAGAGCCGTGAAAATAAAAAATCATATTTTTTCCACAAACCTGATCATTTAGTCCCCAATTTTTTATTTTCCCAAGCGTAACAGGAGAAATTAGACCACAAAAGTTGTTGTCCAATTTGTCCTGAGTATGCTGATACCCATATATGGGGGGGACCACTGTTTGGGCGCACGGCAGGGCTTGGAATGGAAGCAGCACCGTTTGACTTTTTCAAACCAAAATTGGCTGGAATTGAGATTGGACACCATGTCGCGTTTGGAGAGCCCCTGATGCGCCTAAACAGTGGAAACCCCCCACAAGTGACACCATTTTGGAAACTAGACCCCCTATGGAACTTATCTAGATCTGTTGTGAGCACTTTGAACCCCAAAGTGTTTCACAAAAGTTTATAATGCCTGGGTGTGAATAAAAAAAAAACAATTTTCCACAAAAATGATTTTTTAGTCCCAAATTTTTTATTTTTCACAAGGAAATTGGACCCTAAAAGTTGTTGTTCAATTTGTCCTGAGTACGCTGATACCAAATATGTGGGGGGGGGAAACTGTTTGGGCGCACGGAAGGCTTGGAAAGGAAGTAATAAAGTTTTGGAATACAGACGTTGATGGGGGTCATGTTCCGTTTGCAGTGCCCCAGATGAGCCTAAACAGTGGAAAACCCCCACAAGTGACCCCATTTTGGAAACTAGACCCCCTAAGTAACTTATCTAAATCTGTGGTGAGCACTTTGAACCCCAAGTGTTTCACAAAAGTTTATAATGCCTGGGTGTGAAAGAAAAAAAAATCAATTTTCCACAAAAATGATTTTTTAGTCCCAAATTTTTGATTTTTCACAAGGAAATTGGACCCCAAAAGTTGTTGTCCAATTTGTCCTGAGTACGCTGATACCAAATATGTGGGGGGGGGAAACTGTTTTGGCGCACAGCAGGGCTTGGAAAGGAAGTAATAACGTTTTGGAATGCAGACGTTGATGGGGGTCATGTTCCGTTTGCAGTGCCCCAGATGTGCCTAAACAGTGGAAAAACCCCACAAGTGACCCCATTTTGGAAACTAGCCCCCCTAAGGAACTTATCTAGATCTGTGGTGAGCACTTTGAACCCCCAAGTGTCTCACAAAGGTTTATAATGCCTGGGTGTGAAAAAAAAAAAAAAAAAACTATTTTCCACAAAAATGATTTTTTAGTCCAAATTTTTGATTTTTCCAAGAAATTGACCCAAAAGTTGTTGTCCAATTTATCCTGAGTACGCTGATACAATATGTGGGGGGGGAACTGTTTGGGTGCACAGCAGGCTTGGAAAGGAAGTAATAACGTTTTGGAATGCAGACGTTGATGGGTGTCATGTTCGTTTGCAGTGCCCAGATGTGCCTAAACAGTGGAAAACCCCCACAAGTGACCCCACTTTGGAAAATAGACCCCTAAGGAACTTATCTAGATGTGTTGTGAGCACTTTGAACCCCAAAGGCTTCACAGAAATTTATAAACGCAGAGCCGTGAAAATAAAATTTTTTTTTTCCTCAAAAATGATTTTTTTAGCCAGCTATTTTTTATTTTCCCAAGGGTAACAAGAGAAATTAGAACCCCAAAATTGGTGGGCAATTTGTCCTGAGTGCGCTGATACCCCATATGTTGGGGTAAACCACTGTTTGGGCGCACGGCAGGGCTCGGAAGGGAGGGAGCACCATCTGACTTTTTGAACGCCACGTCATGTTTGGAGACCCCCTGATGTGCCTAAATAGTGGAAACCCCTCAATTCTAGCTCCAACCCTAACCCCAACACACCCCTAATCCCAACCCTAATTGTAACCCTAACCCTAATTGTAACCCTAACCCTAATTGTAGCCCTAACCCTAATTGTAACCCTAAACCTAATTGTAACCCTAACCCTAATTATAACCCTAACCCTAAGGCTGGGTTCATTTTGCGTTTTACCAACCCGTTCAACACATACCGTTGACGGGCTGGTAACGGTATAGCATAACGCGATCGCGTTATGCTATACCCGCTAGCGCAGAGGAATCAGCAGATGATTCATCTGCGCTAGCGGTGACGGAGCCCAGACGCTGCAGCCCGCGTCCGAGGCTTCGTCACTGAATGATGGCACGTCGCGAACGCATGCCGCTTTACGGCATTCGTCGCGATGCGCCCTCAAATGGGGGTGAATGGCAGCGTTAACGGACTGCGTTACACCGCGTTATACTGCGGTGTAACGCAGTCCGTCTAACGGACTGCCATAACGCAGTATGAACCCAGCCTAACCCTAATTATAACCCTAACCGAAAAATGAAAAAAAATATAATTTCTATATTTTATTATATGTCCCTAACTAAGGGGGTGATAAAGGGGGGGTTATGTACTGTTTTTTTTATTTTGATCACTGTGATAGTTTATCACAGTGATCAAAATGTACTTTTGTGAGAATGAATGAAACTTTTTTTGAATCTGCCGCCAAGCAGATCGGCGGGCGCAGTGCGCAAGCGACCGCCATTTTTTTTTTTGCAGGAAGAAGACGCCGGGATCCTGGGGCCTCGAGGAGGACTGAGGACACCGGGAGGTATAGGGGGGGCAATCGGGGGACCTGGGGACCCTCATTCTCTCCCCTCTGATGTGCGATCACATCAGAGGGGAGAGAAATCTTTTTTTTTTTTTTGCGGTCGCCGTTATACCTAGTATAACGGCGATCGCGACACCGGGGTCGGTAACTACCGACCCGGATCATGTTCTCTGGGGTCTCGGCTACCCTCGGCAGCAGAGACCCCAGAGAAAATTGCCCACCCTCCCCCCCCCCAGCAGAACGCGGCGGGCGCACAGAGCATGCGCCCGCCATTCAAGATGGCTGCGCCCACCGGAGGAAGCAGGTGGGCCCGCGGGCCACAAGGGGAACACAAGGGGAGCCCCGGGGACCCTTTTTCTCTGTCTTCTGATGTCCGATGACATCAGAGGACAAAGAAATGAAATGGCACATCAGATTTTTTTTTTTGTTGTTGCGATAGCCGTTATAGGGTTAATAACGGCGATCGCAACATCGGTGTCGGTAAAAACCGACCCGATTCATGTTCTCTGGGGTCTCGGCTACCCCGGTAGCCGAAACCCGGAGAAAATGCGCCTCTGGGGGACGCTATAGGCTTTTTCCACAGCGCCGTTAATTAACGGCGCTGTGGTTTAAGTACCCTTAATGACCGCCGTTAAAAGGCGTATCGGCGGTCGTTAAGGGGTTAACCCTGCTGTTCTGTTCGGGTCAAAAATATGGATTTTTGTGTTACTCACCGTAAAATCCTTTTCTCCGAGACGCTCATTGGGGACACAGGACTGTGGGTGTATGCTACTGCCGCTAGGAGGCTGACACTAAGTAAACATAAAAAAGGTTAGCTCCTCCTCCGCCGTATACACCTCAGCACTGACCGCAGGCAAACCCAGTTTAGTGCAAAAAGCAATAGGAGGCTAAAAAATAAATCAAGAGTTAACACAGATACAGTATATTCAGAAGAAAAAACTGCTGATACCAATTTAAGGAGAATAGAGTTAACTCAATATAAAGCCAGCCGGCTCTTAGGGAGGGTGCTGTGTCCCCCAATGAGCGTCTCGGAGAAAAGGATTTTACGGTGAGTAACACAAAAAATCCGTATTTCTCCTTCGTCTCATTGGGGGACACAGGACTGTGGGACGTCCCAAAGCAGTCCCTTGGGTGGGAAACCGACTCCACAGTGTAATTTATAATCAAGCATTGCTTATAGGTGCGCAACCGCGCCCTGAAGAATCCTTCTACCCAGACTGGCATCCGCAGAAGCCTGGGTATGGACATTATAATCCTTGGAAAAGGTATGCAGACTGGACCAGGTTGCTGCCTTACAAACCTGTTCCACCGAAGCCTGATGCCGAAGGGCCCAGGAGGCACCCACCGCTCTGGTGGAGTGAGCCTTGATCCCTGCGGGAACCACCGCGCCTCTGATACGGTAAGCCTCCTGAATGGCTGACCGAATCCACCTAGCCAAGGTTGATCTAGAGGCAGCGAGTCCCTTCCTGCGACCTTCAGGGAGGACAAACAGCGTGTCCGTCTGTCGAAAGGACGCCGTCCGAGATACATATCTCCTGAGTGCTCTCACCAGATCCAGCGTATGGAGAGCCTTCTCCACTCAGTGCGTCGGAGCTGGGCAAAATGAGGGCAAAACAATGTCCTCATTAATATGAAATGAGGACACGACTTTAGGCAAAAAAGGTGGTGTTGGTCTGAGCACTACCTTATCCTGATGGAAAAGTAAGTACGGAGCTCGACAAGACAGTGCAGCCAGCTCCGAAACCCGCCTTATGGATGTTATGGCTACCAAAAACACCACTTTCCAGGAAAGAAATGACAGAGAAACCTCCTGCAAAGGTTCAAAAGGAGACTCTTGCAGAACTCCCAGGACTAGATTGAGGTCCCAAACCTCTAAGGGAGCCTTGTAGGGAGGAACTATATGGACAACCCCCTGAATAAAGGTCCTAACCTGAAAATTAGACGCGATCTTTCGCTGAAAAAGAACTGACAAGGCTGATATCTGTCGTCTAAGAGTACTAGGCGCTAGACCTGAATCTAGGCCCGCCTGGAGAAAAGATAGAATGTTTGGAATTGAAAAGAGAAGCGGGGAACAACCATGTTCCCTGCACCAATCAAAAAAGACCTTCCAAGTACCGTGGTAGATGCGAGCCGAAACGGGCTTTCGGGCGCTAGCCATCGTCGCGGCGACCTTTTTAGAGAATCCAGCCCTGGTCAGGATCCAAGATTCAACGGCCAGGCCGTCAAACACAGGACCGCTGAGTTCTGGTGGTAAACTGGGCCCTGGGAGAGAAGGTCCACGCGCTCTGGCAGTCGCCAGGGTGCGTCGGCGAGCAATTGTACCAGCTCCGCGTACCATGAGCGACGCGGCCAATCCGGAGCGATTAATATCGCTGGAACCCCTTCTATCCTGATCTTTCTGATCACCCTTGGGAGAAGAGCTATTGGTGGAAACAAGTATGGAAGATGAAACTGATTCCACGGCAGAACCAGGGCGTCTACTGCAATTGCCTGCGGATCCCGATACCGGGAGACGAAGTTGGGCACCTTGGCATTTATCCTGGAAGCCATCAGGTCCACATCTCGGGTTCCCCAGCGTTGGCATATCTGCTGAAAATCTCGGGATGTAGCGACCATTCCCCTGACGCTATGCCGTGACGGCTGAGAAAATCCGCAGCCCAGTTTTCCTCGCCCGGAATGTGGACCGCTGAAATCACAGAGTGATTTATCTCTGCCCAAGTCAGAATCTGTTTTACCTCGTGCATGGCCGCCCTGCTGCGGGTACCTCCCTTCTGATGGCAATTGCATTAGCAGCAGCTAGGGCTGCGCAATTTGCCGCATCCATGGACGCATTAATTAAGAAGTCTCCTGCAAGCGCTATCTGATTAGAAATCTCGGTTACTTCAGACGGTACCTCTATACCATGAAGCGCTCTATTTAGAGACTCCGACCAGGATATCATGGCCTTAGCAACCCAAGTCGCTGCAAAAGAAGGAGAGAGAGCAGAACCCGATGCTTCAAACACCGAGCGGGCCAAACTTTTAATCAGACGATCCGTTGGTTCCTTGATCGAGGAACCGTTAGGAAGGGAGAGGAGCGTTTTAGACGCCAAACGCGACACAGGAGGATCAACCGCAGGAGATTCCGCCCACTTCTTAAGAAGCTCAGGAGCAAAAGGATATCTAGTATTGAGAGCCTTTTGTCCTGCGAAGCGCTTGTCCGGTTTCTCCCGGTGGCGCTGCACTAGCTCCTCAAACTCAGGATGAGACCCAAAAACCTTATGAGCTTGCCTGGCTCTTTTGAAGGACACCTTATGACCGGAGGTCAAGGTGGACTCATCGTCTACCCCCAAGGTTTGATTGACAGCTTCAATCAAACTGTCAATTGTGTCCTGACAATTTGGTGCCTCTAAATTAAGGGACCCTTCTGAATCAGAATCCGAATACTGATCACTTGTCAGAGGTGAGGGAGAGCGGGAGATGGAACTGAAAGATGCCGAGGCCCCGGACGGCAAAGGCGATGCAGTGTGGGTTCGCTTCCCCTGCGTCTGCCTAGTGAGAGCGCGGCCCCTGCAGGCCGGAGGTTCATGAGACGTCGCCAAGACGGGTGAACCACTGTCCCTGCTCCTATCGGGAGCTTGAAGGGACTCGATTGCTCTTGATAATGATGCCACAGATTGAGTCAGGGACAGAGCCCATTCAGGGGGACCTGACGCACTGGGTTCCGCAATAGGAGCGGGTTCCTGAGCCCGTTCGGAGTCACAGGCTTCGCAGACCCGAGTAATCTGGGCGCGCGGGAAAGGGGACCTACAGGCGATGCATGCGGTATACAGTACCGTATGAGCTTTAATTCTTCTGGACATGCTGAGTCTATCACAGAGTCCGCAATGAACTGGATGTGCGACGGTCAGTGAAACAGAGTGCAGAGGGGCGCAAAAGCGGAACAACCAGGCTGGAGGTAGAAGCACTTACCCCAGTCCTGTACCCCATGCGTCCTTAAACCGCGTAGCAGTGGCGTCTGGCTCCAAATTTTTCAAAAAAGAGCGCTCCCCTGTTAGGAAGCGAGCTCATGTAGCTGAGCCTTAGGGGGAGGGTCGAGAGGCGCGGCCTAGCCGTCAGAGACCCGCCTCCAGCCGCGGCCTAGTCTCCAGCAAAAGCCGGGGACTAAATTTGCAGCCGCGGCCTAGCACCGGCCGAAGCCGCGGCCTAGATTTCCGGCGGAGGCCGCCCCAAAATCAGAGGGCGGGCCCGCCGGAAGGAGACGATGCCGGGGGCGGATCCCGCGACCGCGGCCTACCTTCTGGCCGGCGCTAGTCCCCGGGGACTAAATTTTTGCCCGAGGCCTAACACCGCCGAGGCCAGGGACTGAATTTTTGGCCGTCCACCAGGAGTCGGGGGGGCGGGCATCGGGAGCTGACGCCCCCGGGGGGGG
>JARQOD010000002.1:531778719-531784482 GCA_033576555.1 Oophaga sylvatica | reverse complement strand
ATTAGGGAAAAATATAAAATAAAAAAATGTATTTATTTCCATTTTCCCATTAGGGATGGGTTTTCGGCTAAAGTTAGGGTTAGGGTTGGCGCTAAAGTTAGGTTTAGGGTTAGAGTTAGGATTAGGGTTAGGTTGGGATTAGGGTTGGGACTAGGGTTAGGGGTGTGTTGGGGTTGGGGTTTGGGAGTTAGAATTGGGGGTTTCCGCTGTTTAGGCACATCAGGGCTCTCCAAATGTGACATGGCGTCTGATCTCCATTCCAGCCAATTCTGCGTTGAAAAAGCAAACGGGGGTTCCTTCACTTCTGAGCTTGCCAGGGCGTCCAAACAGTAGTTTATCCCCACATATGGGGTATCAGCGTACTCTGGACCCCAGAGTATTGTGAAATTTGTCCTATTTCTTCTGTTACCCTTGGGAAATAAAAACTGGGGCGAAAATTTTAAATTTTGTAAAAAAAATAAGATTTTTTTGTTTTTACGGCTGTACATTTTTAAACTTCTGTGAAGCACTTGGGCTTCATAGCGCTCACCACACATCTAAATAATTTCCTTGTGGGTCTATTTTCCAAAATGGGTCCCCGTTTTTGGGATTTCCACTGTTTTAGGCGCATCAGGGCCTCCAAAATGCGACATGACGCCCCCAAGACCATTCCATAAAAGTCGCAACCCAAAAAACGTCACTACTTCCCTTTCCGAGCCCTGACATGCGCCCATACAGTATTTTCTCCCACATATTGGGTATCAGCGTACTCAGGACAAATTGGACAACAACTTTGGGTCCAATTTCTCCTGTTTCCCTTGTGAAAAAAATATTGGGGGCGAAAAAATCATTTTTGTAAAAAAAAAAAGGATTTTTTATTTTTACGGCTGTGCGTTATAAACTTCTGTGAAGCACTTCGGGTTCAAAGTGCTCACCACACATCTAGGTAAGTTCCTTGTGAGGTCTATTTTCCAAAATGGGGTCACTTGTGGGGGTTTCCACTGTTTAGGCGCATCAGGGGCTCTCCAAATGCGACATGACGCCCCCAGACCATTCCATCAAAGTCTGCAATCCAAACGTCACTACTTCCCTTTCCGAGCCCTGACATGCGCCCATACAGTAGTTTTCTCCCACATATTGGGTATCAGCGTACTCAGGACAAATTGACAACAACTTTTGGGGTCCAATTTCTCCTGTTACCCTTGTGAAAATAAAATATTGGGGGCGAAAAAATCATTTTTGTAAAAAAAAAAAGGATTTTTATTTTTACGGCTGTGCGTTATAAACTTCTGTGAAGCACTTCGGGGTTCAAAGTGCTCACCACACATCTAGATAAGTTCCTTGTGGGGTCTATTTTCCAAAATGGGGTCACTTGTGGGGGTTTCCACTGTTTAGGCGTATCAGGGGCTCTCCAAATGCAACATGACGCCCCCAGACCATTCCATCAAAGTCTGCAATCCAAAACGTCACTACTTCCCTTCCGAGCCCTGACGTGCACCCATACAGTAGTTTTCTCCTACATATTGGGTATCAGCGTACTCAGGACAAATTGGACAACAACTTTTGGGTTCCAATTTCTTCTGTTACCCTTGTGAAAATAAAATATTTGGGGCGAAAAAATCATTTTTGTAAAAAAAAAAAAGGATTTTTTATTTTAAGGCTGTACGTTATAAACTTTAGTGAAACACCTGGGGGTTCAAAGTTCTCACCACACATCTAGATAAGTTCCTTGAGGGGTCTAGTTTCCAAAATGGTGTCATTTGTGGGGGTTTCCACTGTTTAGGCAGATCAGGAGCTCTCCAAACACGACATGGCGTCCAGCCAATTCTGCGTTGAAAAAGTGAGATGGCGCTCCTTCCCTTCCAAACTCTGCCATGCACCCAAACAGTGGTATACCCCCACATATGGGGTATCAGTGTACTCAGGACAAATTGCACAATAACTTTTGGAGTCTTGTTACCCTTGGAAAAATAAAAATTGGGGTGAAAAGATCATTTTTGTGGAAAAAATATGATTTTTAAATTTTACGGCTCTACGTTATAAACTTGTGTGAAGCACTTGAGGGTTCAAATTGCTCACCAAAGATCTAGATAAGTTCCTTAGGGGGTCTAGTTTCCCAAATGGGGTCATTTGTGGGGGTTTCCACTGTTTAGGCACATCAGGGGCTCTCCAAATGCAACATGGCATCCAATCTCAATTCCAGCCAATTTTGGTTGGAAAAAGTCAAATGGTGCTCCTTCCCTTCCGAGCTCTGCCGTGCGCCCAAACAGTGGTTCCCCCCCACATATGGGGCATCAGCGTACTCAGGACAAATTGGACAACAACTTATGTGGTCCAATTTCTCCTGATACCCTTGGGAAAATAAAAAATTAGTGACTAAAAGATAATTTTTGTGGGAAAAAAATAGGATTTTTTATTTTCATGCCCGGGCATTATAAACTTGTGTGAAGCACTTGGGGGTTCAAAGTGCTCACCAAAGATCTAGATAAGTTCCTTAGGGGTCTAGTTTCCAAAATGGGTCACTTGTGGGGGATTTCCACTGTTTAGGCTCATCTGGGGCACTGCAAACGGAACATGACCCCCATCAACGTCTGCATTCCAAAACGTTACTACTTCCTTTCCAAGCCCTGCCGTGCGCCCAAACAGTTTTCCACCCCCACATATGGGGTATCAGCGTACTCAGGACAAATTGGACAACAACTTTTGGGGTCCAATTTCCTTGGGAAAATTCAAAAATTTAGGACTAAAAAATCATTTTTGTGGAATTTTTTTTTTTTTTTTTCACACCCAGGCATTATAAACTTTTGTGAAACACTTGGGGGTTCAAAGTGCTCACAACAGATCTAGATAAGTACCTTAGGGGGTCTAGTTTCCAAAATGGTGTCACTTGTGGGGGGTTTCCACTGTTTAGGCGCATCAGAGGTTCTCCAAGCGCGACATGGCGTCCAATCTCAACTCCAGCCAATTTTAGTTTGAAAAAGTCAAACGGCGCTCCTTCCCTTACGAGCTCTGCCGTGTGCCCAAACAGTGGTTTTCCCCCACATATGGGGTATTGGCGTACTCAGGAGAAATTGCATAACAACCTTATCTGTCCATTTTCTCCTTTTTACCCTTGTGAAAATAAAAAAAAAGTTTGTAAAAGATCATTTTTGTGGCTAAAAAGTTAAATATTCATTTTTTCCTTCCACGTTGCTTTAGTTCCTGTGAAGCACCTGAAGGTTAATAAACTTCTTGAATGTGGCTTTGAACACCTTGAGGGTGCAGTTTTTAGAATGGTGTCACTTTTGGGTATTTTCTGTCATGTAGACCCCTCAAAGTGACTTCAAATGTGAGGTGGTCCCTAAAAAAAATGGCTTTGTAAATTTTGTTGTAAAATGAGAAATCGCTGGTCAACTTTTAACCCTTATAACTTCCTAACAAAAAAAAATTTTGATTCCAAAATTGTGCTGATGTAAAGTAGACATGTGGGAAATGTTATTTCTTAACTATTTGTGTTACATATTTCTCTGTTTTAAGGGAATAAAAATTCAAAGTTTGAAAATTGCTAAATTTTCAAAATTTTCGCCATATTTGCGTTTTTTTCAAAAATAAACGCAAGTTATATGGAAGAAATTTTACCACTAACATGAAGTACAATATGTCACGAGAAAACAATCTCAGAATCGCGAAGATCCGTTGAAGCGTTCCGGAGTTATAACCTCATAAAGAGACAGTGGTCAGAATTGTAAAAATTGTCCCGGTCATTAACGTGCAAACCACCCTTGGGGTGAAGGGGTTAAGGGAACCCCTTAAAAAAATAAACAAAGCAAAAAAACAATGCTTTATCATACCGCCAAACAAAAAGTGAAATAACGTGATCAAAAAGACGGATATAAATAAACATGGTACCGCTGAAAACGTCATCTTGTCCGGCAAAAAACAAGCCACCATACAGCGTCATCAGCGAAAAAATAAAGCGATGCAAAAATAATTATTTTTTATATAAAATTGTTTTTATTGTATAAAAGCGCCAAAACATAAAAAAATGATACAAATGAGGTATCGCTGTAATCATACTAACCCGAAGAATAAAACCGCTTTATCAATTTTACCACTTGCGGAATGGTATAAACGCCCAAAAAAATAAATTCATGAATTGCTGGTTTTGGCTCATTCTGCCTCCCAAACATTGTAATAAAAAGATCAAAAAATATCATGTGCCCGAAAATGGTATCAAAGAAAAATAAGTTTTATTATACTCACCCGAGAGTCAGTCCGGTCCGATGGGTGTCGTGGGTCCGGGTCCTCCCATCTTCATGCGATGCCACCCTCCTGCTTGCTTCATGGCTCCCAGGCATCGTGCTCCTGTGCAGGTGTACTTATCTGCCCTGTTGAGGGCAGAGAAAATTCCTGCAGTGTGTAGGCGCTGGTCTGTCTGACCTTTCCGGCACCTGCACACTGCAGTACTTTGCTTTGTCCTCATCAGGGCAGATAAGTACACCTGCACAAGGAGCGCGATGCCGGGGAGCCACGTAGCAAGCAGGAGTGCGGCATCACAAAAGATGGGAGGACCCGTACTCGCGACACCCATCAGACCGGACTGACTCCTGGATGAGTATAATAAAACTTATTTTTCTTATCTTTCAGGTCGATGGGGCCTATCTATAGCATTATAGAATGCTGTAGATAAGCCCTGAAAGGCAGTGGCCGCATCTTATATCTTCCAAACCTGCTGACAGGTTCACTTTAACCCCTTCACCCCCAAGGGTGGTTTGCACGTTAATGACCAGGCCAATTTTTACAATTCTGACCACTGTCTCTTTATGAGGTTATAACTCTGGAACGCTTCAACGGATCTTCGCGATTCTGAGATTGTTTTCTCGTGACATATTGTACTTCATGATAGTGGTAAAATTTCTTCCATATAACTTGCATTTATTTATGAAAAAAACGCAAATATGGCAAAAATTTTGAAAATTTTGCAATTTTCAAACTTTGAATTTTTATTCCCTTAAAACAGAGAAATATGTCACACAAAATAGTTAAGAAATAACATTTCCCACATGTCTACTTTACATCAGCACAATTTTGGAAACAAATTTTTTTTTTGTTAGGAAATTATAAGGGTTAAAAGTTGACCAGCGATTTCTCATTTTTACAACAAAATTTACAAAGCCATTTTTTTTTCGGGATCACCTCATATTTGAAGTCACTTTGAGGGGTCTATATAGCAGAAAATACCCAAAAGTGACACCATTCTAAAAACTACACCCCTCAAGGTACTCAAAACCACATTCAAGAAGTTTATTAACCCTTCAGGTGCTTCACAGGAGCTGAAGCAACATGGAAGGAAAAAATTAACATTTTACTTTTTAGTCACAAAAATGATCTTTTACAAACATTTTTTTTATTTTCACAAGGGAAAAAGGAGAAAAAGGACTGATAAAGTTGTTGTGCAATTTCTCCTGAGTACGCCGATACCCCATATGTGAGGGAAAACCACTGTTTGGGCACACGGCAGAGCTCGGAATGGAAGGAGCGCAGTTTGACTTTTCCAAACCAAAATTGGCTGGAATTGAGAACGGACGCCATGTCGCGTTTGGAGGGCCCCTGATGTGCCTAAACAGTGGAAACCCCCCACATGTGACCCCATTTTGGAAACTAGACCCCCTAAGGAACTTATCTAGGTGTGTGGTGAGCACTTTGAACCCCCAAGTGTTTCACTAACGTTTATAATGCCCTGGCGTGAAAAAAAAAAAAAAATTTTTTTTTTCCACAAAAGTGATGTTTTAGTCCCCAATTTTT
>JARQOD010000002.1:531603719-531776219 GCA_033576555.1 Oophaga sylvatica | reverse complement strand
TTATTTTCCCAAGGGTAAGAGGAGAAATTGGACACCAAAAGTTGTTGTCCAACATGTCCTGAGTACGCTGATACCCCATATGTGGGGGGAACCACTGTTTGGGCACGGCAGGGCTTGAAAGGGAAGGAGCGCCGTTTGACTTTTCCAAACCAAAATTGGCTGGAATTGCGAACGGACGCCATGTCGCGTTTGGAGGGCCCCTGATGTGCCTAAACAGTGGAAACCCCCCACATGTGACCCCATTTTGGAAACTAGACCCCCTAAGGAACTTATCTAGGTGTGTGGTGAGCACTTTGAACCCCCAAGTGTTCACTAAGTTTATAATGCCCTGGCGTGAAAAAAAAAAAATATTTTTTTTCCACAAAATGATGTTTTAGTCCCCAATTTTTATTTTCCCAAGGGTAAGAGGAGAAATTGGACACCAAAAGTTGTTGTCCAATTTGTCCTGAGTACGCTGATACCCCATATGTTGGGGGAACCACTGTTTGGCACACGGCAGGGCTCGAAGGGAAGCAGTGACTTTTGGAATGCAGACTTTGATGGAATGGTCTGCGGCGTCATGTTCCGTTAGCAGGCCCCTGATGTGCCTAAACAGTGGAAACCCCCCACATGTGACCCCATTTTGGAAACTAGACCCCTAAGGAACTATCTAGGTGTGTGTGAGCACTTTGAACCCAGTGTTTCACTAACGTTTATATGCCTGGCGTGAAAAACAAAAATTTCCACAAATGATGTTTAGTCCCATTTTATTTTCCAAGGTAAGAGGAGAAATTGGACCCCAAAAGTGTTGTCCAATTTGTCCTGAGTACGCTGATACCCCATATGTTGGGGAACACTGTTTGGGCACAGGCAGGGCCGAAGGGAAGCAGTGACGTTTTGGAATGCAGACTTTGATGGAATGGTCTGCGGCGTCATGTTCCGTTAGCAGAGCCCTATGTCCTAAACAGTGGAAACCCCCCAAGTGACCCATTGAAACTAGACCCCAAGAACTTATCTAGTGTGTGTGAGCATTTGAACCCCCAAGTGTTTCACTAAGTTTATAAGCCCTGCGTGAATAAAAAAAAAAAAATCCACAAATATGATGTTTAGTCCCCAATTTTTATTTTCCCAAGGGTAACAGGAAAATTGGACACAAAAGTTGTTGTCCAATTTGTCCTGAGTACGCTGATACCCCATATGTTGGGGAACCACTGTTTGGGCGCATGGCAGGGCGCAGAAGGGAAGCAGTGACGTTTTGGAATGCAGACTTTGATGGAATGGTCTGCGGGCGTCATGTTCCGTTAGCAGAGCCCCTCATGTGCCTAAACAGTGAAACCCCCACAAGTGACCCCATTTTGGAAACTAGACCCCCTAAGGAACTTATCTAGGTGTGTGGTGAGCATTTTGAACCCCCAAGTGTTTCACTAAAGTTTATAATGCCCTGGTGTAAAAAAAAAAAAAAAAATAAATTCCACAAAATGATGTTTTAGTCCCCAATTTTTATTTTCCCAAGGGTAACAGGAGAAATTGGACACAAAAAGTTGTTGTCCAATTTGTCCTGAGTACGCTGATACCCCATATGTTGGGGAAACACTGTTTGGGCCAGCAGGGCGCCAGAAGGAAGCAGTGACGTTTTGGAATGCAGACTTGATGGAATGGTCTGCGGGCGTCATGTTCCTTAGCAGAGCCTCATGTGCCTAAACAGTAGAAACCCCACAAGTGACCCCATTTTGGAAACTAGAACCCCTAAGGAACTTACCTAGTGTGTGTGAGCATTTGAACCCCCAATGTTTGCACTAAGTTTTAATGCCCAGTGTAAAAATAAAAAATCCTCTTATCTCACAAATAGTTTAGTCCCCAATTTTTCCCAGGGTAAGGAAAATTGACACCAAAATGTTGCCAATTGTCCTAGTACACGGTGCCCATATGTGGAAAATTTTGGGCACAAGTCGTGCCAGAGGAAGTCGTGACGTTTGGAATGCACTGATGAATGGTTGCGGCTCATGTCCTTTTGCAGGCTCCTATTGCCTAACCCGTAGAAACAAACCCACAGTGAAAATTGGAAGGTAGACTCCAAGGAACTTTTCAAAGTATGGCCCCCCTTCTGGACATCTTCCTGAAAGTAAATAAGTGCATGAGTGTGTACATTTAAAACAACATCATACACAGCCATGGATTTTTCGGCAGTGTCCAATGTATGGTTCTTCGTATTCCCTTTGTAACACACTCGGCACTTTTTTGCGGCTTCCTTGCTTCCATTGCGGGCAAACCCCGGATATCTGACCATGTATGTACAGCACCTCAGTCAGAACTGTCTGGCCGCTGTTTCCGAGCCCAGGATAACAATATATTTTTTAAAAAATCAAAAAATGATTTTTGATTAAATCAGATTTTTATATATTAAATCGATTCTTTTTATTTAAATAGATTTTTATCAAGTGTACACAGCAAAACTTGTCTTTGCAAATCAATATTTTCACAAATAAAATATTAAAACAGTGTGATTAGAACCTAATAATTTTATTTGCACTATTAAACAATCAGAAATGAACAACTTGTCTTTCAATATTGTACAAGCCGCTCTTTCTTTGTCGTATACAGCCTGAAGATATTTTCCTGAGATATCAAATCTACTTGGTGGTTTGTAGCCTGGTCTTATTCCTTCGATCATTTGTACAAACAATGGGTGTTCAACTAGTCGGAAAGAAGAATTGGTTGCAAATATGAATTTAGCAATTAATTCATCAAAATGTTCTTTCTCGCTCGTCGTAGTCTTTAAGAGGAATTTTTCTACACTTTGCACGCAAAGTTTTTTGTTGGGCTGCTTTGTTGAAGTTGTACCCAGATATTGATTGTCACGTGCAGCACAAGCCATATTTGACCCTGAAAGCACAGTAATTAAAAATATAATTCGACTGCGTATTTGAAGAAATATAACGAAAATATTTTGAAACAAACTTTTTGAACAATGTAATGGTCCTCGTCCTATAAGGGCTGTCTCAAAAGTTATGCTACTCAAGTTTCCGGTGAAGTTGCTGTAATACTAGTAATATCAGAGCAACTGAAAACAATGTCACAAAAGTTTTAAAAATGTTTTTTTAAAAAAATGGTAAATTTGGCAGACTTCAAAAGTGAATTGTAGCCTACAATAAAAAAAAATAGGCGTATACACACTCTTTTATTTTTACTTAACGTTAATCTTCTGTGAAATATTGCCTTAACATAAATTTAAATTCTATACTCCAGAACTAGTGCTAGAAATTTTTCTTTTCATAGACTTTAACCATCCCAGTAAAATGTCTGTTAAAATAGGTTGTAATTGCCAGACTTACCACTAGTGCTAGGGTCCTGGTGCATAAGAAGCTGTGGGGGTTCATTGACATTAGTTGTATCAACATCTTCATTTCCCTTCTGGTTGCAGTTTTCATAATGTGATTTCAAACGGCAAACAAGTCCTTGGATATCCTTTTGACAGTATTTGCACTTTGCTCTCCCACCTTTCTTTCCAAGCTCTGCTGGCATCTCAACAAAATGAACCCAAATAGGGTCTCTCTTACGACCTGCCATGGCTCACGCAGATCACTTCTGAAGTTTGATTGTTACTACAGCCAAGTACTGCTGACTGACTATCCAACAAGTTTGGGCATGTCAACTGAATGGAAAAAGAAACTGAAACCAAGCTACAGAAAGTGAAACCAAGCTAGAAGTGTGGAGTTAATTGAACAATGATTGAAAGTTTTAGATTTTAATCGTGATTTATATTAAAAAAATCTTTTGATTTAAATCAGTGATTTAAATCATGATTAAAATCACGATTTAAATCGATCTGATTTAAATAGAAAAAAATCATTTGATTTAAATCATGATTTAAATCGTTGATTTAAATCGGCGTGATTTAAATCAATCCACCCTGCTGAGCGCCAAACATCAGGGCCTTAACCACTACCTCCTGGAACTGAAGGTACGTCGTATCGCTGTTGCGTGCACATCGTGACAGCAGGAAAGCGTTGAGCATTGCCATTTGGACGATGTGCACGGACAGCTTCTTGTACCACACCTTGGCCTTTCTCAAAGCACTGTACGGTTGGAGGAGTTGATCAGAGAGATCAACACCCCCCATGTATTTATTGTACCCCAGTACACAGTCCGGTTTGCGGACCTGTGTAGAGGTACCCCGTACAGTGCTGAGGGCGCTGCCATCACCATGTATGGTGGTCAAGAGAAGGACATCCCTCTTGTCCTTGTACTTGACCACCAACAGGTGGTCGCTACATTGGGCTCTGCTCTCACCCTTTCTGAGCATCTGCCCAAGTAGCGTCTTCGGGAGGCCTCTCTGATTTTTGCGGACGGTACCGCAAGCTGCGGTACCTCGCGCAGAGAGGGATTTGTAGAGTGGGACGCTGGAATAAAAGTTATCGGTGTAAAGGTGATAACCTTTATCCAGCAGTGGGTGCACCAAATCCCACACAATTTTCCCACTCACTCCCAGGACGGGGGGACACTCAGGGGGTTCAATCCTGGTGTCCTTTCCTTCGTAAACTTTAAAGCTGTGCGTGTACCCTGAGGTACTCTCGCACAGCTTGTAGAGTTTAATTCCGTACCTTGCCCTCTTGCTGGGCAGGTACTGGCGGAATCTGAGCCGTCCCTTAAAATGAACCAAGGACTCATCCACGCAGATGTCCCTTTGGGGCACGTACACTTCAGCAAACTTTTTGCTGAAGTGTTCTATGACCGGCCGAACTTTGAACAGACGGTCAAAGTTGGGGTCATTTTGTGGGGGACACTGTGCATTATCATTATAATGCAGGAATTTGTGGATGGCCTCAAAACGCGTCCGAGCCATGACCATTCGGAACAGTGGAGTGTTGTATAAAATATCAACACTCCAATATTGCCGAAGTTCTGGCTTCTTCAGGATCCCCATATGGAGGACCAGGCCCCAAAACTGCATCATTTCACCTGCGTCTACAGGAGACCAGTTGGAAAATGATGACACTGGGTTTTGCGCCAAAAATTGCCGAGCGTACAAATTAGTTTGCTCCACCACGAGGTTAATAAAATCCTCAGAGAAAAAGACTTTGAAAAAGTCTATTTCTCTGAGGCCCGTGGTGTCAAACTTGATTCCTGATTCTGCCACAAAATCAGGAATCAGTGGCTCGTAATTTTCGGGGGGCGGGGTCCATATGGGGTCCGAAGAGGGGTGCGCTGGTTCATTTTCAGGGTGGGCGCTGCCTCATCTTCTGTCCTGGGGCGTCTGCGTGGCGGTTCCGCAGGACCCGAGGAGGAAGATGAGGAAGAGGAGGAAGAAGAAGAAGAGGATGAAGAATCTGAAAAGTAAAGAAATGTGGGATCCTCTCCCTCGCTATCAGTGTCGGAGGCAAGGAAAGCGTATGCCTCTTCCACTGAATAGCGCTTTTGGGAAGAACGTGACGAGCGGGACATTTTTTTTGTGAATGTGGTGCTTTGTGTGAACTTTATTTATAACTGTGTGTGTGTGGGGGGGGGGGGGATAGTGGTTGGTGCAAACTATGCTGAAAGGAAAAAGCTAAAAGAAAAGAAAGAGAATAGGGAAAAAAATGCCTGTGAAAAAAAGTCTAAACCAGCAGGCACGAGCTCTGATAAGTGACCGGTGTCACTTATCAAAGTTCCGCGGCTGCCGGATGTGCGCACAGGAGTGGCGGAAAGGGAAGTGAAAAAAAAAAAAACGGCAGGAACGAGCTCTGATAAGTGACCGGTGTCACTTATCAAAGTTCCGCGGCTGCCGGATGTGCGCACAGGAGTGGCGGAAAGGGAAGTGAAAAAAAAAAAAACGGCAGGAACGAGCTCTGATAAGTGACCGGTGTCACTTATCAAAGTTCCGCGGCTGCCGGATGTGCGCACAGGAGTGGCGGAAAGGGAAGTGAAAAAAAAAACGGCAGGAACGAGCTCTGATAAGTGACCGGTGTCACTTATCAAAGTTCCGCGGCTGCTAGATGTGCGCACGGGAGTGGCGGAAAGTGGAGTGAAAAAAAAAAAACTGCAGGAACGAACTCTGATAAGTGACTGGTGTCACTTATCAAAGTTCCGCGGCTGCTGGATGTGCGCACAGGAGTGGCGGAAAGGGGAGTGAAAAAAAAATAATGCAGGAACGAGCTCTGATAAGTGACTGGTGTCACTTATCAAAGTTCCGCGGCTGCTGGATGTGCGCACAGGAGTGGCGGAAAGGGGAGTGAAAAAAAAAAAGACGGCAGGAGCGAGCTCTGGTAAGTGACCGGTGTCACTTATCAAAGTTCCGCGGCTGCTAGATGTGCGCACAGGAGTGGCGGAAAGGGGAGTGAAAAAAAAAAAAAACGGCAGGAACGAGCTCTGATAAGTGACCGGTGTCACTTATCAAAGTTCCGCGGCTGCTAGATGTGCGCACGGGAGTGGCGGAAAGTGGGGTGAAAAAAAAAAAAACTGCAGGAACGAGCTCTGATAAGTGACTGGTGTCACTTATCAAAGTTCCGCGGCTGCCGGATGTGCGCACAGGAGTGGCAGAAAGGGGAGTGGAAAAAAAAAAAAAAAAACGGCAGGAACGAGCTCTGATAAGTGACCGGTGTCACTTATCAAAGTTCCGCGGCTGCTAGATGTGCGCACGGGAGTGGCGGAAAGTGGTGTGAAAAAAAAAAAACTGCAGGAACGAGCTCTGATAAGTGACTGGTGTCACTTATCAAAGTTCCGCGGCTGCTAGATGTGCGCACGGGAGTGGCGGAAAGTGGGGTGAAAAAAAAAAAAAACCTGCAGGAACGAGCTCTGATAAGTGACTGGTGTCACTTATCAAAGTTCCGCGGCTGCTGGAAGTGCGCACAGGAGTGGCGGAAAGGGGAGTGAAAAAAAAAAAAAAAACCTGCAGGAACGAGCTCTGATAAGTGACTGGTGTCACTTATCAAAGTTCCGCGGCTGCTGGAAGTGCGCACGGAGGGGGGTGCAAAAGAAAAACGAGCACGAGTGTTGATCGGTGAACTGCGTCACCAATCAACGCTCGGCGGCTGCTAAATGTGTGCAAAGGGGGGGCAAAAAGAGGGGAAAGGGAAGGGGGGAATGGGGGGATTGGGGTGGATCGGGCAGGGATCGGGGCTCAAAAACTCACGTTTGTAGTCTCTCTTCTTTCTTCTCTCTTCTTTCGTCTCTCTTCTTTCGTCTCTCTTCTTTCTTCAGCAGGAGTTGTGGTGTCACAGGCTACTGTGGCACCACAAGGCCCAGCACAGGAGGAGATCTGGCGTGTGACCGCACTGCAGGAATCCTCAGCAAGTGTGAGGACCCCTGCAGTGCGGTCAGACAGGTCAGATCCAGTTTGCAGACAGGTCACAGAGCGGTCACATCGCTGCTGTGACCTGTCATTGGTGGGATCGATGATCACATCGATCCCACCAATCAGAGGAGACCCTTGTTTTGCCGGTTGCTAGGCACCGGCCTAGTAATCGGAGCTCACTGCTCCGATTCCTAGGCAGGTCACCGGCAGGTCAGGAAGCAGGGCACAGAGCGGTCACACCGCTGCTGTGCCCTGTGATTGGCGCGATCGTCGATGACATCGATCGCGCCAATCAGCAGCTGCAGGCCCTACTGGGCCTGTCCTAGGCTCCGGCCTAGGATCGGTGCTATTACTGCACCGATCCAGGCAGGTACAGGCAGGGCACAGCGCGGATACACCGCGGCTGTGCCCTGCGATTGGCGCGATCGATGTGATCGGCGATCGCGCCAATCCAGGGGGGGTCTGCTCCTTTCTATGCCCAGGCCTAGGATCGAGTACATCGGTACTCGATTCTAGCCTGGGATCTCACTGTTTCAGCCCATCGGATTGGCTGAAACAGTGAGAAAGGCTGCGATTGGCTGTTCAGAATTGAACAGCCAATCACAGCCATCGGGAGTGAGGGTGGGCGGTGACAGACCCCGGGATGCCGGCGCCATCTCTCCTGAGGTAAGATGGCGTCGGAATTTTAATGCGATCATTGCGACTTAAGTCGCAATGTCGCATTAAAGGGCTGGACGTACTATCCCGTCCCCGGTCATACGGGCCCAGGTACCATGGACGGGATAGTACGTCCGATGGCAGTAAGGGGTTAAAGGTATTTTCAAGGTATATACAGCCTCATCAGTTCTGATAAATCTATGTAATAACGTGTGTAGTGAAATCTGCTGAGATCTACTTTACATATAAGCAGTGGCGTAACTACAAAGTTATGGGCCCCGATGCGAACTTTCAAATGGGGCCCCCCATGGCAAAATATTTTCCACCCAAATTCACATTTTCCCTATTCATTTCGCACACTATAGCTTTGTTGCAATGTTGTATAGTCTGACCTCAGTGGCGTAACAATCCGGTGCCCTATCCTGGTATATATTTGTCCCCCGTACTGCCATTGTTCTGTAATGTATAAAAGAAAACAAACCATTATACTCTTCAGGGGATTACATATAAGTCATGGGGATCCATATAAGAAGTATAATGCACCCCCATAGTCCTCTAATATATTTCAGCATCTCCTGCACGATCATGCTGCCGTGCAGGAGGAATCTCCTGCACGGCAACAGATGTGCGTCTGACCTGACGGGCCCCGTCGCAGTGGCGACCGCGGTAGTTACGCCCCTGCATATAAGCAATAGAAAAGGATACACCAAAAGGAGAAAATACGTTGGTCACCCTACTCAACTAAAGCCCCCGTCACACACAGCGAGATAGCTGCTGAGTCACTAGTTCTGTGACGCAACAGCAATCTCCCCAGCGATATCGCTGTGTGTGACATTCAGCGATGATCAGCCCCCCTGCTGGGTATCGTTGATCGTCGCTGAATGTCCTGGACATTTTTTTGATCGTTGGTCTCCTGCTGGCCAGCACGCATCGCTGCGTGTGGCAGGCAGAAAACCAGCAATCAGCTGGTATCCAAGGTACACATCGGGTTTCCAGGTGCCCGGCGGCGCCTGGAAACCCGATGTGTACGTTGGATACCAACATGCTGCTGCAGGGGAGCTGGTAACCAAGGTACACATCGGGCTTCCAGGTGCTGCGCAGCACCTGGAAACCCGATGTGTACCTTGGTTACCAGCTCCCTGCACCAGCGGGCTGGTATCCAACGTACACTGCGGGTAACTAAGCGACGTTACCGGCAGTGTCGCTGTCCTGAACGCTGCCTCTTTGGCAGCTCACCAGCGATCATGTAGCGACACACCAGCGATCCTGACAAGTGCATATCGTTGTCGGGATCGCTGGTGTGTCGCTAGGTGTGATGGGGCCCTAAGTGATTTAAGAAACGATCTGTTAAGTAGATATTATTTAGACGATAGATAAACTATACGAGTATATAAGGGCTATTGGTAACCAGCTTGGTTATGCTTATACATTGGATCAAATTAATTTATTCAGTCAAGCAACTGACCGGAAGACAATGTAGCTACCTTAAAAAAAAGCAGTGACAACTGGATCAGCAGACTGGAGCCAAAACTCTACAGGTACTACAATTCTACTTCTCCAGTAGCTTCTGTAGCATAAGGCCTCTTTCACACATCCGTCTTTTTGTATCAGGCATGATCCGTCCTATGCCTGAAGGGACGGATCCGGCGCTGAAACAAAAAAACTGATGCAACGGATCCGGTTTTTTGCTGGATCCGACCTGAACTTTTGAACCCACAAAAAGAGGGTTTCTGATGGCCGGAGACACTGGAAAATGTAGTAGTAGTAGTTGTAGTTGTTGTTGTACAAAAGTCTGATCCGGTTCCATTGAATTCTATTGTTTGCGGCTACCTAATGCGCCGCTTCAGGCACATCAGGCAGCTCCGGCTAAAAATAAAAACGTTACATGCTGCGTTGTGTCCGGCCGCCGGAATGTACATTTCCGCCGGATCCGGACAAAAACGCATACAACGCACTGACATGCGGCGCCATCCGGCGCTAATGAAAGTCAATGCAAAAAAAAAAACGCATCCGGCATCACATTTAGCCGGATGCGGTTGGACAAAAAAATGCCGGAGGGCGCCGTCAGGCGCACAACGGATGTGTGAAAGAGGCCTAAGATGACCCTGCCAGTTTATGTGAAAGAGTAAAAACATGAACAAAGGTGCAATAAAAGCTGCAAATATCTGCCATTGTTGCTTTACAGGGCTCAATGTGTGGTACAAACTACATACAGTTTATTCTGCGGGTCAGTACAATTATGGAGATCACACTTATATAATTGTCTTGCTGCCTTAACCCTATCAAAACTTGCTCTGTACATGTGCTACGGAGGTGTGCTGTCACAATATGGGCTGAACTCGCTCTATACGGTGAGGGTGCTGGCTGTAGTGTACTGCGAGGACACAAGTGTAAATGCTGTAATCAGAGCTAGTGATGGCCACAACAGCTAAATCTCTAACATGCTGCTGTCAATAGTGACAGTGGCATTTAAGATATTAAGGGGGTAGTTTCTAAAGCCACCCATTGCTGCTCTGTGCAATGTGACCATGGATTGCTAATAGAGTATTTGCCATGTTACTAAACTTATGGTGATGTAGCTTCATAGGTAATCAAAAATTAATATATTTGGCATTGATACATGCATAACTGCTCGAGCTAATAAAAATATTTATCCCATATGCGGATCATTAACACGGAAATAAAAATTGTATGTTTAACCACACATGGTCCAAAGTGAGGACTAACTGGCTTATGATAGCAGCAGGCTGACTAAAATGTTTGCTTGGATGAGTGGCAGCGTTGCTACTCAAGTTTTGTTCCTTGTTAATCACATCGCGTTTGTTTTTGTGTGTCCAGAGTCCATTCAGAAGCACTTCAATAAAGCTTTTTTTTTTGTTTTCTATCTCTTTTATAAAAATCGTAAGGGCACAATAATTTTTGTTAGTCATTTCAAACCCTTCACCCCTGCCCTAAAAAAATTAAATCAAAAGATTAGAAAATTGTATGGACTCAAAACAATACCAATAAAAACTGAAGCTTACCCTGTAACAAAAAAACAAAAAAAACAAAACCAAGAACATATATAAGGGCTACAACCCAAAAAAAATAAAGTTATGACTCCCCAAATATGGCAACTGAAGCAATCCCATTGTTATTCTTTCTTACTAAAAAAATTATAAAAATCACATATTGTAGGCAATTTTACTGCAAAGACTAAGTGGAATTGCAGGGTTTTTTTAAGGACACCTGAACAACTTAATGCACTTTGTATTTTTTAACTATGAACTACACTTAAAAGTACCGTATTTACACAAACAACCAAACAATGTAATTTTGCCACCAGAAATACGGTATTTATTTCACAAATATTTTATTGACCAGTCTCAGGTCTTGCGCCCCAGTAGCAGAAAAGTGGCTGCACATTCACAGCAACTTCCCATTTATTGGTACCATTTACCGCATATACTATGGAAGCAACCAAATAGACTATATTGACGATAGTATTTGAACACACACACACACACACATTACACCTACAGGAGCTTTTATGACTTCCCATTCTAAACTCATAGGCAGTAATATGGACCACCTTGAAGCGATAACAGCTGCCATTCTTGAAAGGACTATCTACAAGATTTTGGAGTGTGTAGGAATTTTTGTCCATCCAGAAGAGCATCCGTGAGGCCAGCCATTCATGTTGGATAAGAGGACCTGGCTCCTAACCTTCGTGCTAGCTTGAATACTTTTGTCCATAGTGCCTCTTCCTAGTATAAAATCCACGGTGTCTAAACTTCTCAGTTTTGAACTTTTGATGGCAGCCTTTACAAATGTAAACTGAAAGATTGTAATGAAGGCTTATTATAGTGCAATGTGACAGCACAATGAATGACACATACGGCAGCTGAGTGAGGCTGGGCTTTATGGCAGCACATTTCTCTCTATGGTGGATAAAGCTGTAGTTATCACAATTGTAATCTTATAGGAATTCTGTGTAAAAACCTATGTCAATGTGCACCCAAGCTGCAGACCATTTTACGTACCCCACTGCATTTGGGGATGCCGGAGGGGGATGTGTTGGGTGACGCGCTGTATACTACTGGATCTCAGAACAGAATCTATTACTGTAGATGCAAGGGCGATTAGATTGTCCTGCAAAATCCACTCAGACTGTACTCTCAGCGCTGCAAGCATAGTACAGAGGTCATTTATGGCTGCTTATATACTCAGGGAAAGATCCAATCAGGCCCTGTAGGTTTATTAATAAACAGTTCTTGAAAGGAAGAGATTTATAAATGTTGTGAAAGTTATACAAATTCTTAAACTTTTAGAGTATAGTATTAGGCACCATGCATTCAGATGAAGGCCAAAGAATCACATTGTAAAGCCTTATTCAGATGTCTGAACAATGATCCCATTTCAAAACATGATGTACGGACAGACCACAGGGCTCCTGACCCAAACCTGACAGTCAAGATGACTTAAATCCCCATGTCCATTACAAGACTAGCTCTAGGTGGAAAACCAATGTACTTCAGATAGATAAAAACTCAATATCTGACCAAAACACAGTTGCACGAAGATAAGTGGAAACAAGACAACCTTCAGAAGTGTAAACACACAAACACTACTGTTGTGTACTTGGTGCCAAATTCATGTGCGGATTTTTAGACTTAAGTCCATGCAATTTGTGAACATTTCCCACATTTATACATGCATTTTTGCTGCCGAATTAGCAAAAAAGGAACAATTGCAGGCCAGCAATTTAACCTGTAACTTTAGGGTCTTTATCGAATGATTGGGTACAATCCACTCCAGAAATGGACACAACGTGAAATAAAGAAAAAAAAAAAACTTAAAAAGGCAATGTCTATCGATTTTGGGAAAAAAAAAAATCAACATATGGATGGGGTTTCATTAAAGCTCACTTTGCAGGTAACATTTAGAATGCGTTGGAAGATCAGGGTGTAAAATGCGCAATTCAAATATGCAGCATGGGAACACAGCCAAGTCTTAGTAGTCACGCAGTGGTAAACTAGAAGTTAGCGGTATTCCTGCCACAATGTTGGGACCCTGCATCACCAGACCACAGCTACGAGTATGACTAAAAAGTGCAGTAGTGCATGCACGCTCCTGCCGCACTCGAGTTATAAGGCACTGACAGCCAAGCAGTGCTCTAGCCCTTCATTACGACAGGTCCAGTTACAACCCGAGTTCACTTATTGAACATAATGACATTTTTCCCCTTTCATGATCAGCATTAAATCAGTCCAGTACACTTCATATAGGGATCCAGTCACCAGGACCACTGGGATCAAGCACACTATACCCACAGCAGCACGGACTGTGGGACAGCGGCTGACTGACAGGCATCCCCTGGAGACACATCTTCTGTACTTTTCTTCTGCCCTAAACTGCAGATCTCCGAGCTATACAGTGGGCACTTGGTGCTCCGGCTGATTTAACCCCCCTTAATGTACATTTCAAAGACGTCCCTATAGAAAGCATTAAAATACCCTAAATGATGCTCACCAAGGCTGTGAGCATATGGCCCCGTACCTCAGGACTGTCCTGACACTCAGCCCAGTAGCTCCATGGCATGGGCTGCCAGCCTGCTCCCTGCCAGTGTAACCCACAGCCATGACAGCTGCACTGGTGGAGGAAAGGCCTCACATCTGCCCTGTGCAGCTCGGACATGTGTCAAACTCGCACAGGACTTTCCAGCAGGAGCCCAGGCTTTGTTCCCCGGGCAGCTACAGGTTGATGGAGAGGATGGCAGATGTCGCCCCCCATTCCCCAGACATGACACAGTCCCCTGTACACAGCGCTGTGCACGATCGTACAGCCACAGTCACTAGATTGTTGGTGACTCCTTTATCTCCCCTCCCCTCTTCTCTCTTCCCTGTCCCGCCATCTTGGGCCGGGAGGAGCAGCCATTACTTAAAAACTAAATGACAGAGGGGGGTGGGGGATGTACAACAAGGCGAAAAGCCGCAAACAACTTTGAGTGCAATAATAAGATAGCGCCAGCGTCGGCCGGAGAGACGCATCGCTGCTGCCCACCCCCCCCCCCCCCCCGTGATCGTGTGCAGCGCTCACCTCAGCCGGCCAACAGCCCCCTGTACCCCGCATCCCCGACATGCCGCGGAAAGGGGCACACGGTCCGGCACTGCTGAGCGGCAATGGCCGGCATGAGAGCAGAGCCCGCCGCCCACCGGCCGCCCGCCCGCTGTCATCTTACCTTAGACAGCAAGGCCTTCGTTCTGGCGCCATCTTCATGAAGCCTGAGAAATCCATAGAGTCGGCTGCGGGAGGCAACAACAGAAATAACAATCAACACCAAGAAACTTGTGACAGGCGCCGGGGAGCACGGGACGGGGCAGGGGACGGGGCACACGGGGTGTGGGGAGCGGGGGACAAGTACACAACAAGGCCGCCAACCTGTCGAGCCCGGCCAGGGCTTCTCGCTCGTCCGCTGTCAGGTTAGGGAAGTCCTCCTCGCTCTCGCTCGCTTTTCCCGCCGCCATTTTCTTTTCCTCATCACCGAGGGAGGCAGCAGCAGCAGAGAGCACAGCTGCGGCGGAGAGCGACACTCCGCACGATTTCATGGAAGCGCAGCGTCACTGGCAGTCACACGGCGACCGGCGGAGAGCACACACCGTGCGTGTCACTGCTGCGGGTGTGTAAACACACCGCCTTATCGTGGGGCGCACTCCCCCCGACTACCGCCACATCCCCCCGTGCTAGCGGGGCGCCTCATGCTGGAGAGACCTCGTCAGTCATGTCTTGTTTACACTGTGCTTTCTGTGTAGTTTTACATGGTGCGTCCAGCCACACTGGCCGTGCACACGAGCGGAGTCCCCGCAATTAATCGCACAAACTTGTGACAGCCCCGCAGCACACACGCACTTCTCTCGCTCAGCAGCGCGCACGCACACTCGCTACCCGCCGCCGCCACCGCCGCTCTTCTCTCGCCCCGCCCACTTTCTCCTCTTGCCAAAGGCCACGCCTCGCCCCGCCTCACGCAACCACTAGCGTGCTGGCGCTAGGGACACGTGACCTTTGTTGACTTACGTCATCTCCCCTCCTTCCCTCCCGCTGAGGTCCCCGGGACTCAAGCAACTTCTTCCTTTTTTTTCACTCTAATTAGGACCCTGCTGCTTTTTTTTCTACTTTGAGGCGTGTTCGTGACGTCATTCATGTCTATTGGCTTAGCCTGCTGTCAATCACTACAAATACCAATGAAAAGCAGCCGGAGGCAGCAGGTTAGGCTGTAGTCTGTACAGCATGTGGGAGGGTATCTTTGCTGTCATGGTCGCTGCGCCACTCATAGGCTTAGAGGTCTGGCCTAAAGTGAGGAGAAGCGGCGCGTCAAAGCCGCGCTAGTGATACGGGGGGCAGGACTAGGAAGTTGCCTATGGTCCTAAAATGGCTACTGGCCATCAGGGTGCTGCCCTATATGAGCAGTCAGCAGAGTCTCCATGTTAGTCATGGGGGGGAACAAAGGATCAGAGAGGAAGCAACATCCACACTTCCGGTTGTCATTACATCTGGCTTCTGTGACCTGTTCTCTTCTGCCTGATGTCATACGTCCGTTTTTTACTCTTAAGACCACATTCACACTATCATTACTTGGTCAGTATTTTACATCAGTATTTGTAAGCGACAATCAGAGGAAAAGTAAGACAGAAATGCGTCACCATGTCTTTATCACCCACTCCTGGTTTTGGCTTACAGATACCGAGGTAAAAAACTGAACATGTGAACATGGCCTGAAGCAGCTAAACTGAAAGTTTTTATTTTCCACTAGCTGAAGAGCCCGGCGCTGCCCGGGCATAGTACCTAACTATGGTTAGTTATAACAAATTGTAATGATTATATCTATATACAAGTATTCAGCTTTCTCCCCATTATGTAGATAGGGCCAAAATAGTTTGGCAATTTGGAACGTGCGGGGGTTAAAATTTCCATTCAACACATAGCCTATGATGCTCCTGGGGTTGAGATGTGCGGCATGCAAAATTTCATGCCCGTAAGTACAACGGTGCAGATTCCTATCCCGGGCCAAAATTATTTGCCGACTTGGAATGCGCGGGGTTAAAATTTCGACTCAAAACCTAGCCTATGACGCTCCCGGGGTCGAGACGTGCGGGTGTGCAAAATTTCATGCCCGTAAATGCAGATTCCTATGCCGGACATACACACAAGCATTCAGCTTTCTCCCCATTATGTAGATAGGGCCAAAATTGTTTGGCGATTTGGAACGTGCGGGGGTTAAAATTTCCATTCAACACATAGCCTATGATGCTCCTGGGGTTGAGATGTGCGGGCATGCAAAATTTCATGCCCGTAAGTACAACGGTGCAGATTCCTATCCCGGGCCAAAATTATTTGCCGATTTGGAATGCGCGGGGTTAAAATTTCGACTCAAAACCTAGCCTATGACGCTCCCGGGGTCGAGACGTGCAGGTGTGCAAAATTTCATGCCCGTAAATGCAGATTCCTATGCCGGACATACACACAAGCATTCAGCTTTCTCCCCATTATGTAGATAGGACCAAAATTGTTTGGCGATTTGGAACGTGCGGGGGTTAAAATTTCCATTCAACACATAGCCTATGATGCTCCTGGGGTTGAGATGTGCGGGCATGCAAAATTTCATGCCCGTAAGTACAACGGTGCAGATTCCTATCCCGAGCCAAAATTATTTGCCGATTTGGAATGCGCGGGGTTAAAATTTCGACTCAAAACCTAGCCTATGACGCTCCCGGGGTCGAGACGTGCGGGTGTGCAAAATTTCATGCCCGTAAATGCAGATTCCTATGCCGGACATACAAGCATTCAGCTTTCTCCCCATTATGTAGATAGGGCCAAAATTGGCGATTTGGAACGTGCGGGGTTAAAATTTCGATTCAAAACATAGCCTAGGACTCTTTCGGGGTCGAGACGTGCGGGCGTGCAAAATTTCATGCCCGTAAGTGCGACGGTGCGGATTCCAATCCCGGACAAACATACCCACATACATACACACATACATACATTCAGCTTTATATATTAGATTAACGCTTAGCAACAGATCCGTTACAAACTTGTAGAAGTGAAGTCTCTTTTCCATCCGTTCTTGAGGAATTGCAATAGCCTTGACAGAGCCAAAAATGCCTAAGAATTAGAGATGAGCGAGCATGCTTGGGTGCTGAGCGAGCATGCTCGGGTGCTGAGCGCGCATGCTCGGGTGCTGAGCGCGCATGCTGAGGTGCTGAGCGAGCATGCTCGGGTGCTGAGCGCGCATGCTCGGGTGCTGAGCGCGCATGCTCGGGTGCTGAGCGAGTGACTTCGGCGTGCTTGGAAAATATGTTTGAGTCCCCGCGCCTGTGTGTCTCATGCTTGTTAGACAATCCCTGCATGTGTTGTGGCTGTTGAACAGCCACGAGAGATGCAGGCATGGGGACTCGAACATGGTATTTGAGCACGCCGAAGACGCTCGCTCAGCACCCGAGCATGCTCACTCATCACTAATAAGAATAGGACATCTGTCAGTAGGATCAACTCTAATAAGCCGTCTTTATGGGTATGTAGATCATAGGAGCAGAATAAAATTATATCTTGATGTCTTATTCCAGAGAAATCCACATTTTTCTTAATATGTAAATGATCTGTTAAGATCTTTGGGCGTGACAGAGATCTCTGCGGGAGTCTGCCTCCGGGCTTATTTTAAAAATGACCCCTCCGTATGAAAATTGATCACCAGCATATGTGATGTCAGGCTTCAGTCATGAACGCTCAGGCGTGCACACATCACCACTGTCCTCGCTCCTGTGCAGTGTTCTGTCCTATGGGCACTGGCTTCAACTTACACATGTAATGGCGCGAGAATGATGTTGATGCCAGTGCCCATAGAAGGGCAGAATACTCTGCAGGAGCGCGGACAGTGGTGTAGATTTCATGACAGAGATAAAAATTCATACGTAGGGGGTCACTAAGCATTAAAATAAGTTTTGGAGGTAGACTCTCTGGATCTATGTCCGGGCTATAGATCTTAACAGCTCATCAAAATATAGATTTCTCAGCAATATGTCATCAGATCACATACAGGTGCGTCTCACAAAATAAAAATAACATCAAAAAGTTAATTTCTTTCAGTTCTTCAATACAAAAAGTGAAACTCATATATAGAGTCATTACACACAGAGTGATCTATTTCAAGTGTTTATTTCTGTTAATGTTGATGATTCTGGCTTACATTCAATTTTGAATGGCCTTTTCTTAACAATCCTTTCAAGGCTGCAGTTATCCCGGTTGCTTGTGCACCTTTTTCTACCACACTTTTTCCTTCCACTCAGCTTTCCATTAATATGCTTGGATACAGCACTCTGTGAACAGCCAGCTTCTTTAGCAATGACTTGTTGTGGCTTACCCTGCTTGTGGAGTGTGTCAATGACTGCCTTCTGGACATCTGTCAAGTCAGCAGTCTTCCCCATGATTGTCGAGCCTACTGAAACAGACTAAGTGACCTTTGTAAAACTTTTAGGAAGCCTTTGCAGGTGTTTTTCGTTAATTATTCCAGTTTACTGAGATAATAACTTTTGGGTTTTCTTTGGCTGTAATCCATAATCATTAACATTAACAGAAATAAACACTTGAAACAGATCACTCTGTGTGTAATGACTCTATATAATATATGAGTTTCACTTTTTGTATTGAAGAACTGAAATAAATTAACTTTTTGATGATATAATTTAGTGAGAATCACCTGTATACAGTATCAATTGATCATTTTATTCAGCCTCCTATGACCTCCATGCCCATATAGACGGCTTAGGAGGGTTGATCCTACTGACAGATTCAGTTTAAACCCTAAAAGAGAATTTTCATTTTGCACTTTCGTTTTTTCCTCTCTTTCCAAGAGCCAGGTTTTTTTATTTTTCCATCGACGTAGCCATATTTGGGATTTTTTTTGCTACTAGAAGAGTTGTATTTTGGAATCACATCATACATTTTACCATATAATGTACTGAAAGTAAAAAAAAAATCTAAGTGTCATAAAATGGTGAAAATTATACAGAATTACACATCTGTTTCTTAGGTTTTGGTTTCATGGCGTTTATTGTGCGTTAAAAGTCACCTGAAAATATGATTATCCAGTCCAGTATGATTCTTACAACACCAAACTCATACAGTAAGAGACCACTTTCAAATTTTCAGTTCGTCTATTTTTTCTCTTTATAGGTATATTTTTGAGTAAAATGTAAATTGTTCTTTTAGTCTATAAACTTCTGACAACATGTCTCTAAATTTCCAAGTAATACATTTTGTATTTTTTTCCGACAAAAAAAATGGTCAAAATTAAAAAAAAAACAGTGCTTTCAGACCTCAAATAATGCAAAGAAAACAAGTTCATAATCATTTAGAAACAACAATAATAATGTTTTAACTCAGGAAGAGTTCAGAAATCAATATTTTGTGGAATAACCATGATTTTTAATCACAGCTTTCATGCGTCTTGGCATGCTTTCCACCAGTCTTTCACACTGCTTCTGGCGCAAAAATTTAAGAAGTTCTTTGTTTGATGGCTTGTGACTAGTGTTGAGCGATACGATACCGCAAGTATCGGGTATCGGCCGATATTAGCTGTATCGGACTTTCGATATTGACTTTCGATATTTCCCATATATCGTATACCGGAATCGGAATTGTCACTGTCACTGTGAGTGTCCGTCGGTCGGGTCTGTCAGGAGTCAGCGGCACTTACCTGGCAGAAGATCTCCGGTGGTCACGGCCTGGACTGGTTGATGGCCGCCATCATCTTTCCCCGGCGGTCACATGCAGTTTCTCGCGATAACTGCAGTGACTGCTGGGTAATCCGGCCGTAAAGCAGTCAGTCCGATGACGTCACCACCGGGGAAGCAGGTAATCAGCTGTGCTGCGCCGGGATGACAGCCTCTGCCTGTCATTGCGATGTAGCAGAGCTGGATCGTCGTGGGACACTCGTTACTATGGACTGCGTCGGACAGGTGGTATACTGTTGGTTTGTTTTTTTCCTTTTTTTACAGGAGATCGATGGCATCGCAGGAATGAGAGTATAATAAAAGAAATGAAAACTGTGTTGTCTCTTTTATTTCATTAAAATACTTTTTTCTTGCTGTGTCTTTTTTTTTATACATTTAAAAACTTTGGGATTAATAATGGATCGGTGTCTTATTGACGCCTCTCCATTATTAACCGGGCTTATTGTCACCGTGCAATCAACGGTGACATTAACCCCTTATTACCCCACTTGCCACCGCTACAGGGCAGTGGGAAGAGCCGGGTAAAGTGCCACAATTGGCACATCGTTTGATGCGCCAAATGTGGGGCTGCTGAAGCCTGGTATTATCAGGCTGTTGAGGGCCAAAATCCATGGGCCTTGACAGTCTTTTAATACCAGGCCGCAGCAGTCTGCATTTTACTTGTCTGGTTAACAAAAATAGGGGGACCCCTACGCCGGTTTTTTTTTCGAGGGGATCCCCTATTTTTGTTAACCAGCCAAGCTAAGCAGACTGCTGTGGCCTTGTATTATCAGGCTGGCAAGGTCCATGGATATTGGCTCATTACCAGCCTGGAAAACCAGGCCTCAGCAGTCTGCTTCATCTGGCTGGTTAACAAAAATAGGGTGGACCCCACGCAAATTTTTTTTCGAGGGGATCCCCTATTTTTGTTAACCAGCAAAGATAAGCAGACTGCTGTGGCCTGGTATTATCAGGCTGGCAAGCAGGGTCGGACTGAGGCACCGGGACACCGGAGAAACCTACGGTGGGCCCCAGCTCCTGCGTGGTGGGCCCTGATTTGAAAGGATAGGTCGCGGGGCAGAGGGGGCGGTGGCCCCGGGGCCCGCGCTCTGAGGGGGCCCACCCGGAGCTACGATACAGTTACATTCTGCGGCAGAGCAGGGAGAATCGCTCTCCCTGCTCTGCCGCCCGGAAGCTATGGGGCCTGAACAGGTGTTGGGGGGGCCCGGTGCCAGCAGTGGGCCCCCCACCCGTCATCGGAGTGTCAGCTGTATCGGCATCCAGCCGATAAAGCTGACCGCATAGAGAGAGAAGGAGCGAGCGCTCCTTCTCTCCCATAATCCCCCTCTCAGCGTATGACAGCGAGCGCAATAACATCACCTGCCGGCGCCCGCTGTCAGACGCTGAGAGGGAGAACAGTGAGCAGCACAGGAGCCGGGAGGTGAGTATTTTTTTTATTTTTTTTTTTAATGGGGGTGCAGTCGAGTCCTGGCTGGAGAAGTCGTCATGTCGGTGTGGGCCAGATGGAAAAGACATGAAAAGTGAACAATTCCATTAGAAAGAACATCAGCGGTAAGTCATTATCTGTACCTGTGCTGTAATCTATATGTTCTGTAGGACTGGTATTATTTAACACAGACCATATGGCGGTAATATCAATATTGGTCTTTTTATATATAGATTATTTTGGCCAACAGCGCGGTCATTTGCTGAGGTTCTCTGATGATGGGCCCACTCAGAAGTTTTGCCCCCACTAAACCAAAACCCTAGCTACGCCTATGGCTCTCTCTCTAGTCTTTCTTTCTCGTTCTCTGTTCTTTCCTTCTCGCTCTCTGTTCTTTTTTCTCTCTGTTCTTTCTTTCTCTCTTTTCTTTCTTTCCTCTCTTTCTTTCTCTGTTTGTTCTTTCTCTCTCGCTGCTCTTTCTTTCTTTTCCTCAGTACCAGCCACTGTGCCCTCATTACCAGTCAGTGTGATCAGCAGTGCTAAATGGTTACGCTTGGGGCGAGGATATGGGTGTGATTAGCTGTGAAATGGGTGTTGTCGGGGCGTGGCCTAAAATTTTCTGCAGCATGCACAGCGTGCCACAGCCTTTGTCCCTCTTTCCCTTATTCAAAGGTTGGGAAGTATGATGTTGGGCCGCAAGAATATATTTTCTCTGGTGGGCCCAAGGTACTCCAGTCCGACGCTGCTGGCAAGGTCCATGTATTTGGCTCCTTAACAGCCATAAATACCATGCCTCAGCAGCAGGGGCGTACATATAAATCATGGGGCCCCATAGCAAAAGTCTGAATGTTCCCCACCCCCCCAAAAAAAAAACCCAGAGGCATTGTAAATGTAAAGTGCCAGCACAGTGAGGGAAGTTGAGTCGCACAGAGACAGGGGTTTTGGGGGTACTCGGCACCGATCACGTCGACTTCTATGGGGGATGTCACGAGTAGCACAGCTCGGTCCGTGACCTGAGCGATCACTGGAATGTGGGATATTTCCAGGGGATGATAGAATGTTCGTGTAGTTTGTCGTGACGCCACCTATAGTACCTGGTCAGGGTGTCCAGCGCTGCTGTGCAGGTCCTCTGGAAGGGATGGTGTAGTGCAGGTAGGTGATAAGTCTTCTACAGGTAACACGCTATCCTTCCAGGGCAGATAGATGTGAGATAGAGCAATGGTGCAGAGTGGTGTAGCAGAATGGACTATGCGACGTAGTAAGAAAGCAGGAAACACTTCAAGTTAAACGTTGCATAATAACATTTTTAATAATAACATTACAAAAGTGCGAATAGCATTACTGCCGAAGTTCGTTGAGACTTCTTAGGACTACCCTCACCGGGGTAACTTCACAGTGTCCTTTACTTGTGCTTGTGGAGGACCCGCTCCAAACCTCCAACTGTGGTCTTGGGTGGGCTGCAAGACTTTCCTTGAGCAGACCTCACTTTCGGCCACACCAAACGGGTTTTTAGTTTCTGAGGTAGTTGAAAATAGTGCACAGTTAAGTTTTTTGTAAAACCAAGATGGAGCACCGAAGTGCCAACTATTTACAGAAAAGTTTGTGAGCCAGTACAGTTCATGGCTTCAAAGTTCAACATTTTGATTACATTGAAACACCATTACCCAACCTGGGTATATAAAGGCAACAATAAACTTGTTCTTCTGAACATTCACCCGTCCGGGTACATCAAACCATTACCCAACCTGGGTATATTAAGGCAACAATAAACTTCTTTTTATGAACATTCACCCGTCCGGGTACATCAATAATTTAACTATTTACATACAGAGACCCTGTCCGGGTTATTTAGACTTCTTTGGCTGGCCTCTTACAGGTACCACCTGGTACTCTTCTGGAGCTTGCCAAACATCCGTGACAGGAGGGTCCACCCAGACCTGATGACGTCGTGTGGCCTGTACAGTTACGTCGTGACCCGCTATCTGGGTCTGTGTGGCCACCTCTTTCGTCTCCCTCCGGGTCTGGAACCCTATGTCCCGGACTGAACGAACCCCAGGGGGCCTAACAGGCGCCGGGTACGGGCCAGCTATCATTATCATGTCCATAGCTGGGGCTGCTGAGGAGACCACTGAGGGAGGCTGGGGAGATTTACGGCGTGGGGTGGGCACTTGTGCAGAGGCCTGGTTGGGGGAGGCTGAAGGCTCGGAGGGTCTGTCAGTTTCCTGACACTCTGGGGAGTAGGGGTCGCACCTGGTAACATTTAGGGCGTACCATCCATTGTAACCCCAGTGTCGGGTGTAAGTCACCAAGTCTCCTGCCAACAGGTCCCTCCCCGGGTGTCCTTCTGGGAGGTGAGCCTCCACGTCCCGCCGGGTTACAAAGACTTCTAAATAAAGTCCAGGCTCCTGGATGAAGCCCCAACCACCTTTTAACTTAAAGTTCCGTACTGCACCCTTACGCCGCGGCTCCCTCAGCGTACTTTTATCCTTTCTCATACGTGCCTTCTCTGCCAGGTCCTTGTCCAGGTGACGTTGCCGAAGCTTTTGGGTTTCTCGCTGCTCCCTTTGTCGCTCTGCTTCCCGCTCCCGACGTCTCCACTCTTCCTCCTGACGCCGGTTGTAATTCTCCTCCACCAGCAGCTCCATGTCTCCACCATCAAACGCCAGCTTACGATGTCCGGTTTGCGGCAGCTCTCCTGACGCCCGCCAGTTCTGGCGGCGCTCACCTGTGGCGGAAGCAGCCGGCTCTGGAACAGATGACGGTCGGGGCTCCGGTACAGGCAGGTAGAGCTCTGGTGCCTGCGCGGCCTCCTCCATGAGGACGGGTGTCGCTTCTTCTGCCTCAGCGACGGGGGCAGACAGCGGGATCTGGGGTGCTGGTGCGGCGTTTTCTGCAGGAACGGGTGCCTCCACTGTGATACTGGCAACCGGTTCAGATTGCAAGGGCTGGGATGCCCGCACGGCCTCCTCTACTGGAACGGGTGCCTCCACTGAGATACTGGCAACCGGTTCAGATTGCAAGGGCTGGGATGCCCGCACGGCCTCCTCTACTGGAACGGGTGCCTCACCTTCCGGTACAGACACTTCAGGGGGTAAGAGGGATTGGCGCCGCTCCAAGTGTAGTTTTAGGGCCCGCCAGCTCGCTTCCATCCTGGCGACCTCCTCCCGGTGCCGGGCCAGGTCTCTCAGGGTATCCTCCGCTTCTTCCAGCGTAGGAGGGTTTCCAGGCCGGGTGAAAAACGGTGGCTCCGTGGCGATCGGGTCGCTTCCGTGGGGGGAGAGCTCTGACTCCTCCATCCCTTCCCACTTCTGCTCACGTCCGTTTGCCATCTCTGCCAAGTCACATGTGTCATTAGCATCAGGAGAGGCGCCATCTTTTGTAGGGAGGTGGGACCTTCGCGTTCGTTTCCGCCCACTGAGGAGGATGAGGAGGCGGAACTCCAGAGCTGTGGGGCACGATCTTACATTGCAGTAACATTTAGAGTGGGCGGACATCGTTTTCGCGCCACGGAGTGAGTGTACGCCCACGAGAGCACGCCCTTATTCTTCACCTGTGCCTCGTGGCGCAGATATGACGGAAAAATGGCAAATACAGTCTATGATGATTTTTGCAATTCTCAAGCAAAAAAACAGTTCAATTAAGGCTCACAGGACTCACTTATAGCGAGCTACAGAATCCTGTTCGTGACGCCAAAGTTGAGTCGCACAGAGCCACAGGTTTTGGGGGTACTCGGCACCAAGCCCGTCGACTTCTATGGGGGATGTGACGGGTAGCACAGCTATGTCCGTGCCCTGGTCGCTCACTGGAATGTGGGATATTTCCAGGGGATGATAGAATGTTTGTGTAGTTTGTCGTGACGCCACCTGTAGTACCTGGTCAGGGTGACCAGCACTGCTGTGCAGGTCCTCTGGCAGGGATGGTGTAGTGTAGCTAGGTGATAAGTCTTCTACAGGTAAGACGGTATCCTTCCAGGGCAGATAGATGTGAGATAGAGCAATGGTGCAGAGTGATGTAGCAGAGTGGAGTATGCGACGTAGTAAGAAAGCAGGAAAGGAAACAATTCTTACTACAAAGACATGCAGCATAAGGCTGCCTCAACCCCTCCCATCCAACTAGCTACACCCTGTTCTAACCAGCCTGAGATAGACCATCCCATTGGGTCCGCCTACACTCAGCTGGCATAGTGTACTGTTGAATGCAGTGGTTGGAGTCAATGGGGTGTTTCCTCCTTACCTGAGAGTAAGTTGTCACACCGCTGGGTGCAATGCAACATCTCTGTGGCGACTGGACCCTCGGGTGCTTCTGTCTTTTCACAAATGCCGGCTTTACCCGGCAATTGAATCAGAGGCTATTTTACTATGTAGAAGTGAATAAACTATAAATATATGTATATATATATGTCACAATGACATGTATATATATATATATGTATTCTATGTGTGTATATTTTGTGTTTACAAGGAAAGAAAGTGTTTTTTTAGTTGCAATATTTTGTTCCCATAGACTTACATGGGACTTCCGGTATCGGTATCGGGTATCGCCGATATTTTAGTGATATCGGCGATACCATTCCGATCCGATATTTTTGGATATCGGAAAGTATCGCTCAACTCTACTTGTGACTATCCATCTTCCTCTTGATCACATTCCAGAAGTTTTCAATGGGGAAGGTCAGGAGAATGGGCTGCCCATGACAGGGTTTTGATGTGGTGGTGCCAGAGCTGTGTATATATATATATATATATATATATATATGTATTTTGAGACCCATAATTTTGCTACTTTTCCATCCATGGTGCTGGGCAAGGGCTGATGAGAATCATTGTGGCTATGGGGCCATTACAAGGGCTGATGAGAATCATTGTGGCTATGGGGCCATTACAAGGCCTGATGAGAATCAATGTGCAAATTCACCAGCAATTGTTAGATTTAAATGTCAGTGGGGTCTTTGTTGATAGTGAAAGTTTATATACAGTACAGACCAAAAGTTTGGACACACCTTCTCATTCAAAGATTCTTCTGTATTTTCATGACTATGAAAATTGTAGAATCACACTGAAGGCATCAAAACTATGAATTAACACATGTGGAATTATACATTACACTTTACAAACAAGTGTGAAACAACTGAAAATATGTCTTATATTCTAGGTTCTTCAAAGTAGCCACCTTTTGCTTTGATTACTGCTTTGCACGCAGAAAAGGAGAACGGATGGACTCTACATGCCTAGTTCCCACCGTGAAGCATGGAGGAGGTGGTGTGATGGTGTGGGGGTGCTTTGCTGGTGACACTGTTGGGGATTATTCAAAATTGAATCGGTGAGCGGTCCAGCTCACCCCAAACCATCTCGATTGGGTTCAGGTCTGGTGACTGTGGAGGCCAGGTCATCTGGCGTAGCACCCCATCACTCTTCTTCTTGGTCAAATAGCCCTTACACAGCCTGGAGGTGTGTTTGGGGTCATTGCCCTGTTGAAAAATAATTGATGGTCCAACTAAACGCAAACTGGATGGAATAGCATGCTGCTGCACGTTGCTGTGGTAGCCATGCTGGTTCAGTATGCCTTCAATTTTGAATAAATCCCCAACAGTGTCACCAGCAAAGCAGCCCCACATTATCACACCACCTCCTCCATGCTTCACGGTGGAAACCAGGCATGTAGAGTCCAGCCGTTCACCTTTTCTGCAAGCAAAGCAGTAATCAAAGCAAAAGGTGGCTACTTTGAAGAACCTAGAATATAAGACATATTTTCAGTTGTTTCACACTTTTTTGTAAAGTGTAATGTATAATTCCACATGTGTTAATTCATAGTTTTGATGCCTTCAGTGTGATTCTACAATTTTCACAGTTATGAAAATACAGAAAAATCGTTGAATGAGAAGGTGTGTCCAAACTTTTGGTCTATACTGTACATAGGAAAAGAATACAGATCTTTGGACTTTAATTCATAGTTTGCTGTGAGCTGGATTTATACTACCTCATTGGACTTTAAGGCTATGTGCACACGATGCTTATTTTTTGCATTTCCGCAGCTTTTCTTTCTGTGTGGAAATGCACCAAAAACGCAATGGCTTAATAAAGCAAGGTTAATCAATGAGAATCCAGAATTGTTGTGCACATGATGCGAAAAATTCCATCCTTATTCACAGCGTTTTATTTTCCACAGCATGTCAATTCTTTTTGCGGATCTGCAGCATTTTTCACCCATTGACTTCCATTGAATCAGTCAAATCTTCAGCAAAAACGCCGGTGTAAAAAGGTTTGCAGATTTGATGCGGATTTGGTGCCAAAAACGCAGCAGATTTGTCAAAGGAAATGATGTCAGAAGGAGGAGGAGTGTGTGGGCGAGAATCTAGAATAGAGCCTATTCTTGGTTGAAGCACATCAACAATGGAGGTTGGACTTAAAAATGACATCTTTTTTTTTAAATATATCTTTATTTAGCTAACATATCTGCAAACAAATCCACATGTAAATCCGCATCAAAAACACTTGAAATCCGCATAAAAAAACGAGCGGAATTTCCACTGCGTTTTCTGCCAAGAGATGCTGAAACCACGCAGAAATTTTCGCAAGCAAATCCGCAATGTGTGCACATAGCCTAAAGGGGTGTTGTCAAGTCTGAAAGTTTTACACTAGCAACGGGATATGGGCTAACTCTCTGATCACTGAGGGTCCGACCTCTGTGGTCCCAAGTGATAAAGAGCAGGGGCGGACCTACCGCCCGTGCAGCCCGTTCATTGAACGGGGGCCCCAGGGGAGAGGGGGCCCCTCCAGCCTCCAGCACCGCATGGCTAATTATTTACCTATTCAAATTAGCCATGTGGTGCACTACGCAGCCGAGGCACAAGGAGAAGAGCAGCGCTGCGGGAGGCAGGGCCGGCGTCAGCACCCGGCACACCCGGGCAAGTGCGGGGGCCCTGAGCAGGCGGGGGGGCCCACTGGCAGTCTGGCACCCCCGCGCCCGTTAGCGGTGTCAGCGCCGCCACTGGGCCCCCCCCCGCTTGCTCAGGGCCCCGGCATCAGCTGGCACAATACTTACCTCTCCCGTGCCTCCGCTGCCGCAGCTCCGGGCTCCAGGGGGCGCCGGCGCTTCCTCTCACAGCAGCGCTGCTGAATGACGTCATCATTCAGCGGCCGGCTGTGGCAGAGAGCGCGCGGACGCTGGACAGGTAAGACGTGTGTGTGTGTGTCTCTGTGTGTGTCTGTGTGTATGTAGTGCGGTGCTTTGTGTGTGTGTGTGTGGTATGTCTGTATGTGAGAGAGTGCTTGTGTGCTGTGGTGCTGTCTCTGTGTGATGATGGGCAGGCATTGATGATGATGATGGGGAGAAGATGATGATAATGGGCAGGCATTGATGATAATGGGCAGGCATTGATGATGGGGAGAAGATGATGATGGGCAGGTATTGCTGATAATTGGGAGGCATTGATGATGATGAGGAGAAGATGATGATAATGGGCAGGCATTGATGATAATGGGCAGGCATTGATGATGGGGAGAAGATGATGATGGGCAGGCATTGATGATGATGGGGAGGAGATGATGATGGGCAGGCATTGCTGATAATGGGGAGGCATTGATGATGATGGGGAGAAGATGATGATAATGGGCAGGGATTGATGATAATGGGCAGGCATTGATGATAATGGGCAGGCATTGATGATGGGGAGAAGATGATGATGGGCAGGCATTGCTGATAATGGGGAGGCATTGATGATGATGAGGAGAAGATGATAATGGGCAGGCATTGATGATAATGGGCAGGCATTGATGATGGGGAGAAGATGATGATGGGCAGGCATTGATGATGATGGGGGAGAATGATGATGGGCAGGCATTGCTGATAATGGGGAGGCATTGATGATGATGAGGAGAAGATGATGATAATGGGCAGGCATTGATGATAATGGGCAGGTATTGATGATGGGGAGAAGATGATGATGGGCAGGCATTGATGATGATGGGGAGGAGATGATGATGGGCAGGCATTGCTGATAATGGGGAGGCATTGATGATGATGGGGAGAAGATGATGATAATGGGCAGGCATTGATGATAATGGGCAGGCATTGATGATGGGGAGAAGATGATGGGCAGGCATTGCTGATAATGGGGAGGCATTGATGATGATGAGGAGAAGATGATGATAATGGGCAGGCATTGATGATAATGGGCAGGCATTGATGATGATGGGAGAAGATGATGATAATGGGCAGGCATTGATGATAATGGGCAGGCATTGATGATAATGGGCAGGCATTGATGATGGGGAGAAGGTGATGATGGGCAGGCATTGCTGATAATAGGGAGGCATTGATGATGATGAGGAGAAGATGATAATGGGCAGGCATTGATGATAATGGGCAGGCATTGATGATGGGGAGAAGATGATGATGGGCAGGCATTGATGATGATGGGGAGGAGATGATGATGGGCAGGCATTGCTGATAATGGGGAGGCATTGATGATGATGAGGAGAAGATGATGATAATGGGCAGGCATTGATGATAATGGGCAGGCATTGATGATGGGGAGAAGATGATGATGGGCAGGCATTGATGATGATGGGGAGGAGATGATGATGGGCAGGCATTGCTGATAATGGGGAGGCATTGATGATGATGGGAGAAGATGATGATAATGGGCAGGCATTGATGATAATGGGCAGGCATTGATGATGGGGAGAAGATGATGGGCAGGCATTGCTGATAATGGGGAGGCATTGATGATGATGAGGAGAAGATGATGATAATGGGCAGGCATTGATGATGGGGAGAAGATGATGATGGGCAGGCATTGATGATGATGTGGAGGAGATGATGATGGGCAGGCATTGCTGATAATGGGGAGGCATTGATGATGATGAGGAGAAGATGATGATAATGGGCAGGCATTGATGATGGGGAGAAGATGATGATGGCAGGCATTGATGATGATGGGGAGGAGATGATGATGGGCAGGCATTGCTGATAATGGGGAGGCATTGATGATGATGGGAGAAGATGATGATAATGGGCAGGCATTGATGATAATGGGCAGGCATTGATGATGGGGAGAAGATGATGATGGGCAGGCATTGATGATGATGGGGAGGAGATGATGATGATGATGGGCAGGCATTGATGATAATGGGGAGGCCATGATGATGATGGGGAGACAATGATGATGATAAGGAGGCAATGATGATGATGGGGAGGCAATCATGATGATAATGGGGAGTCTTTCCACAGCGCCCTTTCCTGAGCCGTAACAGTGCAGAACGCAGTACAGCGCAGAGGAGAGCTCCATATTTTGTATGGAGCATTATATTGGGTCCAGTATTCTGTATGGAGCATTATATGGGGACCAGTATCCTGTATGGAGCATTATATTGGGTCCAGTATTCTGTATGGAGCATTATTTTGGGTCCAGTATTCTGTATGGAGCATTATATGGGGGGTGACATCCTGCATGGGGTATTATATGGGTGATGAGGGGGAGACATTGGTGCCCATAATATTGTATGGAGGACTGTACTGTCCAGTCTGTTCTGTGCGCTGTGAGGATTTGGTGGTTTTTGCAGCTATTGTACAATTTACAATAGATATCACTCATGTAATGGAAGAAGTGAAGTATTTGGCATTGTACTATATCCATATTTCTCTGCTGTATCTGTGCATCATGAATCGTGGTCTGTGTTAAAGGGGCCCACTGAGGTTTGTGACTGACCTATGCAAGTGGTAGGTAGAACGGGCAGGTAGGTATCATCTATCTCCCTATTAGTTTTTATGATCATATTAAACAACTTTACTATTTAGATTTGATAGTTGCGTTCCAAATAAATATTACAATCTATATGATTACATAACTTTGTTGCCCTATAAAGTGCGGGGGGGTGGGGCCCGAAAAATTTCTTGCACAGGGGCCCACTACAGTCTGTGTCCGCCCCTGATAAAGAGAATCCATTCATTCTAATGGAAGTGCTGGAGATTGGCGAGTGCTGCGCTTGGCTGATTCTTGGCACTGCTGTTGGAATGAATGGAGCGTCAGTGCGCATGATCAACCTCCACTCCATTGAGCCCATCTTATCGATATCTCTGGGGGCCATAGCAGTTGGATAGGAAAGTTATCCCCTATCCTGGGGAATGTGGATACACTTTTGGCTGTGTCCGGTCTCTGCTCCTGTGGTCTTTTTAAAAGTGCACAAAAGCAGGATGTACTTTTGTGCATGTAAAAAATAATGGAACACCACCTGGACTGAAGTCCACATGGAGTCCAAAATTACTCATTATAGTGAATGGATCTGTCGGGGTTTCATCTGAATCCTGTTTTTCGCAGATTTAGACTGAAACTCCGATGTAAGTGGTCAGCATAGAGCACAGGACAAATGTGACCCTAACCATATTCTGATTTTTGGAAGGCAGAATTAACAAACAGCAGTCTAAGAACTGATTTTATTTTTTACACCATTCATTATTAAGTATAACTGATGAGACAAGTTAATTCCTCAGGTCAGTACAAATACAGTGATTTCAGACTTACAGTGGGTATGGAAAGTATTCTGACCCCTTTAAATTTTTCACTCTTTGTTTCATTGCAGCCATTTGGTAAATGCAAAAAAGTTCTTTTTTTCTCATTAATGCACACTCTGCACCCCATCTTGACTGATAAAAAACAGAAATGTAGAAAAACTGAAATATCACATGGTCATAAGTATTCAGACCCTTTGCTCGGACACTCATAGTTACGTCACATGCTGTCTATTTCCTTGTGATCCTCCTTGAGATGGTTCTACTCCTTCACTGGAGTCCAGCTGTGTTTAATTAAATTGATAGGACTTGATTTGTAAAGGCACACACCTGTTAATATAAGACCTCACAGCCCACAGTGCATGTCAGACCAAACAAGAATCATGAGGTCAAAGGAACTGGCCAAGGAGCTCAGAGACAGAATTAAGGCAAGGCACACATCTGTCCAAGGTTATAAAAGAATTTCGGCACACATCTGTCCAAGGTTATAAAAGAATTTCTGCAGTACTCAAGCTTCCTTAGAGAACAGTGGCCTCCATAATCCTTAAATGGAAGAAGTTTGGGACCACCAGAAGTCTTCCTAAACCTGGCCGTCCAGCCAATCTGAGCAATCGTGGGAGAAGAACCTTGGTGAGAGAGATAAAGAAGAACCCCAAGATCACTGTGGCTGAGCTCCACAGATGCAGTAGGGAGATGGGAGAAAGTTCCACAAAGTCAATTATCACTGCAGCCCTCCACCAGTTGGGCCTTTATAACAGAATGGCCTGACGGAAGTCTCTCCTCAGTGCAAGAGATAAGCAACCCCAATAAGTTGCAAAGAAATTCAAGCTGTCCTGCAGGCTCAGGGTGCATCAGTACTCCATCAACATGTGAATGAAATGAAACGCTATGGCAGGAGACCCAGGAGGACCCCATTGCTGACACAAAGACATAAAAAAGCTAGACTGCAATTTGCCAAAATGTACATGAGCAAGCCAAAATCCTTCTGGGAAATTATCTTGTGGACAGATAAGACCAAGATAGAACTGTTTGGCAAAGCACATAATTCTACTGTTTGCCAACAATGGAACAAGGCCTTCAAAGAAAAGAACACAATACATACAGTCAAATATACTGGAGGTTCAAAGATGTTTTGGGGTTGTTTGGCTGCCTCTGGTAGTGGGTGTCTTGACTGTGTGCAAGTCATCATGAAATCTGAAGATTAACAAAGGATGAAACAAAATGCTTTAGAGTTCTGAAGTGGCCACCAATTAGTCCATATCTAAATCCCATTGAACACCTGTAGAGAGATCTTAAAATTGCTGTTCGGAGAAGACACCCTTCAAATATGAGAAACCTGGAGCAGTTTGCAAGGAAAGAGTGGTCCAATATTCCATTTGAGATGTGTAAGAAGCTTTTTGATGGTTATAGAAAGTGGTTAATTGCAGTTATTTATTCCAAAGGCTGTGCAACAAAATATTGCAAACAATTTTGTCTGGCCCATTTTTGGAGTTTTGTGTGAAATTATGTCCAATTTGCCCTTTTTTCTCTCTCTCTCTTTTTGTGTTAGAATACACATAAAGGAAATAAACGTATATAAAAAAAAGTGTAATTGCAAGAATTTTTTGGGAGAAATACTTTATTTTCTGGAACAATTTCAAGGGTGCCAGCACTTTCAGCCATGACTGCAGCTCTTCTTTTATATTTTGTTGCTTATCCACAAGAAGATTAAAAAAAATTGCTTTTGTATCGCCATATTCTGAGGGCTAAATCTTCATTATTTTTTTACAGATTCATGTAAGGGCTTGATTGTTGGCAAAATTACGTTTCTAGTGACACCATATTTCGTTACATATAACTTTATGATCCCGTTTAACCACACTTTTTGTCTGTTGGTATGAAAAAACAGCATTTTTACTAAATCTGCAAACAGAGATAAGCCATCATTCACACGTCATTATTTTTGCATCAGTATTTGTACAACAATTCCAGGAGCGTCTCCAAAACACAGAACAGGTGTCAACCTTTCAATTATAGCTTTTCTCTGTAAGTTCCACTATTGACTTTAGCCTACAAACATTGATGCAGAAATACTGACATGTGAATTAACGGTGATTCAGTGCTGGAATTAGGGTCTCTGTCCATACCTCATGGTGCTGTCAGATTACATAGCGAAAATCTGCTGACAGATTCCATTTAATATTTTATGCTCCCATATCGCCTAAAAAGAGCTACTCTGAATTTATGTGTCTGTCTACCTATCCAATCCAGTATGTAGTGCAGTTATATATCCTGCATGCTATTCATATCATTGTGTAAGATATGCTAACATACATTCCATTTTTTACTGTGCTGTGTATACTTTCTCCTCTGTGCTAGTCTCACTTTTTACTATCTCCACTTAATTTCCAGAGTCAGTTGATGGAAGAAAATACTTCTGGCAGTGTCTTTGTAATGTTCAGGCTAAAGAACAGATAAACTCATTGCAAAAGAAACCAAAGGCAGATGCTGAATTCAAGGGTATTTTATGTGGATGACAAAATACCATAAACTGAAATAAAATATGAAAAGCATATTCAATTCAAAGCAAAACAATCCGCTATCATTTTTCCGCTTAACAATGAGAGTGCGCCAGCATGTATTTATTTGTCAAGGTCACTTCTGCAAGTAAATCAGGAAAGTAAAGCAGCAGTCTGTGGATGTACTATAGTTCAATGAAACAAGCAATAAATATAGCGGAAAACAATGGCTGACCTTCGTGTAAGCAAAAGAAACAATTTGAAACAGCAAAGCTTTTTACAAATAGTTTTATAGAGGTTTTAGTTCACATTTTACATTTTTACATCTTTGAGACTTTGTGCAGCTGTTACTAACTTTAATTATAAGATATTTGCAACCTACCAAGTTGTATTTCATTCTTTTCCAAATTACCCAGTGAACTTCAGCAAAGTATCTACAACTGGCAAACTAAAGGAAATCTGTCAAGCCCAAACTATTTATATGTTTATGTAGCTCTAAGAAAGAAAAGTCCAGCAATATCATTATGTAGCCAGTCTCTTCCTCCATTAATGAGAAAGCAGTGTTTGAATTCATACGCAAATGAGGATGAAGAGCTATTTGTAGATCTGAAGCCTCTGTCACTCCAGCTTTATTCCCAAACCAGCACCCCTCCTCCTGCTTGACTGATGGCTCCTTTGCCTAAAGTCACACAGCATAGAGGCTGTCAGTTAAGTAGGAGGAGGCAGCTCTGGGCGAGGAATAGAGCTGGAGTGACAGAGGCGTCAGATCTTCAGCCTCATTTGCGTATCAGTTGAAACATTGAATTCTCAGTAACGGAGGAATGGGGTGGCCATGTAAAGGTATTGCTGAACTTATTCTTGGAATAGCTACATACACATGGGGTTAAATCCTGCTGACAAGTTCCCTTTAAAGGCATGTAAAGAACAGATATTTGACCGAAACACTTCAATAACAAAAAATGGGTGTTCCCTGATAATTAGGCCACATTCACTTTGAGGTTCTATCACTTTTGAGGGCACCAATAGCACATAATGCCTAGACAGGATGCATTATATGTGGCTACAACACAGAAACTCCTGCATGTGGATTACAAAAATATTTAGGATGGAAATATTGAATTTTCAGGAATGATTTTTCAAACCAACGATCATTTATAAGTTCATTGGAAAGATATTTCCATGTAAACAGAGCTAAACCGAATGAAACTGTAATTTTCTTAATAGGAGTAAAGCAATAACAAAATTTCAGTTTACCAAGAAGCTAACGAGAAGGTGACAAATTAGTTACCACTACATGGACAACCCCATCTTATATCTCCAAGTCCTCCAAATAAAATATGAAAAATGTATACTCACCTCCCATACTCGCGCCACTCCACTTATGCCAGCAACCAATCAGCAGCCACTGACCAGCTGCAGCCGTTACATTTTCTTCATCAGCAATAACAATGTACATGGACGCTGAGAAGCCCGGCACCAATATTGCTGAAAAGACTCCGGTTCGACAGGTGAGCCTGAGATCACAATATAATTATACAGAGCAACCTAAAGACAGTCTTATGGAAAATTAGCACATTGGGCACACTAAAAAATGAAAGGCGCATTCCACAGGAACTATGTGGTAAATTTAAAACAATAATAAAAAAAAAATAGAATATTATTGGAACAACAGGTATAAAATAAGGGCAAAAACTGGATACTTTTGACTTGGTGACAGGTCCCTTTCATTAGCAAATTAAATTATGATATCTCAAGGCTTTTAGACTCAAATAAAATTCCTAATTCACAGGTCTACAAAAAAATATTTTTTGCAATCATCGCAGGTGACTTTGTACTTTTCTGAATCAACTTTTTGTCCTGATTTCAAAAATGTATATAGTTTTTCTGTGTCACGTATAGTTTCCATGGAGCAGCATCATTATTATAAGGTATAGGAAATATACTGGTAACATTAAGAAAACAGTAATCTACATATCAGAAAAAAAATCTTCACCTTACAAAACAGTTTTTATTGAACCAAAATAACATCACATGCAAAATAGAAACTAAAATATGAGCAGAAATTAAAAGTGCTTGACATTAGAGCAGGGGTGGGCAATTAATTTTGCCAGGGACCGCATGAGAAATTGGGATGGTTTTAGAGGGCCGGACTAATATAATTAACTCCGTTCTACCCAATACTGTATATATACAGTATATATATATACTCTCTCTCTCTCCTGCCCGTTATTCAGTAAGTTTGGATACTCTATCTATCTGTGTTTATTGTCTCCATGTGTTATTGAGTTTACTCTGCACTACCATGTTACTTGTGGACACATGGGAAGGAATCCCTTAGCAACATGTTGCGGATTATAGTCTTTAATCACCACATTGGTGTTTACATGTATGTATATATATATGCATGGTGGCAGGCTTAGTACGATAACAACATATGCACTCTGCCTAGATGCTTATTTGATCTTCACAGGAATTATATATATATCTGATTTCTATGCTTTTGGCTGTGGGACACAACAATATTTGTATACTTATATGATGGTATATCAAAGGCTATAGTAGTACATGCATGTATAATAGTTTCTTTTGTGTAAAATATATGGGAGCACATTAGCAATTTTGGCTGTACTTGCACTTGCGCAGCCATTTGTTATATTCACTCTGTGCATTGATTCATGCTTGCATATACTAATACTTGTGCTTCCCCTCTATATATATATGGATATTGATTTGTATAGCATTATCTTTTAGCCTTATCTCTATTTATATATGTATACATCTAGGTATATACCATTATTATTCGATATTATAGGCATGTCTGCCTCTCTATACCCATCAGCTGTTAGCATTTTCGGCTGTATTTGCACTTGCGCAGTCGTTTGATATATTTTTCCTGTGTACTGATTCATGTTTACATAGTTCCTTCCGCTTATGTATACTGTGTATTTATGACATGCCTAGGTTGGATACATGATTTGTCTTGCCTCTTTATATTTAGTATAATTTTGCCTTTTTTTTTGTTTCATTTGAGCACATTAAAAACATTTTTTCTTTTCTATTACGCTAAATAATATTCTTTGATTATCCTCCTATTGATGGGACAAATGTCAAAACACTATATTTATAATCCCTTTGAGATGTGCACTAGGCACTTCACTTTGACAGATCTATATATGTATACCACAGCATAGTCATCATTTTTTTTGACATTATACCAGTATCCTTTATGTATTTTTTCATGCATTTACATTTTTGAATAACGGTTTTTAGTTTTTTTTTTTGCCTTCTTCTTTGTCATTAATATCATATACGATGATTGTTATGTCTTTTTAAATTGTTCTGTAATTCAATAAAATTGTTTTTGTATTTTTCTATAAACTGGCTCTGGTTTTCATATACTTTCTTGGGTATTTGTATATATACATACCTGCCCATTATCATCATCTTCTCCCCATCATCATCAATGCCTCCCCATTATCAGCAATGCCTGCCCATCATCATCTTCTCCCCATCATCAATGCCTGCCCATTATCATCAATGCCTGCCCATTATCATCATCTTCTCCCCATCATCATCAATGCCTCCCCATTATCAGCAATGCCTGCCCATCATCATCTTCTCCCCATCATCAATGCCTGCCCATTATCATCAATACCTGCCCATTATCATCATCTTCTCCCCATCATCATCAATGCCTGCCCATCATCATCTTCTCCCCATCATCAATGCCTGCCCATTATCATCAATACCTGCCCATTATCATCATCTTCTCCCCATCATCATCAATGCCTGCCCATCATCATCATCATCTTCTCCCCATCATCAATGCCTGCCCATTATCATCAATGTCTGCCCATTATCATCATCTTCTCCCCATCATCATCAATGCCTCCCCATTATCAGCAATGCCTGCCCATCATCACACACAGACAGCACATAAGCACTCTCTCACATACATACACACACACACACACACAAAGCACCGCACTACATAGACACAGACACACACAGAGACACGTCTTACCTGTCCAGCGTCCCCGCTCTCTGACACAGCCGGCCGCTGAATGATGACGTCATTCAGCGGCCGGCTGTGAGAGGAAGCGCCGGTGGAGCCCGGAGCTGCAGCAGCGGAGGCACGAGAGAGGTAAGTATTGTGCCAGCTGATGCCGGGGCCCTGAGACTGCCGGAGCGCCTCCGCGGGCCGGTCACTGACAGCCGGCGGGCCGGATGCGGCCCGCGGGCCGCCCCTTGCCCGGGTCTGCATTAGACTGTCGTTGATACGATTTTTAAGGGTTGTCCCTATATAACATCCAACAGTAATCTGCCATCATTAAGTCATTCCAAAATCCCTGGTAACGGTGTTCCATTACTTTAATGTCCTGGTGAAACCACTTGACTTCTTCATTGCCTACATCCCAAAGATTTTCAGAGACATGCAAAATCTAAGACACTGATATGCACTTAGCAGTTCCTCAACACCTTCAACATATACTGAAGATTTTGCTTTTTGATCAAAACAGTGTTTACTAAGTACCCTATGTTAATTATTTAATGCACTTGCTTTTTTACTTATTTATTTTCATTAGGGTATATACACACATTGCTTTTTCCCTTGTTTTTGCTTGCTTTTATGGCCAGTGTGAACATGCTTCTACATCTTGCATGTCATTCAAGTCTACTTCAGTTCAGTTTTTTGTTTTTCTTTAGCATTTTTGTATTCAGTACAAATAGGTGTGGCCTCCTTTCTACTGAGCTGTGTAGTTCATATATAGTCCCTCTGAAGCTGGGTGTCCATTTGGGACCCAGACTCTCTGCCACTATTCACACCAGGTAGGTTTTAACCTTAGAGAGTGTAGTGACTGTCTCAAATGGGTACACCTTGCCGTGGTGGGACAGCTTTATGCTTTTTTGATCAAAACAGTGTTTACTAAGTACCCTATGTTAAATATTTAATGCACTTGCTTTTTTACTTATTTATTTTCATTAGGGTATATACGCACATTGCTTTTTCCCTTGTTTTTGCTTGCTTTTATGGCCAGTGTGAACATGCTTCTACATCTTGCATGTCATTCAAGTCTACTTCAGTTCAGTTTTTTGTTTTACCTTCAACATGTACTGAAGATTTTTTTTCCTAAGAAGTTTTCACATCCATTTGAAGCTTTTCCAAGATCTCAATTCCTTATCATTTAGAGTTCCTTCAAACACATCATCTCTCATAAGCTTTCTGATTTGAGGACCAACAAATACCCCTTCCTTTAGTTTTGCTGGTGTAAAGCTGGAGAATTCCTGTGAAATGTACCGGAACCCCTGTGAATCTTTGCCATAGCTTTCACAAAGTTTTTAATCAATCCCAACTTTATACAGTACAGACCAAAAGTTTGGACACACCTTCTCATTTAAAGATTTTTCTGTATTTTCATGACTATGAAAATTGTACATGAACACTGAAGGCATCAAAACTATGAATTAACACATGTGGAATTATATACTTAACAAAAAAGTGTGTAACAACTGAAATTATGTCTTATATTCTAGGTTCTTCAAAGTAGCCAACTTTTGCTTTGATGACTGCTTTGCACACTCTTGGCATTCTCTTATGAGCTTCAACAGGTAGTCACCGGAAATGGTCTTCCAACAATCTTGAAGGAGTTTCCAGAGATGTTTAGCACTTGTTGGCCCTTTTGCCTTCACTCTGCGGTCCAGCTCACCCCAAATCATCTCGATTGGGATCAGGTCTGGTGACTGTGGAGGCCTGGTCATCTGGCGTAGCACCCCATCACTCTTCTTCTTGGTCAAATAGCCCTTACACAGCCTGGGGATGTGTTTGGGGTCATTGTCCTGTTGAAAAATAAATGATGGTCCAACTAAACGCAAACCGGATGGAATAGCATGCTGCTGCAAGATGCTGTGGTAGCCATGCTGGTTCAGCATGCCTTCAATTTTGAATAAATCCCAAACAGTGTCACCAGCAAAGCACCCCCACTGTTATGATTTGGTAGCTGAGGAGTGCAGGTAAAAAGGCAATACACCAGAGCAGTTGGAATCTATGAGATTGCAGTACCCTGACTAACCACCACAACTACAGGCAGCCGTGGAGCGTTCCTACATTGGTCCTAGACGCCTCGTCACAGCCTGAGAAACTAATTACACCTAAAGATAGAAATAGGAAAGCTATCTGCCCCGGAGCAGAACCCCAAAGATAATAGAAAGCCCCCAAACATGTAATGGCGGTTAAACAAGAAGAAATACTGACACAGAAAGAAAATAGTATGAGCAAACGCTGGGGCCCAAACTAACTAAATAGAAAAGGATAGGAAGGTTACTTACTGCAATCCCAGAAAACCCTGAAAAGCACCAACTCTACTAATTTCAAAAACACCTGAGATCACACGACCTCTGCCACCTAAATTAGTTCTCTGGTGTAACAAAATCAAAACAGCAGCCACTGAAAAAACTGTAAAAAGCAAAAGTACAAACATCAGTGGCTGAACTAAACTGAGAGGGCAAAAGCCCCCGGAGGGGACCCTGAAGGCCCCCACAGAAGTGCAGGACAAAATGCAAAAATCTAGCACAAAAACAAAAAGAAGAAAATGTCTTATCTGATAGCAGGAGATGCAGACACGACACAGCAGGCTACAAGGGAAACAGGATTCAAGGATTGAGACCAGAACAATTGATCACCGGCAACCCTGATGGGAAGGTGACTCCCTTATATAAGACCAGTCAGTAACACCTGATTCCCAATCCTCACAATCTTCACTGGACAGACCAGCACCGCTTGTAACCACCAGAGGAAGCCTCTGCTCAGAACTCATCTCAAACCCATTCACAACAGTACCCCCCCCTTGAGGAGGGGTCACCGAACCCTCATTTGAGCAACCAGGTCGGTCAGGATGAGTTCTATGATACGCACGGATAAGTCTCCTAGCATGGATGTCCGAAGCAAACACCCAAGAATTGTCTTCCTGACCATAACCTCTCCATTTAACCAAATACTGGAGTTTCCGTCTAGAAAAACGAGAATCTAATATTTTCTCAACCACATACTCCAGATTGCCCTCAACCAAAACAGGGTCAGGAGGCACAGCAGCAGGAACCACTGGCTCAACAAACCTCTTCAACAAGGACTTGTGGAACACGTTATGGATCTTAAATGTCCCTGGAAGAAGCAAACGAAAAGAAACAGGATTAATAGTCTCCATGATCTTATAAAGTCCAATGAACCTAGGCTTAAATTTAGGAGATGCTACTCTCATAGGAATATTTTTTGAGGACAACCAGACCAAGTCCCCCACTTTAAACCGAGGACCATCAGTCCTATGCCGGTTAGCAAACCGCTGGGCCCTCTCCTGAGAGAGGGACAACCTCTCCACTACCTGGTCCCAAATCTGCTGCATACGCTCCACAACAGAGTCAACACCTGGACAGACAGAAGCCTCCGTCTGTCCTGAAGAAAATCGAGGGTGAAACCCAGAATTACAGAAAAACGGAGACATCAAAGTGGCAGAGCTAGCCCTATATTAAGAGCAAACTCAGCCAAAGGCAAAAAAGAGACCCAGTCATCCTGATCAGCAGACACAAAGCATCTTAGATAAGTCTCCAATGTCTGGTTTGTTCTCTCAGTTTGACCATTGGTCTGAGGATGAAATGCCGAGGAGAAAGACAATTGAACACCCAGTTTAGAACAAAAGGTCCCCCAAAATCTGGAAACAAACTGGACTCCTCTGTCAGACACAATGTTCTCAGGAATGCCGTGTAAACGAACCACGTGCTGAAGGAACAACGGCACCAATTCAGAGGAGGAAGGCAACTTAGGTAATGGCACAAGATGTATCATTTTGGAAAACCTATCACAAATTACCCAGATGGTGGTCATTCTCTGAGAAACAGGAAGGTCGGAAATGAAATCCATAGAGATATGGGTCCATGGTCTCTTGGGCACAGGCAATGGCATCAACAAACCACTAGAGCGAGAGCAAGGCTTGGAGCGAGAGCAAGTCCCGCAGGACTGCACAAATTCCCTGACATCACGAGACAAGGTAGGCCACCAAAAGGACCGACTAACCAAGTCTCTGGTACCAAAAATTCCGGGATGCCCAGCCAATGCGGAACAATGAATCTCAGACATCACACTCTTTTTCCACTGGTCCGGGACAAACAATTTTCCAACAGGGCAGCACTCAGGCCTATCCTCCTGACACCCCTCCAGAGCAAGTCTCAAATTGGGCGAGATGGCGGAAAGAACTACACCCTCTTTCAAAATAACAGAAGGATCAGATAACTCAGGAAAGTCCGCAAGGAAACTCCTCGAGAGGGCATCCGCCTTAACATTCTTAGTGCCAGGAAGAAAGGAAACCACAAAATTAAAACGTGTGAAAAACAAGGCCCACCTGGCCTGTCTAGGATTGAGTCGCTTGGCAGATTCCAGATAGACCAGATTCTTATGGTCCGTAAGGACCACCACCTGATGTTTGGCTCCCTCCAGCCAATGTCTCCACTCTTCAAAAACCCACTTCATGGCCAATAACTCCCGATTACCCACGTCATAATTACGTTCAGTAGGAGAAATTTTTCGAGAGAAAAAGGCACAAGGGTTACTTTTAGAGGTCTCTGGATCTTTTTGGGACAAAACGGCACCTGCCCCAATTTCAGAGGCATCAACCTCCACCTGAAATGGCAGAGAAACATCAGGCTGCCGTAGAACAGGAGCAGAAGTGAATCTTTGCTTAAGTTCCTGAAATGCAGAGACTGCCTCAGGAGGCCAATTCACCACATCAGAACCCTTTTTGGTCAAATCAGTTAATGGTTTAACAATAACCGAGAAATTACCAATAAATTTACGATAAAAATTGGCAAAACCCAAAAATCTTTGAAGAGCCTTTAATGAAGTAGGTTGGACCCAATCACAGATGGCCTGAACCTTGACCGGGTCCATTTCAATAACAGATGGGGACAAAATGAATCCCAGAAATGAGATCCTCTGTACGCCAAAAAGACACTTTGATCCCTTCACATACAGAGCATTCTCTCTCAAAATCTGGAATACAGTTTGAACATGTTTCACATGAGAGTCCCAGTCATTAGAAAAAATCAAGATATCATCCAAATAAACAATCAGAAATTTGTCCACAAAATCCCTGAAAATGTCATTCATGAAGGACTGGAAGACGGAAGGAGCATTAGTGAGCCCAAAGGGCATCACTAGGTACTCAAAATGCCCTTCAGGGGTATTGAATGCCGTCTTCCATTCATCCCCGTGCTTAATGCGAATAAGGTTATACGCCCCCCTGAGGTCAAGCTTGGTAAACCAAGTAGCGTTTTTCACCCTGGAAAACAGGTCAGAAATCAAGGGTAACGGATATTGATATTTCACAGTAATATTGTTCAAAAGACGATAATCAATACACGGCCTTAATGAACCATCCTTTTTGGCCACAAAGAAAAAACCGGCACCTAAGGGTGAAGAGGATGGTCTGATATGACCCTTCTCCAATGATTCCTTGATATAAGACCGCATAGCGTCATGTTCAGGTACAGACAAGTTTAAAAGGCGACCTTTAGGGAATTTACTACCCGGCACTAATTCAATAGCGCAGTCATAGCTCCTATGGGGAGGCAAGGATGCAGATTTACTTTCGCTAAACACATCAGAAAAATCAATCAAAAAGTCAGGAACATCCTGAGCCTGGGGGGAGGCAGAAAAAACAGGAGTGTTGGTATTAACACATTGGCAGCCCCAACTGGTTACAGACACAGATTTCCAATCCAAAACAGGATTATGAGACTGTAACCAAGGGAAACCCAGTACGATAATATCATGCAGATTATACAGAACCAAAAATTTGCAGCACTCCTGGTGATCAGGTTCAACCCTCATTATCACCTGAGTAGAGAACTGAGGTTTATTCTCAGCCAAAGGGGTAGAATCGATCCCCAGTAGGGGAATAGACTTCTGTAGGGGTATCAAGGGAAACCCACAACGTTTAGCAAAATCATAATCCATCAGGTTAATAGCTGCTCCAGAATCAACGAAAGCCTGAGCAGAAAATGAGGACAGAGAGCATATCAGAGTGACAGTTAATAAAAACTTAGTCTGAACATTACCCAAGACAACTGAGCGTGCAAAACGTCTTCCCCGCTTAGGGCAGACTGAAATAGCATGAGAGGCATCACCACAGTAGAAACATAACCCATTGCGCTTTCGAAACTCATGACGCTGTGCCCCAGACATCACTCTATCACACTGCATGGATTCAGAAGCTGGTTCACAAGGCAACACCATTCCACGCATACTTCTCCGCTCACGCAAACGTCTGTCAATTTGAATCGCTAATGACATAGAATCATTGAGACCAGAGGGGACAGGGAATCCCACCATAACATCCTTTACATTATCTGACAGACCCTTCCGGAAAAGGGCTGCCAAAGCGTCGTCATTCCACTTGGTCAGGACTGCCCACCTACGGAATCTCTGACAGTATAACTCAGCGTCATCAAGCCCCTGATTTAATGCCAACAAGGCTTTTTCAGCTTGATCAGTGACATTAGGCTCATCGTACAATAACCCCAAAGCCTGAAAAAATGCATCAACATCACTCAAAACAGGATCCCCAGGTGTCAGGGAAAAAGCCCAATCCTGAGGATCGCCGCGCAGGAGAGAGATGACAATTTGAACCTGCTGCGCTGCGTTCCCTGAGGACTTAGATTTTAAGGCAAAAAACAATTTACAATTATTTTTGAAATTCTGAAACTTAGCTCGATCCCCAAAAAACAAATCTGGCATGAGGATCCTAGGTTCCACAACAGGCAACCTAGCAAGATATGCAGCAATACTCTGAACCTCAGTGGCAAGCTGATCCACACGGCCAGACAACTGTGCAAACTCCATTGAGAGAAAAGATCCTCCCCAGCACCCAGAGATACAGAGGGAAAAAAAAAAAAAAATGCAACAAACAGAAAAATATCTCTGACAACTCTGACAACCTTTTTTTTTTCTTTAACAATATTTTTCCCTTCTGTGAGTACCATACAATATTAAATCTTTGGGCCGGTGATACTGTTATGATTTGGTAGCTGAGGAGTGCAGGTAAAAAGGCAATACACCAGAGCAGTTGGAATCTATGAGATTGCAGTACCCTGACTAACCACCACAACTACAGGCAGCCGTGGAGCGTTCCTACGTTGGTCCTAGACGCCTCGTCACAGCCTGAGAAACTAATTACACCTAAAGATAGAAATAGGAAAGCTATCTGCCCCGGAGTAGAACCCCAAAGATAATAGAAAGCCCCCAAACATGTAATGGCGGTTAAACAAGAAGAAATACTGACACAGAAAGAAAATAGTATGAGCAAACGCTGGGGCCCAAACTAACTAAATAGAAAAGGATAGGAAGGGTACTTACTGCAATCCCAGAAAACCCTGAAAAGCACCAACTCTACTAATTTCAAAAACACCTGAGCTCACACGACCTCTACCACCTAAATTAGTTCTCTGGTGTAACAAAATCAAAACAGCAGCCACTGAAAAAACTGTAAAAAGCAAAAGTACAAACATCAGTGGCTGAACTAAACTGAGAGGGCAAAAGCCCCCGGAGGGGACCCTGAAGGCCCCCACAGAAGTGCAGGACAAAATGCAAAAATCTAGCACAAAAACAAAAAGAAGAAAATGTCTTATCTGATAGCAGGAGATGCAGACACGACACAGCAGGCTACAAGGGAAACAGGATTCAAGGATTGAGACCAGAACAATTGATCACCGGCAACCCTGATGGGAAGGTGACTCCCTTATATAAGACCAGTCAGTAACACCTGATTCCCAATCCTCACAATCTTCACTGGACAGACCAGCACCGCTTGTAACCACCAGAGGAAGCCTCTGCTCAGAACTCATCTCAAACCCATTCACAACACCCCACACCATCACACCTCCTCCTCCTTGCTTCACGGTGGGAACCAGGCATGTAGAGTTCATCCGTTCACCTTTTCTGCGTCGCACAAAGACACGGTGGTTGGAACCAAAGATCTCAAATTTGGACTCATCAGACCAAAGCACAGATTTCCACTGGTCTAATATCCATTCCTTGTGTTCTTTAGCCCAAACAAGTCTCTTCTGCTTATTGCCTGTCCTTAGCAGTCATTTCCTAGCAGCTATTTTACTATGAAGGCCTGCTGCACAAAGTCTCCTCTTAACAGTTGTTGTAGAGATGTTGTCTGCTGCTAGAACCCTGTGTGGCATTGACCTGGTCTCTAATCTGAGCTGCTGTAAACCTGCGATTTCTGAGGCTGGTGACTCGGATAAACTTATCCTCAGAAGCAGAGGTGACTCTTGGTCTTCCTTTCCTGGGGCTGTCCTCATGTGAGCCAGTTTCTTTGTAGCGCTTGATGGTTTTTGCAACTGCTCTTGGGGACACTTTCAAAATTTTCCCAATTTTTCGGCCCGACTGACCTTCATTTCTTAAAGTAATGATGGCCACTCGTTTTGCTTTACTTAGCTGCTTTTTTCTTGCCATAATACAAATTCTAACAGTCTATTCAGTAGGACTATCAGCTGTGTATCCACCAGACTTCTGCACAACACAACTGATGGTCCCAACCCCATTTATAAGGCCAGAAATCCCACTTATTAAACCTGACAGGGCACACCTGTGAAGTGAAAACCATTTCCGGTGACTACCTTTTGAAGCTCATCAAGAGCATGCCAAGAGCGTGCAAAGCAGTCATCAAAGCAAAAGGTGGCTACTTTGAAGAACCAAAAATATAAGACATAATTTCAGTTGTTTCACACTTTTTTGTTCAGTACATAATTCCACATGTGTTAATTCATAGTTTTGATGCCTTCAGTGTGAATTTACAATTTTCATAGTCATGAAAATACAGAAAAATCTTTAAATGAGAAGGTGTGTCCAAACTTTTGGTCTGTACTGTATGTAGTGGAGGAAGAAAGATTTTTGTTGGAGCAACTAAAGGATTATGCTGAATATTGTCTCTACCTGGAGCATAGATGTTTCTCTATCCTCAATCACGATGAACGTAATGCTCTACTGTATTTATACTGTTCCATAAACACAAGAAGCAACAATATTTTGTGAAACCTCCTTGCATTCCCATTACCAGAACAATCACTTTCAAATCTCCACAGATATTCCATTAATGATGCTTATATTGTATTGCATCCAAAACAACTGACAGATTTTCATAACGTTCCTTTAGATGACATGAGTGAGCAATAGGGATTGATGGTTTCATATTTCCATTGTGAAGCAGCACTGCTTTCAAACTTCTCTGGGATGAGTCAATAAACAATCGCCAATCTGCAACAAAATACTCTTGATTCAGTTCTTCAAAGAGGCCATTCACATTGTTACAGTACACCATTGGTCCATCAACTGTGAAAAATTGTGTTAAAGTGTTACTTCTAGTGTTGAGCGATACTGCTCGATATCTAAAAATATCGTATCGAAATGGTATCGCCGATATCACTAAATATCGTCGATATCCGATTCTGATACCGGAAGTCCCATGTAAGTCTATGGGAACAAAATATCGCAACAAAAAAAAACCTTTCTTTCGTTGTAAACACAAAATATACACACATAGAATACATATATATATATATATATATATATATATATATATATACATGTCATTGTGACATATATATATACATATATTTATAGTTTATACACTTCTACATAGTAAAATAGACTCTGATTCAATTGCCGGGTAAAGCCGTGACATACCCCATAGAAGTCGACGGGCTCGGTGCCGAGTACCCCCAAAACCTCTGGCTCTGTGCGACTCAACTTGGGCGTCACGAACAGGATTCTGTAGCTCGCTATAAGCGAGTCCTGTGTGCCTGAATTGAACTGGTTTTGTGCTTGCTAAAATCATCAGAGAATGTATTTGCCATTTTTCCGCCATATCTGCGTCACGACGAGGCACTGGTGAAGAAGAAGGGCGTGCTCTTCATGGGTGTACACTCACTCAGTGACGCGAAAACGATGGCTCTAAATGGTACTGCAATGTAAGATCGTGCCCCACAGCTCTTCAGTTCCGCCTCCTCATCCTCCTCAGTGGGCGGAAACTAACATGAAGGTCCCGCCTCCCTACAAAAGAGGGGCCCTCTCCAGATGCTAATGACACATGTGACTTGGCAGAGATGGCTAATGGACACGAGCAGAAGTGTGAAGGGATGGAGCAGTCAGAGCTCTCCCCCCACGGAAGCGACCCGATCGCCACGGAACCACCGTTGGGCACCCGGCCTGGAAACCCTCCTACGCTGCAAGAAGCGGAGGATACCCTAAGAGGCCTGGCCCGGCACCGGGAGGAGGTCGCCAGGATGGAAGCCAGCTGGCGTGCCCTAAAAATAAACTTGGAGCGGCGCCAATCCCTCTTACCTGAAGTGTCTGTACCGGAAGGTGAGGCACCCGTTCTAGTAGAGGAGCCCTTGCAATGTGATCCGGTTGACGTTGTCGCAGTGGAGGCACCCGTTCGTGCAAAAAACTCTGCACCGGCAGCACCCCAGATCCCGCTGTCTGCCCCCGTCGCTGAGACAGAAGAAGCGACACCCGTCCTCATGGAGGAGGCCGCGCAGGCACCAGAGCACTACCTGCCTGTACCGGAGCCCCGACTGTCATCTGTTCCAGAGCCGGCTGCTTCCTCCGCAGGTGAGCGCCGCCAGGACTGGGGGGCGCCAGGAGAGCTGCCGGACACTGTAAGCTGGCATTTGATGGTGGAGACATGGAGCAGCTGGTGGAGGAGAATTACAACCGGCGTCAGGAGGAAGAGTGGAGACGTTGGGAGCGGGAAGCAGAGCGACAAAGGGAGCAGCGAGAAACCCAAAAGCTTCGGCAACGTAACCTGGAGAAGGACCGGGCAGATAAGGACCGGATGAGAAAGGATAAAGGAACCCTGTGGGAGCCGCGGCGTAAGGTGCAGTACAGAGCTTTAAATTGAAAGGTGGTTGGGGCTTCATCCAGGAGCCTGTACTTTATTTAGAAGTTTTTGTGAACCGGCGGGACGTGGAGGCTCACCTCCCAGAAGGACACCCGGGGAGGGACCTGTTGCCAGGAGACTTGGTGATTTACACCCGACACTGGGGTTACAATGGATGGTACGCCCTAAATGTTACCAGGTGCGACCCCTACTCCCCAGAGTTTCAGGAACCTGTGAGACCCTCGGAGCCTTCAGCCTCCCACATCCAGGCCTCTGCAAAAGTGCCCACCCCACGCCATAAATCTCCCAAGCCTCCCTCAGTGGTCTCCTCAGCAGCCCCAGCTATGGACATGATAAGTATAGCTGGCCCGTACCCGGCGCCTGTTAGGCCCCCTGGGGTTCGTTCAGTCCGGGACATAGGGTTCCAGACCCGGAGGGAGATGAAAGAGGTGGCCACACAGACCCAGATAGCGGGTCACGACTTGACTGTACAGGCCACACGACGTCATCAGGTCCTGGTGGTCCTTGGTGCCTCGGATGTTTGGCAAGCATCAGAAGAGTACCAGGTGGTACCTGGAACACCCCTGCCAAAGAATTATAAATAACCCGGACAGGGTCCCTGTATGTAAATAGTTAAATTGTGTATGTACCCGGACGGGTGAATGTTCATAAAAAAGTTTTTTAATTTAATAAAAAAAAACACAGTTTTCATTACTTTTATTACAGTCTCATCCTGCGACGCCATCGATCTCCTGTAAAAAAATGAAAAAAAAAAAAGTATACCACCTGACCGACGCAGTCCATAGTAACGACTGTCCCACGACGATCCAGCTCTGCTACATCAGAATGACAGGCAGAGCCTGTCATCCCGGCGCAGCACAGCTGATTACCTGCTTCCCCGGCGGTGACGTCATCGGACTGGTTTACGGCCTGGATTACCCTGCAGTCACTGCAGTTATCGCGAAAAACTGCATGTGACCGCCAGGGAGAAGATAATGGCGGCCATCAAGCAGTCCAGGACGTGACCGCCGGAGATCTTCTGCCAGGTAAGTGCCGCTGACTCCTGACAGACCCGACCGACGGACACTCACAGTGACAGTGACAAATCCGATTCCGGTATTCGATAAGACGAAAATATCGAAACGAATTATCGAAAGGCCGATAGAGCTAATATCGGCCGATACCCGATATTTGCAGTATCGTATCGCTCAACACTAGTTACTTCTGTTTCAGTAATAACACACTTTGACATCATCATGAAGAAGATTCTTCTGCTTCAACCTAGATGCAAGAAGTTCAGCTTTATCTTTTGACAATGAAAGGTCTCTGATGAGATCATTTAATTCATGTTGAGTAAAGCGTTCTGGCTGCTCAGCTGCTCCATCAGGTACATACTCATCTTGACTTGAGGTCTCCTTGCCTTTGCCAGTAGCTTCAGCTCCATAGTCTTCATATTCTACTTTATTTTCATCCAATCCAGACAACGGTTGTACAGGAACTAGCAAGGTACCATCATGTGGAACTGGCCTAAATGCAGATTCAAGTTCAGGGTAATTAATCTTATGTTTGTTCTTTGTAGAAAAGCCCTTCAGTTTGACAAAACAAAAGTATCAGTCATCGCTATGATTTTTATGTTCTCACCAAATCATGGGAACAGCAAATGGCATAGCCACTTTCCTCATATTCAACCAGTCAGAAAGACCATTTGAACAACTTGAGCATATCACATGAGGGGACCAGATTTTGTCTTGATCACCAAGTGGACTCTTAAAGTACATCTGGTATTTCTTTTTTTTTTAACCAACTTTTTATTGATTTTCTTGCATACAATATACAAATTGTATAATAGAAATTATAAGTATTAGCATATAAAAATATATCAAACATCGTAATAACTAGGAATCTCACTAAATTCACAAAATCCTTCCACTTTGCCTCTATCACCTCCTCCTCCTTATATAGTCTTCCTATCTATTTTCCTCCTCCCAACCTTCAACAGTTTCCTATGTCTTAAATCCAACCTTACTTAACAACCATAACCCTTGCCTCCCTTCCCTCCCACTCCCCATGCGACTCGGAATCGGAACATCCCCTATATTTTCAGCTTACCTAGGGATCCTAACAGATCTTCCTTCATGTACCTTTCAGTAGATACAAATGTTAACATTATTTGTCTTATTTCATCTCCTGAGCATATGCCACTTATGAACTTTCTCCATTTACTGAAAAAAATTGCTGTCGATCTTTCCTTGCGCCTCTCCACCACCACTTTCTCTAGCATGAGCGTTTTTTTCATCTGGTTTATCACCTCTTCTCTCGAGGGAATTTCTCTCACCAACCATTTCTGGAGAATTGCCCTTTTACTTGTCATGACTATATCGTGGAAGAGAGATGGTATTGTACCCCCTTCTTTATCCCCTCCCTTCTGATGATGATAATGGAATAGCCAAGCCATTGGTTCCAGCTCCATGTTCCTATTCCAGATTGTTCGAGCCAACCCCTGAACTTACTTCCAAAATTCCTCAATTTTTCCGCACTGCCAAATCCCATGATATAAATCCGTTCTTTCCGTACCACATTTCATCAGTTTGTCTTGTTGTCTAATATTCAAAAAAATTGAAACCATATATAGCCCTATGTATAAGTCTATATTGAGTGTCTCTCCAGATTTTGTTTACTATCTTCTTCCTCATCTCCATCCACCCTTTCAAGATTTTTTCTTCCCCTTCTTGGTCTCCCAATTGTTTTGCCCATCCCTCTAAAATTTTCCCTTGTATGTTGGGAACTAATGCTTCTCTCAAATCCCTATAAAGGCCTGCAATGGTAATCTCACGGATGTCCTTTAATAAAATTATGTCCAAGTGGTTCAGCTCATATTCATTGTTTATGTTGAGTAATTTCCTCATTATCCCATGCTTTATCTGTTCATACTGTAGAGTCTGAAACGGGTGCAAATCATATTTCTCTCTTATTTCCACACACGTCATCCATCTCCGCTCTGTATCATGCATCAAGTTCCTTAAAGTCCTTATCCCCTTCTCCCTCCACTCTCTAAACAGGTCATTGTCCCTCCCCTGTGGGAAATCTGGGCTTGCCTAGATGTTAATGAATTTCAAAATATTCCATGCTAGTCCAAACTTTTTCCTAACCACCTTGCAGGTCATAACTGTGTCCCTACATAGCAATGAGTGTTTAAGAATGGGTGGTAAATTTGGTATGGATGTATGTAATATTGATCTCAGGTCCCATGGCTTACAAAATTTGGCTTCTAAAGTCCAATCAGAATGTCTACTTGTTTGTCTAATCCAGTCAATTGCATGTCTCAAAATGCAAGCCAAGTTATAGCCTCTAATGTTTGGTAGCCTGATCCCCCCCCTCTCCGTTGGTAGCATTAATTTATTAGTGTTAATCCTCGGTCTCTTTCCCTTCCACAAAAAGTGAGAGAATGCCTTCGCCTTTCTCTATACGTTCGATTAGTGAGGAATAATTTAAGGAATATAAAGCTTTTGGATCCCTCCCCACCAGTACTCCCAAGTATTTAATTTTTTTTGGCAATAGGAATGTCACATAGTGAGCCTCTCTCTCTCTCCTCTCTTTTTTCGCCCAATAAGAGTATTTCACATTTATCTTTGTTAAGTCTGTATCCTGCCAATTTCCCGAAGCCCTCAATTTGTGCTATAACTTCACTCAGTTGTGTTTTGGGCCTACTCATAAACAGGACAATATCATCAGCAAACAATGCCGAACACAATGCTCTTCCCCCACTTTGATCCCTTTAAACCATCGACCATCATTCAAACGTCTGACCAGTGGTTCAATAGCTAAATTGAATAACAAAGGTGACATCGGGCAACCCTGCCTGGTTCCCTTTAACAAAGGAAACGTTCTTGATAAGAATCCCGGGGTTTTCACCCTAGCATGAGGGTTCGCGTACAGCACCTGCACAAAGTTTCTAAAGGCTCCATGCAAACCCACATGCTCTAGCACCTGTTCCAGCCATGACCACCTCACATTGTCAAATGCTTTTTCCGCATCCAAGGTGACCAAGGCTGAAATTTCTCCCCCTTTCCGCTTAGCTATGTCAATTGCCAACATTTCTTTCCTAATGTTTGTCACTGCCGAGCGTCCCTTAACAAATCCCGCCTGGGGAGATCTATAATCTCTGGAAATATCGATGCCAATCGATAAGCCATCAACTTTGCCAAAACTTTCAGATCCTGGTTAATTAACGAGATAGGCCTATAACTAGTTGGGTCCTCTAAATTCTTTCCTGCTTTAGGGATGAGCTTAATGTATGCTGTATTAAGGGTAGCCGAGACTCTCTCTCTCCCTAATGTCTTGTTAAATAAATCCTTCAATACAGGTAAGATTTGTTACTTTAAAATCTTGAAGAAACTGCCATTAAACCCGTCTGGTCCTGGGGCTTTCGTTGAACTCATCTCTCCTATGACTTCCCCTATTTCTTCCTTCGTCACCTCCCCATTCAATATCTGTAGATGCTCCTCAGTAAACCTAGTCATTTGCGTTCCCCTTAACCAATCCTCTCCCCCCCCCGTCTTCGCTAATCCCTCCTCTTTGTATAGATCTGCATAAAAGTCTCACAGGATATCATTTATTTCCTTCGGATCTGTTGTTTTGTTTCCCATAACATTCCTCAGTGCCGTTATATGAGTCATTGGTTGCCTTCCCCTTGCCAAGTTTGCCATTAATTTTCCTGCCTTATTCCCGTAGCGCGTCAACTCAGCCTCCTGTTGTGTCCTGTACATATTCTTCCTTTCCGCCCAGTTTTCAAAGTCTCCCTTCGCCTCCACCCACTTTGCTTTCGTCACTCTTGATGGTTTTTCCATATAGACCGTATATGCTTCCCTAACCGACTGGCTTCTTGAAATTTTTCTTGCACCTGTCGTTTTGCCTTTGTCGTGTATCCCATCACCTTCCCCTCAATACTGCCTTGGCCATCTCCCAAAACAACCCTATCTCTCCTCTATGTTCCTGATTCGTCAGTGTGTAGTCCACCCACCACTCTCCAAAATCCTGTGAAAGTTTTCGTATGTCGCCAAGAAAGTGGGGAATCGCTAAATGTAGTCCTGTCCTCTCTGAGCTTTGTCAACTACACTTGCTACCACTGGACTATGGTCTGAAATCACCATATTTTCTATATCAATCTTCTCAACTCTCTGCATCAAAGTCTCACTTGTCAAGAGAAGATCAATGCGTGACCAATGCGTGAAAGTGTCCCAAAGTGCAGTTGCAAAAACCATCAAGCGCTACAAAGAAACTGGCTCACAGGACCGCCCCAGGAAAGGAAGACCAAGAGTCACCGTTGCTACTGAGGATAAGTTTATCCGAGTCACCAGTCTCAGAAATCGCAGGTTTACAGCAGCTCAGATTAGAGACCAGGTCAATGCCACACAGAGTTTTAGCAGCAGACACATCTCTACAACAACTGTTAAGAGGAGACTTGCAGCAGGCCTTCATGGTAAAATAGCTGCTAGGAAACGACTGCTAAGGACAGGCAACAAGCAGAAGAGACTTGTTTGGGCTAAAGAACACAAGGAATGGACATTAGACCAGTGGAAATCTGTGCTTTGGTCTGATGAATCCAAATTTGAGATCATTGGTTCCAACCACCGTGTCTTTGTGCGACGCAGAAAAGGTGAACGGATGGACTCTACATGCCTGGTTCCCACCGTGAAGCATGGAGGAGGAGGTGTGATGGTGTGGGGGTGCTTTGCTGGTGACACTGTTGGGGATTTATTCAAAATTGAAGGCATACTGAACCAGCATGGCTACCACAGCATCTTGCAGCAGCATGCTATTCCATCCGGTTTGCGTTTAGTTGGACCATCATTTATTTTTCAACAGGACAATGACCCCAAAGACACCTCCAGGCTGTGTAAGGGCTATTTGACCAAGAAGGAGAGTGATGCGGTGCTACGACAGATGACCTGGGCTCCACAGTCACCAGACTTGATCCCAATCGAGATGGTTTAGGGTGAGCTGGACCGCAGAGTGAAGGCAAAAGGGCCAACAAGTGCTAAGCATCTCTGGGAATTCCTTCAAGATTGTTGGAAGACCATTTCCGGTGACGACCTCTTGAAGCTCATCATGAGAATGTCAAGAGTGTGCAAAGCAGTCATCAAAGCAAAAGGTGGCTACTTTGAAGAACCTAGAATATAAGACACATTTTCAGTTGTTTCACACTTTTTTGTTAAGTATATAATTCCACATGTGTTAATTCATAGTTTTGATGCCTTCAGTGTGAATGTACAATTTTCATAGTCATAAAAATACAGACAAATCTTTAAATGAGAAGGTGTGTCAAAACTTTTGGTCTGTACTGTATATTGGTGGTTAGACAAGATGAAATACGAACACAGGCAGAAAATAGAACAAGCAAACGCTGGAGCCCAAAACTGTCTAGATAGAATAGTATTTCCCAGAGGAGCATTGCACGGCGAATTAGCCTCCTTACCTCGACACGCCAGAGCTGGTATGTCACTCTCCACAAGGAGAAACCTTACCCCCCAGACCCCAGTCCAGAGCCTCTCATCTAGCCAAATCAGATCTCTCCTACTTTGCACTGACGAGGACCAACAGTCCGAAACACCGTGTCTGCAAATGGAGATTCTGATTTGGCTTTTATCCTAAGTCATATTACAAGACTCGTTAAAGGGTTGATTGTGACTTGTGGATCGCTACTTCCAATAGGTGGCACTATAGAGTACAAGTCCTCTTTGTTTGAAGAGGCAATTTGCATATTAAAATTTCCCAGAGGAGCATTGCACGGCGAATAAGCCTCCTTACCTCGACACGCCAGAGCTGGTATGTCACTCTCCACAAGGAGAAACCTTACCCCCCAGACCCCAGTCCAGAGCCTCTCATCTAGCCAAAGCAGATCTCTCCTACTTTGCACTGACGAGGACCAACAGTCCGAAACACCGTGTCTGCAAATGGAGATTCTGATTTGGCTTTTATCCTAAGTCATAATACAAGACTCGTTAAAGGGTTGATTGTGACTTGTAGGATCGCTACTTCCAATAGGTGGCGCTATAGAGTACAAGTCCTCTTTGTTTGAAGAGGCAATTTGCATATTAAAATTTCCCAGAGGAGCATTGCACGGCGAATAAGCCTCCTTACCTCGACACGCCAGAGCTGGTATGTCACTCTCCACAAGGAGAAACCTTACCCCCCAGACCCCAGTCCAGAGCCTCTCATCTAGCCAAATCAGATCTCTCCTACTTTGCACTGACGAGGACCAACAGTCCGAAACACCTTGTCTGCAAATGGAGATTCTGATTTGGCTTTTATCCTAAGTCATATTACAAGACTCGTTAAAGGGTTGATTGTGACTTGTAGGATCGCTACTTCCAATAGGTGGCGCTATAGAGTACAAGTCCTCTTTGTTTGAAGAGGCAATTTGCATATTAAAATTTCCCAGAGGAGCATTGCACGGCGAATAAGCCTCCTTACCTCGACACGCCAGAGCTGGTATGTCACTCTCCACAAGGAGAAACCTTACCCCCCAGACCCCAGTCCAGAGCCTCTCATCTAGCCAAATCAGATCTCTTCTACTTTGCACTGACGAGGACCAACAGTCCGAAACACCGTGTCTGCAAATGGAGATTCTGATTTGGCTTTTATCCTAAATTATATTACAAGACTCGTTAAAGGGTTGATTGTGACTTGTAGGATCGCTACTTCCAATAGGTGGCGCTATAGAGTACAAGTCCTCTTTGTTTGAAGAGGCAATTTGCATATTAAAATTTCCCAGAGGAGCATTGCACTGCGAATAAGCCTCCTTACCTCGACACGCCAGAGCTGGTATGTCACTCTCCACAAGGAGAAACCTTACCCCCAGACCCCAGTCCAAAGCCTCTCATCTAGCCAAATCAGATCTCTCCTACTTTGCACTGACGAGGACCAACAGTCCGAAACACCGTGTCTGCAAATGGAGATTCTGATTTGGCTTTTAACCTAAGTCATATGACAAGACTCGTTAAAGGGTTGATTGTGACTTGTAGGATCGCTACTTCCAATAGGTGGCGCTATAGAGTACAAGTCCTCTTTGTTTGAAGAGGCAATTTGCATATTAGATAGAATAGGACAGGAAAGATTACTGTCTGCAATCCGGCAAAACCCTAAGAAAAATTCCTACACTTCTGATTTCCAAAAAATACTGAGACCACACAATCTCTCCCCCGCTAGATCAGAACTCTGGTGTGAACAGGTAGCTAGCCAGCAGATACTGAGATAACAGGGACTGAACACATAAACAGTGGTAAAAGGGAAACAGAGACCAGCGCAGCCTAGCCGGGGAACCTAGCTGTCCTCACTCCAGAAGGGCAGAAAAACAAAAGGAAAAACAAAAGCCACAGAAACAAGCAGCAAATAACTTATCTGAAAATTGCAGGAGAAAGCAGGAAAGCAAGCTGACTTCCAAATGGGACCAGGAAGAACAAACCAGCGAGGATCATGGGAAGGTAGCTCACTTATATCTCCCCAGTCAGCAAACCCTGATTGCCAATCGTCCCCAGCTGAAAGACCTCTGTCAGTCAAAGCAGCTTCATCACCATCAGCAGCCACCAGAGGGAGCCCCAACTCAGAAGTCCAATCCAGAGCGTTCACAACAGTACCCCCCTCCTTGAGGAGGGGTCACCGTACCCGCACCTGCGCCACCAGGCCGATCAGGGTGAGCCCGGTGAAAGGCGCGAACCAATCATTCAGCATGAATGTCAGAAGCAAATACCCAAGAATTCTCCTCCTGACCATAACCTTTCCACTTGACCAAGTACTGGAGTCTCCGTCTAGACAGATGAGAATCCAATATCTTCTCCACTTCATACTCCAGGTTGCCCTCAACCAAAACAGGCTCCGGGGGCGTAGCCATGGGAACCACTGGCTCAACAAACCTTTTCAGTAAAGACTTATAGAAGACGACTTGTGAATCTTAAACGTCCCTGGAAGAGCCAAACGGAAAGAAGCGGGATTAAGGACCACCAAGATCAATGAACCTTTGCTTAAACTTTGGAGATGCAACCTTCATAGGGATATTTTTTGAGGACAACCAAACCAAGTCACCTATTTTAAACTGAGGACCATCAGTCCTATGCCAGTTGGCAAACCGCTGGGCCCTCTCCTGAGAGAGAGACAACTTATCCACTACTTGATCCCAAGTCTGCTGCATTCTCTCTACCTTAGAGTCAACACGTGGACAGACAGAAACCTCCACCTGCCCCGAAGAAAACTGAGGATGAAACCCGAAATTGCAGTAAAAAGGGGACATCAAAGTGGCAGAACTGGCCCTATTATTTAGAGCGAATTCAGCCAAGGGCAAAAAAGAGACCCAGTCATCTTGATCAGCAGACACAAAACATCTCAAATAAGTTTCCAAAGTCTGGTTTGTTCTCTCAGTCTGCCCATTGGTCTGAGGGTGAAAGCAGAGGAGAAAGACAACTGAATTCCCAGTTTAGAACAAAAGGCTCTCCAAAACCTGGAAACAAATTGGACTCCTCTGTCAGACACAATGTTCTCCGGAATGCCGTGCAAACAAACCACCTGCTGAAAAAACAAGGGCACCAACTCGGAAGAGGATGGCAACTTCGGCAGTAGTACAAGATGGACCATTTTGGAAAATCTATCACAGACCACCCAGATGACAGTATTCTCTGAGAGACAGGGAGTTCGGAAATAAAATCCATAGAAATATTGGTCCATGGCCTCTTGGGCACAGGCAGTGGCATTAACAATCCGCGAGAGCTTGGTTTGGACCGAGAACAAGTCCCACAGGACTGCACAAAATTCCTGACATCACGATGATAAAGTAGGCCACCAAAAGGACCGACTCACCAAATCTCTGGTACCAAAAATACCAGGATGACCAGCCAATGCGGAGCAATGAATTTCAGACATTACATTCTTCCTCCATTGGTCTGGGACAAACATTTTCCCCACAGGGCAACGTTCAGGTTTATCCCCCTGAAATTGCTCCAGGGCCAGTCTCAAATCGGGCGAGATAGCGGAAAGAACCACACCATCCTTCAGATTGGCAGTAGGCTCAGTCACATCAGGAGAATCCGCAAAGAAACTCCTAGATAGGGCATCCGCCTTAGCATTCTTAGTGCCCGGGAGAAAGGAAACTACAAAATTGAAACGCGTGAAAAACAAGGGCCACCTGGACTGTCTAGGTTTTAGTCGCTTGGCTGATTCGAGATAGATCAGGTTCTTGTGGTCAGTGAGGACCACAACTTGATGTTTGGCTCCCTCCAACCAATGTCTCCACTCTTCGAAAGCCCACTTCATAGTCAATAATTACCGATTCCCAACATCTTAATTACGTTCAGCTGGGGAAAATTTTCAAGAGAAGGCACAAGGGTTACTTTTAGAGGTTACAGGATCCTTTGGGACAAAACGGCTCGTGCACCAATCTCAGAAGAATCTATCTCCACCTGAAATGGTAGAGAAACATCAGGTTGCCATAGAACAAGAGCAGAAGTGAATCTCTGCTTAAGCTCCTGAAACGCAGAAACTGCCTTTGGAGACCAGTTCACTACATCAGAACCCTTTTTGGTCAAATAAGTAAGTGGTTTCACAATACCAGAGAAATTACTTATAAATTTACGGTAAAAATTAGCAAAACCCAAAAATCTCTGAAGAGCCTTCAATGAAGTGGACTGAACCCAGTCACAAATGGCCTGAACCTTGACCGGGTCCATCTCAATAGCGGACTGAGACAAAATGAATCCCAAAAACGAAACCTTCTGTATGCCAAAGAGACATTTTGATTCCTTAACATACAAGCCATTTTCTCTCAAAATCCGGAATACCATCCGAACATGTTCCACATGAGAATTCCAGTCATTGGAAAAAAATCAAAATATCGTCCAAATAAACGATCAGAAACTTATCCACCAAATCCTGGAAAATATCGTTCATGAAAGATTGGAAGATGGAAGGGACATTAGTGAGCCCAAAAGCCATCACTAGGTACTCAAAATGCCCCTCAGGGGTATTAAACGCGTCTTCCATTCATCACCGTGTTTAATGCGAATAAGATTATACGCCCCCATAAGGTCAAGCTTGGTAAACCAACTAGCCCCTTTCACTCTGGAGAACAAATCGGAAATCAGGGGTAAAGGATACTGGTATTTAACAGTGATCTTATTAAGGAGACAATAGTCAATACAAGGCCTCAATGAACCATCCTTCTTGGCCACAAAGAAAAAGCCAGCACCTAAAGGTGAAGAGGACGGTCTAAAATGACCTTTCTCCAATGACTCTTTGATATAAGATCTCATAGCCTCATGCTCAGGTACAGACAGATTGAAGAGCCGACCCTTGGGAAATTTATAACCGGGCACTAACTCAATCGCGCAATCATAACTCCTGTGAGGAGGCAAGGACGTAGACTTATTCTCACTAAACACATCAGAAAAATCAGTCCAATAGTCAGGGACCTACTGAGACTGTGGAGAGGTAGAAAAAACAGGAGTGTCACCACGAACACATTGACACCCCCAACTGACCACAGAACCAGACTTCCAATCCAAAACAGGATTATGGGTCTGCAACCAAGGAAAACCCAGTACAATAATGTCATGCAAATTATGTAACATCAAAAATGTACAATTCTCTTGGTGGTCCGGGTCTACCCGCATTATCACCTGGGTCCAAAACTGGGTTTTTTTCTCCGCCAAAGGGGTAGAATCAATACCCAGCAAAGGAATAGGAGTCCGCAGGGGTACCATGGGAAAACCACAATGTTTGGCAAAGTCAAAATCCATCAGGTTCAGGGCTGCTCCTGAATCGACAAAAGCCTGAGCAGAAAATTAAGACAAGGAGCAGATCTAGGTAACAGTCAAGAGAAACTTAGATTGTACATTGCCCAAAACAAATGAGTGCGCAAAACGTCTTCCCCGCCTAGGGAAGACAGAAATAGTATGAGAAGCATCCCCACAATAGAAGAACAACTTGTTACGCTTTCGAAATTCTCGACGCTGAGCCCCAGACACAACCCCATCACACTGCATGGGCTCAGAGGCCTGTTCGAAAGGCAACACCACCTCTCGCATAGTTTCATGTTCACACAAGTGTCTGTCAATTTGAATGGCTAATGACATAGAATCAATGAGCCCTGAAGGGACAGGAAATCCCACCATAACATCTTTTACGGTCTCTGCCAGCCCTTTCCAAAAACGAGCTGCCAGGGCATCATCGTTCCATTTAGTAAGGACAGCCCACTTTCAGAATTTCTGACAATATAACTCTGCCGTTTCCTGACCCTGGTTCAATGCCAATAAGGTTTTCTCAGCTTGATCAATCACATTAGGTTCCTCATATAATAACCCAGAGCCTGAAAAAACGCATCAACATGAGCCAAAACAGGATCCCCAGGTGTCAGTGAAAACGCCCAATCCTGAGGGTCGCCGCACAACAGTGAGATGACAATTTTAACCTGCTGCACCGAGTTCCCTGAGGAATTTAGACCGACCCCAAAAAATAAATCAGGAATAGGGATCTTAGGTTCTACAGCAAACGACTGAATGAGATAGACAGAAATTCTCCGAACTTCAGCAGCGAGCTGCTCAACACGATCGGACAAATGCTTAATTTCCATTGAAGAAAAACTCCTCCTATGGCCCCCAGAAAAAAAATGGAAAAAATATATAAAAAATTCTGACTTTTTTTTTTTTTTTACTATTCTTTCCTTCTTTTGAATACCATAGAATTTACAGTCAGGCCGGTGATTCTGTTATGATTCGGTAGCCGAGGAGGACAGCAGCAAAAAATAGCCAAGCGCCTGACACCCAGAGAGGTTGGTAACTAGCGGATTGCAGACCCCTAAACTAACCGCACAACTAGAAGTAGCCGTGGGACGTACCTATGATGACCTAGACGCCTCGACACAGCCGGAGAGTCAACTAAGCCTAAAGATAGAAAGGGAAAAGCTAATCGCCCCGGAGTATCGCCCCAAAGGAACAGGTAGCCCCCACACATATATTGGTGGTTAGACAAGATGAAATACGAACACAGGCAGAAAATAGAACAAGCAAACGCTGGGGCCCAAAACTGTTGTAAGGTTCTTTGTACATGTTTCTTGAAACTCAGTTTTTCCGTCGGCCATTTTGCTTTCTGTCTTGCTGCAGCTATCTTGCCCTCAGTCAATATGGAGTTTCCAGCTTTCATGTTCCCGCCCTGATTCTCTCCCTCTTGCTTCTTAAGCAGCCTCAGCTGAGCAATCAGTGCTTCAGAATCAAGCCTGCAGTGAGCCTGTGACCTGACTCCTGGAAAACCTTGGACTTTGTACTCCAGCTATTTCCTACTGAGGAACTTTGGAACACTTGTGGACTCTGGAAACCTGCTATTTGATATCATCCACGTTTGCATGGAATTACGGTAACAGAGAAGAGATCCTGAACCTGTTGTGGAGAGTTATTGCTGAGCTTAAGTTACTCTGGCCTGCTGTGTCTCCTGCTTCTGTACCTGCAAACTGTGTGACTATTTTTGCCACTTGTATGAAGTAATACAAGTCCTTCTATATCAAACCTGTGTCTCATGTGTTTTCCTCGCACCCAAGCACAAGACGCTATATGAACTGTACACCATACATTACAAGATTCTGAAGCCAAACGTTAGTGTCTGCTGGGTCTGGGAAGGCTGTGTCTGCTGTGACTGTGGATATCAGATGTCCGGTTATACTTTCTGTGATGACAGTGGTTGTGACTTCTCACAACCATTCCAGGTGAGCAATTCCCTTAATTTTACTCTGCAGTGTTACCACAGGTAAACACTATTGTTTTTTTTTTTTTTTTTTTTCTCCTTCCAGTACTCCTGTCTTAAAGATCTGGAAGATGGAGGCTCGCATAAAGGAGCTTTGCGGAGTGACTGATACAATCCTTGCAGATATACAGACTATAAAGACCCGTTTTGCAAACCTACAGGACCTCACTAATCACAATTTGCAAGTGTTTGGACAAACTACCCAGGATTTACGAGCCAGGATTGAGGTTCTAGAGGAACGAGTCCAGGCTCCTGCCATAACCCGAGTTCTGGGATTCCCAAGTTACCCCCTTTTCATTTTGGCGGTGAACGTGAGAAATTCAGGGGATTTATTAACCAATGCAATCTTTTTTTTTCTGCACATGCTTCACAATTTTCCACTGAACAATCTAAAGTGCTTACTATAATCATGTTGCTTACCAACAAGGCTTTGATGTGGGCAAACCCTCTGATTGAGACTGAGGATGAATGTTTGGATCATCTTGATGCTTTCATTTCAGCCATGGGGCAGGTGTTTGATGACCCCAATCGAGGTGCAACAGCTGAAGCAGCCATGTTAACTTTGCGCCAAGGTAAGCGCTCAGTAGCCGAATATGCCTTGGATTTCAGGAGATGGGCCCTCGATACCACTTGGGACAGTTCCGCCAAAAAATCTATTTTTCGAAAAGGGTTGTCTCCACTGATTAAGGATGAACTTGCTCGTGCCGACCCTCCCACTGCGTTAGGTGACTTTATTAACTACTGCATCTGTATTGATGCTCGTCTGACTGAACGCAGGCAAGAGAGATGGTTCGAAAGTAATCGCACTAACCTTTTCCTACCTTCCTCCCCAGCTAAGGAACCTTTGAGTAGGATCACACGGGAACCTGAACCTGAACCCATGCAGGTGGACTCTTTACAAAGACGGGTTAGTGATGCACGCAAAGAACATCGTTTAAAGGAAAATCTATGTTTCTACTGTGGTAAGTCAGGGCACTTCATTATAAACTGCCCCAGCCGTTCTCGTAAGACTACTGCAGCAGTCATTCACTGTGAGTGTTGCGAGAGGAGATCTGTCAGGTCCGAGCCTCAGGCTCCAGAGAGATCTGCAGCAACAGATATTGATTTCTCGGACTTAAACTCCGTCACTTCTGAGGACGATGACTGTGTAAACGCTGCAATTTTTCAAGTTTCCTCAGCGGTGTCCCAGCTGAGTTGTAAGAAAAACAATTCTCATTGCTTCCTTTCCATCAAACTCTGGGTTGACTCAGTCTGGGTGTCTAGCTCTGCTATGATCGACTCAGGGGCAAGTGGAAATTTTATGGATATCTCCTTTGCTCTGAAACAGGGGATACGTTCAGTGAAGAAGGCTACTCCAGTACAGATGGAGACTGTGGATGGCTCCCTGCTGACCTCTGGACCAGTGGATCAGGAAACGGAGCCTTTGAGGGTCCTTATGGGTAAAGATCATCAAGAGAAACTGTCCTTTATGCTTATCTCTTCTCCCCACTTTCCCATTATTCTAGGGCTACCATGGCTGCAGGCTCAGAACCCTACCATTAACTGGGAGACCAAGGAATTACACTTTCCAGAGAAACAGATGAGTCCAGAAGTTTCAGCTTGCTCTGTTCCTAAAGGAACCATGTCAGTCCCTGAACTACCAGCTGTATACCAGGACTATGTGGATTTATGTGACAAGAAGAACGCTGACCAGCTTCCCCCTCACCGTCCATATGATTGTCCAATTGAATTATTGCCTGGAGCAGAGATACCTTTTGGTAAGATCTACCCCCTGGCGGGGCCCGAGCTAAAGGCTTTAAAGGATTACATAGACGAAAATCTAGCCAAGGGCTTCATACGCCCCTCTTCATCTCCTGCAGGTGCACCCATCTTCTTTGTGAAGAAGAAAGATGGATCTCTGAGACCCTGCGTAGACTATAGGGAACTCAATAAGGTTACTATTAGAAACCGTTATCCATTGCCTTTAATCCCTGAGTTATTGGAGAGAGTGCGGCATGCCAAAATTTTCTCTAAACTGGATCTCCGTGGGGCCTATAACTTGGTCCGTATTAGACCTGGGGATGAATGGAAGACTGCATTCAGGTCACGCTATGGACACTTTGAATATCTAGTTATGCCTTTTGGTCTGAGTACCGCCCCAGCCACTTTCCAACACTTGGTGAATGACATCTTCAGGGATCTCCTAGATACATTCGTGGTGATTTATTTGGATGATATTCTAATTTTTTCTAACTCCACAGAGGAACATCACGGACATGTGAGAAAGGTCTTAGAACGTCTAAGACAAAACCATCTTTACATCAAACTTGAAAAGTGTGAATTCCATAGGACCGAAATTCAATTTCTGGGGTATGTACTGTCTACACAAGGAATTAGTATGGATGGAAGCAAGACCCAAGCCATCAAGGATTGGCCAATTCCTAGAAATGTGAAGGAGGTGCAGCGCTTCATCGGGTTTGCCAACTTCTATAGACGTTTCATTAGGAATTTCTCTGAGGTAGTGTCACCTATCACCCAACTTACCCGGAAAGAGTCTAGGTTCTCCTGGACCCCCCAAGCCCAGGAAGCATTTTCCCGTCTAAAGGATAAATTTACCACCGCACCTATCTTAGTACATCCCAACCCCGAACTTGCCTTCATAATAGAGGTGGATGCTTCAGACTGTGCCGTTGGAGCTATACTCTCTCAGAGAACAGGTGAGAAGAATGTCTTGCATCCCTGTGCCTTCTTTTCCCAGCAGTTGTCTTCGGCTGAGAGGAACTACGATGTGGGCAATAGAGAGTTGTTGGCCATTATTGCCGCCTTCAAAGAATGGAGACACCTTCTTCAGGGAGCTGCACAGCAAATAGTCGTCCTGACAGACCATCGTAACCTTGAATTTATCAGGTCGGCTAAGTGCCTGGCTCCTCGCCAGGCTCGCTGGAATCTTTTCCTAAACCAATTTAATTTTGTAATTTCTTATAGGCCAGGATCGCGCAATGGAAAGGCTGATGCACTCTCTAGGATTCATTCAGCAGAGACCCGTCCACTTACTCCTCCTAAGACTATTCTTCCTGACTCTAGATTCCTGGGAGTGATTCATAATCAAGACCTACTTAAGGACATCAAGGAAGCATACCATGCGGATTCCTTGTTGGCACAACCCCCAAGGGACGTAAGTCTTGTCTTTAAGAATGGTGTGTGGATTCAGGGACAACGTCTGTATATACCTGAAACAGTCAGATTGAGAGTATTGCAACTCATCCACGATTCCAAGATAGCTGGGCATAGAGGAATTCTAAAGTCACAGGAATTTCTTTCTCGTTTCTTTTGGTGGCCCACTTACAGGAAAGATGTTTTAAACTATGTCACTTCATGTGAAGTCTGTGCAAGATGCAAAACACCTCGCTCCTCACCAACTGGTCTGTTACAACCTCTTCCCACCCCGTCCCGCCCGTGGCGATCCATTTCTATGGACTTCATTGTGGAGTTACCAACCTCTCAAGGGAAGAACACCATTCTAGTGGTGGTTGATCGTCTAACAAAGGCAGCTCATTTTATCCCTTGTGTCGGCTTGCCCACTGCAAAACAGACATCAGACTTGATGATTAAGAATGTGTTTCGCTTACATGGAGTACCGGATGAGGTCATTTCGGATCGAGGGGTGCAATTCACTTCAAGGTTTTGGCAAAATTTCTGTGCAGCATTGGACATTAAAGTAAACCTTTCTTCTGCTTTTCATCCTCAGACTAATGGACAGACAGAACGAACCAATCAGACCCTGGAGCAGTATCTCCGCTGCTTTATCTGCCACCTACAGGATGATTGGGTGGATCTACTTCCACTGGCTGAGTTCTCTTATAACAACTCTCAGAGCGCCTCCACTAAGCAGTCTCCTTTTTACTCCAATTTAGGTTATCATCCTAACATTCTTCCTCGATTTCCCATAGAAACGCCCTTGCCAGCAGTGGCTGAAAGAATCACGTCTTTACAAAAGAATATGGATCTTCTAAAGGAAAATCTGGAATTGGCTCAGGAAAGGTACAAGAAAGCAGCAGATAAATTTCGTAAACCTGCACCAGCTTTCAAGGTAGGAGACTTGGTCTGGCTGTCAACCAGAAATCTTAAGTTAAGGATTCCATCGTCTAAGTTGGGACATAAGTACATTGGACCCTATAAAATCAGTAAAATTATAAGTGCCGTTGCTTGTCGTCTTCAACTGCCCAGAACTATGAGAATCCACCCTGTCTTTCATGTATCCTACTAAAGGCTGCAACACCCAATACGTTTCCTGGACGTTCTTCTCCTTGCCCTGACCCAGTGCTAGTCGATGGTCAGGAAGAATTTGTGGTGGAAAGGATTCTAGATTCCAGGTTGTACAGAAATCAGTTACAATATTTGATTAAATGGCAGGGCTACCCAGTGGAGGACAACTCATGGGAACCAGTCAATAACGTTAATGCTCCTCGCTTGCTCCGCCAGTTTCATCAGAGGTACCCAGACAAGCCTGGTCTGAGGTCATCCGGAGGTTGTCCCTAAGGGGGGAGTAATGTAAGGTTCTTTGTACATGTTTCTTGAAACTCAGTTTTTCCGTCGGCCATTTTGCTTTCTGTCTTGCTGCAGCTATCTTGCCCTCAGTCAATATGGAGTTTCCAGCTTTCATGTTCCCGCCCTGATTCTCTCCCTCTTGCTTCTTAAGCAGCCTCAGCTGAGCAATCAGTGCTTCAGAATCAAGCCTGCAGTGAGCCTGTGACCTGACTCCTGGAAAACCTTGGACTTTGTACTCCAGCTATTTCCTACTGAGGAACTTTGGAACACTTGTGGACTCTGGAAACCTGCTATTTGATATCATCCACGTTTGCATGGAATTACGGTAACAGAGAAGAGATCCTGAACCTGTTGTGGAGAGTTATTGCTGAGCTTAAGTTAGTCTGGCCTGCTGTGTCTCCTGCTTCTGTACCTGCAAACTGTGTGACTATTTTTGCCACTTGTATGAAGTAATACAAGTCCTTCTATATCAAACCTGTGTCTCATGTGTTTTCCTCGCACCCAAGCACAAGACGCTATATGAACTGTACACCATACATTACAACTGTCTAGATAGAATAGGACAGGAAAGTGTTGTGAACGTGTTGGAGACGACTTCGGAGCTGAAGATCCCTCTGGTGGTTGCTGAGGGTATTGAACTTATGTTGAACAGCAAAAATCCTCCACCTACAACTGACGATTGGTTATCAGGTGGGACGGACTGGCCTGATATAAGTGAGCTGACCTCCAATGGTCCTGGCCGGTGATCAATTGTTCTTCCTGGTCTAGGTTGGAATTCAGCTTGCTTTTCTGCTGTCTCCTGCTTGCATTCAGATAAGTCACTTTCAGTTTTTTTTTACTGTGCTTTGAATTTCTTTTTTTTTTTTGCTGTGTTGCTTTTTGAGTTCTCAGTTCTTGTGATATTTTTCTGCTGGGTAGCTATGTGTCCACACCAGAGATCTGAGATTGGTGGTCGAGATCGTGTGGTCTCAGTATTTTTGAATTCTGAAGTGTTGGAGTTTTTCCTAGGGTTTTTCTGGGTTGCAGACAGTATTCTCTCCTGTGCTGTCCTATCTAGACAGTTTTGGGCCCAGCGTTTGTTCAATCTATTTTCTGTCTTTGTTCGTGTTTTCATCTTGTCTAACCGCCATTATATGTTTGGGGGCTTCCTATTCTTTTGGGGCTCTACTCTGGGGCAGTTAACTTTCCTCTTTTCACCTTCAGGGATAGCTATCTCTCCAGCTGTGATGAGGCATCTAGGGCACCGTAGGAACGTCCCATGGTTGCTTCTAGTTGTGCGATTAGTTTAGGGGTCTGCAACCTATTAGTTTCCAACCTCTCTGGTGTTTGGTTGCCTATGCGGTTTTTTGCTCCTGCCTCCTCAGCTACCATAACATAACAGGAAAGATTACTGTCTGCAATCCGGCAAAACCCTAAGAAAAATTCCAACACTTCTGATTTCCAAAAATTACTGAGACCACACGATTTCTCCCCCACTAGATCAGAACTCTGGTGTGAACAGGTAGCTAGCCAGCAGATACTGAGATAACAGGGACTGAACACATAAACAGTGGTAAATGGGAAACAGAGACCAGTGCAGGCCCCAGCCGGGAAACCTGGCTTACCTCACTCCAGAAGGGCAGAAAACTCAAAAGGAAAAACAAAAAGCTACAGAAACAAGCAGCAAATAACTTATCTGAAAGTTGCAGGAGAAAGCAGGAAGCAAGCTCACTTCCAAATGGGACCAGGAAGAACAAATCACCGGCGAGGATCATGGGAAGGTAGCTCACTTATATCTCCTAGTCAGCAATCCCTGATTGCCAATCGTCCCCAGCTGAAAGACCTCTGTCAGTCAAAGCAGCTTCATCACCATCAGCAGCCACCAGAGGGAGCCCCAACTCAGAAGTCCAATCCAGAGCATTCACAACACCTTCCCCGGTCTCTTAGTTGTATGAATGGCACAGCGTCCTCCCCCTTGTATGCATGGCTCAACCCTGTCCTCCCCTTTGTATCGCTCATCCCTGTCCTCCCCCTTATATGCATGGCTCACCCCCATCCTTCCCCTTGTATACATGGCTTGGCATCCTCCCCCTTGAATGCATGGCTCACCCCCGTCCTCCCTCTTGTATGCAAGGCTCACCCCATCCTCTACCTTGTATACATGGCTCACCCCCATCCTCCCCTTGTATGCATGGCTCACTTCCATCCTCCACCTTGTATGCATGGCTCACCCCTGTCCTTCCCCTTATATGTATGGCTCACTCCATGCCCCCCTTGTATGCATGGCTCACCCCTGTCCTCCCTCTTGTATGCATGGCTCACCCCGTCCTGCCCCTTTTATGCATGGCTCACCCCCATCCTGCCCCTTGTATGCATGGCTCACCCCCGTCCTCCTCCTTATATGTATGGCTCACCCCATCCTCTCCCTTGTATGCATGGCTCACCCCCGTCCTCCCTCTTGTATGCATGGCTCACCCCTGTCCTCCCCCTTGTATGCATGGCTCACCCCACCCTCCCTCTTGTATTCATTGCTCACCCCTGTCCTCCCTCTTGTATTCATGGCTCTTCCCGTCATACTCACCCTCCTCCTCCACGTGTCGCAGCATCTCCGATGGTCTGGGCGCCGGCAGCGTTTGTTGTGCTGAGCGATCACGTTACCGCTCATTAAGGTAATGAATATGCGCTCCACGCCTATGGGAGTGGGGTTGCGTGCATATTTATTACCTTAATGAGCGTTACCACATGACCACTCAGCACAGGAAGAAGCTGCCAGCACTGGGGCAACGGAGATGCACGGATAGAGATCCAGTGACGGCGGGTGTGAGGAGGGTGAGTATGATCTCTTCTGTTAGCCGGCGGCTCCTGCAGCCTCTCCCCACTCCTCCTCCCCCCGCCGGCTTTCTGGACAATGACTCGTGTATAAGCCGAGGGGGGCGCTTTCAGCACAAAAAAAAATGGGCTGAAAATCTCAGCTCATACACGAGTATATATGGTACATATTGTACCCCTAAATTAATATTTTTATGAAAAACAAAAGTACACGTTTGGTATCTCCTTGTCTGGAACAATCCGACCTTTGAAATTGTCCCACTAGTTAACCTCTGGAGTGAACATCATAAAAGAAAAAAAGAAAAACTAGGCAAAAAACAATGCTTTATCATCATAACGCCAAACAAAAGTGGAATCAGTGGAAAAATAAAAAAAATGCTATAGCACTCAGAAAAAAGCGATACAAAAATAATTATTCTTTCTATAAAAAAGTTTTTATTGTGTAAATACTCCAACACATAAAAAAATATATAAATGTGATATCACTGTAATCGTACTGACCCGAATAATAAGCTGCCTTATCAATTTTACCATACACGGAACGGCATAAAAAAACAATTCCTGAATTGCTGGTGTTTGATTATAAGAAAGAAATAGAAATAGAAAGTGATCAAAAAAAGTCATGTGCCTGAAAATGGTAGTAGCAATAAAAATGTCAACTCATCCCTCAAAAAACAAGCCCTCACATGACTCCATATTTTCGAAATATGGGTAATTAATAGTTATTAAAATAAGGCGATGCCCAATAAAAAGAGTTTTTTTAGTGACAGCAGCCAAATATAAAAAAGACATAAATCTGGTATCGCTGTAATCACACCGACCCAAAGAATAAAGTCACCTAATCACTTATACCACACCAGGAACAGCATAAAAAATAAATAACACCAATTCTTCACCTGCTGTTGATTCTTTCATTCTGCCTCCCAAAGATCGCACTAAGGCTGGGCTCACATTTATCCTGCGCTCTGCACTGAGCGCTTACACCAGGGTTTCCGTGTAAATCTCTGAAATACTGATTCAAATGGAACACCCGATGAAAGATTCCCTATGAGGGAAATTGAGGGATACATAGGCGGGAAATGGAGATGAAGGAGCGGGATCCGAGGACCAGAGACCGGGGAGACACGACCGGATCCAAGGATCACCAGGGCCCAGGAGAAGGCAGGCACTGTAAGAAAGTACAGCAGAGCTGGGATCAGATCAGAGCAGAGGGCGCACAGGGAAGTACGCTGGGATCTGGAGCGAGCACAGGGAAGCATACTGGAGTGAGCAGAGAGCGCGCACTGGAAAGCACACTGGAGTGAGCAGAGGGCGCGCACTGGGAAGTACACTGGAGTGAGCAGAGGCACGCAGGGACCCGAGTTACAGAAAAGCACCCGCAGCGGTACCAAGACTGGCACCCGGCCAGATGCTAGCACAATAATCAGGAGCTTCCTCTAGCAGGAAGCAGCCTGACATACCTAGTACTCGCCGCCAAGCTGGGAGGACGCATCCGGGTCAGGATCTTCTGGCCGCATAAAGCGCTGGGGAAGTGCGCAATCGCGACCTAAGCTGCCCAGCACGCATGTGCGGGCGGCGGGATCCTTGGCCGAAAACCTGGAAGTACTGGAGAGACACTAGGAGGCCCCCGCTCAGAAGCACGCCGGAGAGTGAGTATCGCAGGACAGGGGGGCAGCCGCTGTAACAAAGCATTCAATGAAGAAGGGGTGTGCTCACTCCACCGCTGATTACATACTGCTATTCAGACAAGGGTCTCCTCTGTAGGACATTATGTCGAACCAGTTTTGTACCCTATCTGCTGAATTGACCAGGAACAATGATACTCTCCTGGCTGTCTTTTACATCGGCTTATCCAGTCCTATCAAAGATGAACTCATTGCTAGAGATTTGCCGTCCTCTCTTGATGACTTGATTTCCTTTGCCACCAGAATGGAATTGTGTTTGAAAGAGCGGTCTAAGGAAAAAACACTCACATCCTGAAATGTCTGTAAGGAGATAGACTATATCTGATGAGCAGATGAGGGGGTTGTCAGTACAGGGGTAGCACTGCTGCAGCCAGGCATGTCCTCTGAAAGCCGGGGGAGTGTCTGCTCCAGTAAGGGGGGAATTAGGAGAACAGGGCAGGCCAGACAGGTGCTGGTAGTGGGGGACTCAATTATTAGGGGAACAGATAGGGCAATCTGTCACAAAGACAGGGATCGTCGAACAGTGTGCTGCCTACCTGGCGCTCGAGTCCGACACATCGCTGATCGGGTTGACAGATTACTGGGAGGGGCTGGTGAGGACCCAGCGGTCATGGTGCACATTGGCACAAATGACAAAGTTAGAGGTAGGTGGAAGGTCCTTAAAGACGATTTCAGGGAATTAGGCTGCAAGCTTAAAGCAAGGACCTCCAACGTGGTATTTTCTGAAATACTGCCGGTACCACGTGCCACACCAGAGAGGCAACGGGAGATTAGGGAGGTTAATAAGTGGCTCAAGAATTGGTGTAGGAAGGAGGGGTTTGGGTTCCTGGAGAACTGGGCCGACTTCTCAGTTGGCTACAGGTTCTATGCTAGGGATGGGCTGCACCTCAATGGGGAGGGTGCAGCTGTGCTGGGGGAGAAAATGGCTAGAAGGTTAGAGGAGTCTTTAAACTAGGGACTGGGGGGGAGGGTATTCATTTTATAGGAGGGGAAGGCAGTGCAAATAGAGACCTGGGCACAAATAATGAAATTGGGGGTGGGGGTGGCATGGGGGGTGGGGTTAGAACAGTTAATAATTTAAGAAAGAATAGAGGTTCAGAGAGATACATAAAGTGCATGTATACTAATGCTAGAAGCCTCACCAACAAAATGGCGGAATTAGAATTTATTTTGTTGGAACATAATTATGACATGGTGGGGATATCTGAGACTTGGCTGGATGAGAGCCACGACTGGGCGGTTAATTTACAGGGCTATAGTCTGTTTAGAAATGACCGTAAAAATAAGCGAGGTGGGGGTGTGTGTTTATATGTAAAATCATCCTTAAAACCCATCCTGCGTGATATCTGTGAATCTAATGAAGATGTAGAGTCTCTGTGGGTGGAGATTAGGGGAGGGGGGAAAAATAATAAATTACTGATAGGGGTTTGTTATAAGTCTCCGAAAATAATGGAAGCAACAGAGAATATCCTCGTAAAGCAAATAGATGAAGCAGCAACTCAAGGAGAAGTCATTATTATGGGGGACTTCAACTACCCTGAAATACATTGGGGAACAGAAACCTGCAGTTCCAGCAAAGGTAATAAGTTTTTGGCGACTATGAGAGACAAGTACCTTTCACAACTAGTTCAGGACCCAACAAGAGGGGGGGCACTGCTAGACCTAATATTATCCAACAGGCCAGACCGCATATCAAATATAAGGGTTGGGGGTCACTTGGGTAATAGTGATCACAAAATAATAAGCTTTCATGTATCCTTTAATAAGATGTGTAGTCGAGGGGTTACAAGGACACTAAACTTCAGGAAGGCAAATTTCCAACGGATGAGAGATGATCTTGGTGCAATAAACTGGGACGATATCCTGAGACATAAAAATACACAAAGAAAATGGGAGACGTTTATTAGTATCCTGAAAGGACCTGTGCACAGTATATACCCTATGGGAATAAACATGCTAGAATTAGGAGGAAACCACTATGGCTAAATAGAGCTGTAAGGGGCGCAATAAGGGACAAAAAGAAAGCGTTTAGGGAATTAAAGCACGTAGGTAGTGAAGAGGCATTAAATAATACAGAAGACTGAATAAATTCTGTAAAAAGCAAATCAAGACAGCAAAGATTGAGGTAGAGAAACTCATTGCCAGAGAAAGTAAAAATAATCCCAAAATATTCTTTAACTACATAAATAGCAAGAAACTAAAAAATGATAGTGTTGGTCCCCTTAAAAATAGTCTGGGTGAAATGGTGGATGAGGATGAGGAAAAATCCAATATGCTAAATGACTTTTTTTCAACTGTATTTACACAAGAAAATCCCATGACAGATAACATGATCAGAGATAAAAAAATTTCTCCATTAAATGTCACATGCTTAACCCAGCAGGAAGTACGGCGGCGTCTAAAAATCACTAAAGTTGACAAATCCCCGGGCCCGGATGGGATACACCCCCGAGTACTGCAGGAATTAAGTACAGTTATAGATAGACCTTTATTTTTAATCTTTAAAGATTCCATAATAACTGGGTCTGTACCACAGGACTGGCGTATAGCAAATGTGGTGCCAATATTCAAAAAGGGGGCAAAAACTGAACCTGGAAATTATAGGCCAGTGAGCTTAACATCTACTGTGGGTAAAATCCTGGAGGGTTTTTTAATGGATACTATATTGGAGTATCTGAAGCTGAATAACCTCATGACACAGTATCAGCATGGGTTTACGAGGGACCGTTCTTGTCAGACTAATCTGATAAGCTTTTATGAAGGGGTAAGTTCAGGACTGGACCAAGGGAATGCAGTGGACGTGGTGTTCATGGACTTCTCAAAAGCTTTTGATACAGTGCCACACAAAAGGTTGATACATAAAATGAGAACAATGGGGATAGGGGAAAATATGTGTAAGTGGGTTAAGAACTGGCTCATGGATAGAAAACAAAGGGTGGTTATTAATGGAGCACACTCGGACTGGGTCACGGTTAGCAGTGGGGTACCACAGGGGTCAGTATTGGGGCCGCTTCTCTTTAACATATTTATTAATGACCTTGTAGGGGGCATACAGAGTAGTATTTCAATATTTGCAGATGACACTAAACTCTGCAGGGTAATAAATACAGAGGAGGATAATTTTATATTACAGGAGGATTTATGTAAACTAGAAGCTTGGGCTGATAAATGGCAAATGAGCTTTAATGGGGATAAATGTAAGGTCATGCACTTGGGTAGAACAAATAAGATGTATAATTATGTGCTTAATTGTAAAACACTGGGCAAAACTGTCACTGAAAAAGACCTGGGTGTATGGGTGGACGACAAACTCACATTTAGTGGCCAATGTCAGGCAGCTGCTGCCAAGGCAAATAAAATAATGGGATGCATTAGACGAGGCATAGATGCTCATGAGGAGAACATAATTTTACCTCTATACAAGTCACTGGTGCGACCACACTTAGAATACTGTGTGCAGTTCTGGTCTCCGGTGTATAAGAAAGACATAGCTGAACTGGAGCGTGTGCAGAGAAGAGCGACCAAGGTTATTAGAGAACTGGGGGGTCTGCAATACCAAGACAGGTTATTACACTTGGGGTTATTTAGTTTGGAAAAACGAAGGCTTAGGGGTGATCTTATTACAATGTATAAATATATGAGGGGACAGTACATCTTTCTAATGATCTTTTTACTCTTAGACCTGTGACGGGGACAAGGGGGCATCCTCTACGTCTGGAGGAAAGAAGGTTTAGTCATAATCACAGATGCAGATTCTTTACTGTAAGAGCAGTGAGACTATGAAACTCTCTGCCGTCTAATGTTGTAATGAGTGATTCCTTACTAAAATTTAAGAAGGGACTGGATGCCTTTCTTGAAAAGTATAATATTACAGGCTATATTCACTAGTTTCCTAGATACAGCATTGATCCAGGGAGCTAGTCTGATTGCCGCATGTGGAGTCGGGAAGGAATTTTTTTCCCCAATGTGAAGCTTACTGTTTGCCACTTGGGTTTTTTTTGCCTTCCTCTGGATCAACATGTTAGGGCAGGTTAGGATAGGATATGGGTTGAACTAGATGGACTTAAAGTCTTCCTTCAACCTTAATAACTATATATTACTGCTATACCTTTTCTCTCTCGTTTGTCCTGGTACCGTATGTTATAATATGTTATAAGTGTAAGTATACTTATTGCTATACAATGATACTGCTACACTATGTGTATTACCATTCTCCTAAAATGTGTATTTCATTGGTACTGCTACACTACTTTGTGTATTACCATTCTCCTAAAATGTCTATTGTACATTTGTTCTGCTATGTATAGTGTATAGGGTAAGTGCAGTTATTGGACTGGCCACTAGATGGGGCATTATAGTGTACAGAGCTTTCAGCTAGTGTTTAGTATAGGAAACAGTTCATTGTAGGAGGGTAAACATAAAAAAAGAGGGAGAAATGAAGCTTTGTGCCAATAAAAACAAGAAGTTTATTCAAATTTCATTAAAACGAAACACAGAGGCTATAAAGGAGTATAGAGTCCATAATTACTTATAAAAACGTAAATTTATTAGACATATAATAACTAACAATACATACATAGAAGGATCAGATAATGATAGCTACAAAGGTCACCTATTATAAATGCATAAGAAGCTAAAGTGCCAGAATGTGCATATCAAGGGAATTTGTATATAAAATTCTGAACCAGTATAATCAATCACATGTGCATAAATATAAACTGGAATGTCTCAGACCATTAATAAGTATTGCTTACCCATAATATGTCAGATTGGACCTGAGCCCACCGCTACCGACGCGCGTTTCGCTTGCTCTTATTCAAGGTGCGGTGATGTGTGTTAGGCAGGGTCACCATTAAATACCCTCAGCTCCAGCTTTACACAATAATGGCGCATGTATTTGGAAAGAACCTCCGGAGATTGCATAACTTCCGGCATGGTAAAACAACGCCACGTGTCAGTGCAGCCCAAAGACGTCACTGACACGCAGGCGTCATCACCGAGCGCCACAAGCAATGCTCCGTAATACAGGTATCCAGAGACATGCGCACTGTGACAACCAAATAAAGGTGAAGACGAATCACCTTATGGCGTGCTACAATAACCCCCCGTAACTCAAATACATGCATGTATCCGATCATATAATATCTGGTCCTTACTTATAAACATGACGTACCAAAATACCCCCATAAATAGATCAGTACACACAAATATCCATATCCCAACTATAAAATACATGTAGCCAGGTCCCAATATTCATTATATCCACCCGTGAATAATATACCAATGGTATGAATTATTATGAGTATAGTATAATAAATTGCCAACTATACAATATATAACCATAAAAGCATGTACATAAAGAAAATAAAGTAAAAAAATATAATAAAAAATAAAAAGAACAAAAATAATAAGTGTACATATACTGTATATAACATACATGCTATACTACATTATTGCATAAAAACAAAAACATAAGAGAAAAAAATTGAAAAAAACACAAAAGAAAAAACACAAAAAGTTCTTTCATGTGCCAGAGCCTTCTTGCTATACATTTCATATCAAATTTGGCCCGCAACAGATCTTTATCCCTTCGACCATCCAGTGCATTCTGGCACTTTAGCTTCTTATGCATTTATAATAGGTGACCTTTGTAGCTATCATTATCTGATCCTTCTATGTATGTATTGTTAGTTATTATATGTCTAATAAATTTATATTTTTATAAGTAATTATGGACTCTATACTCCTTTATAGCCCTTGTTTTTCGTGATTATCTTTGGGAGTGTCCTTAGAGTGCAAGTGTATGACCTATTATGGCTGTTGGTCGATTTGGCAACCCCTTACCTGTTTTGTCTCTTTTGGTTTGTTTTGATCAAATTTCATTAAAATTAGCATGAAAGATAAAATCTTATCATTGGGACATCAAATGCGAAAAAATGTGCTGCAATATAGAAATGTACAGTATTAATTCCCTTTATATACAGAATATCATATTGCCAAGGGAAAAAAGGTACATTTACAATTCATAGTCTGTGGAGCAAAAGACAAATGGCTTCCAATTTAAATTAAATTTATATATGACATATATCCCTGGGCGGATAGAGATAATCTACTATATAATTGTCTAACTTTTCACTTCCGTCCGTAACGGAAATCCTGCGTCGCTGATTGGTTGCGCCCGGCCGGAAGTGATTGGACGAGACCAATCAGCGACAGGCACACCTCCGCTATCGTCGGGAGATCAGCGGCACTAGCCGCTGATCTCCCGATGGTAGCTGCGGGTCATCTCCATGTACATACTCACCTTCCGTCCCTGCATCCCTGTCCGCCGCGTCTGCTTCTATCCTGTGCTGAGCGGTCACGTAGTACCGCTCATTAAGGTTATGAATATGGACATGACTCCACTCCCATAGGCGTGGCGTCCATATTCATGACCTTAGTGAGTGGTACCACGTGACCGCTCCACAGAGGAAGAAGCTGACACGCCGGCATAGAGATGCAGGGACGTGCAGCGACGGTGTCAGGGTAAGTATGATGGGGGGGACGGGGGAGACCAGCCATGCATACAAGAATGGGAGGGGGGAGCGGAGCCATGCATACAAGGATGGGAAGGGGGAGCGGAGCCATGCATACAAGGATGGGAAGGGGAGCGGAGCCATGCATACAAGGATGGGAGGGGGGAGCGGAGCCATGCATATAAGGATGGGAGGAGGGAGTGGAGCCATGCATACAAGGATGGGAGGAGGGAGCGGAGCCATGCATACAAGTATGGCAGGGGGGAGTGGAGCCATGCATGCAAGGATGGGAGGGGTGAGCGGAGCCATGCATACAAGGATGGGAGGGTGGGAGCGGAGCCATATATACAAGCATGGTTAGTGGTTGGGTGAAGCCATTTATTGTCAAACCACTCTGTTTTCTCTTTTTAAGTCATAATGACAACCCAAAACATCCAAATTCTGGGGTATGTAATCTTTTGAGCACAACTGTAACTACACCATGACATCTAGGGGGGCCATGTGACCAAACAGCTAATAAAACAAAAATAGACAGTATATAGTAAGTATACCTAACTAGGGTTGAGCATTCCGATACTTCCGATACCTGAAATCCAATGTAAGTCTATGGGAACAAAATATCGGAAGTAAGTATCGGAAGTACTTCCGATATTTTGTTCCCATAGACTTACATTGGATTTCAGGTATCGGAAGTATCGGAATGCTCAACCCTATACCTAACCCAAGAGATGACTCAAGTGATGATAAAGAATAATGGATGGAAGAATCCTGAGTGGAAATAGACCAACCACAACACGCGGTTCACGTTAGCTTCTTCCGGGGGGCTTTCTTTGGGATATTGTGGTCAAGATAATTTAACATTATAGGAAGGTAATTTAAAATAAGCCATTGCTTTAGTGATTAATACCATCATTTGCAGTTTTGGAGAATACAAGATTGTTTTCTCCGTTCGATTGGTCTAAGTTCCCCCAGTTTGACTTGGTCAGTATCAGCATCATTATCTACTGCTTATCATACATACAATTCTCCTCCCCCTTTATTCAAACAAAACCTAATGTGCTCAATAGCTGCTATTTTTCTACCTTCATCTGTGGTTTGAGTAAACATCACTATTTTATGTTCTGTAACTGGAATGACATACTACAGGGCTGGGTACATAAGATTTTTTCAAAAGAAATTTTTTTTCTACATTATTTTTAGTGAAATTTATTTTTGGAGGGCTTTATCTGAGGTGAATTCCCCAATTTGGACCCTATGTAGGATTGAGCCTCTCTCACATCTGGACACAAAAGGGAAACATTCTTTAAAGACAAAATTCTTCAGCTTCCGTTACTCAAATTTTTGATGTCTCAGCTTGTTCAGTGTTCTTACACATTCTCATGGTGCACAATCTGAAATTCAGCATAAACCTTCCCTGTTTTCCAAAATAAGCAGACCTTTCTCTGTAGTCTAACTTGTTTATTGGTCAAAAGGTTGATGTATATGAATCAAAATGTATGAGGTAAAACTACAAGAATACAAATAACAGGTATAAGTATTGAGCTTAGAATATCACGTTATGACATTTACAATCAGTAGTGAAAGCACAAAGCAAGATGAAGCTTGTATATGTGAACACTAAAGATATGCGAACCTTTCAAGGTTCGGCTATGCAAACGTCCCGATGTGCGACGAACGTGTTCTGCGAACTGTTCGACGAACATATCCGAACCCAATTAAATTTAATGGGAGGCAAAACCAAACATATAGTCAACACCTTCAGGAGGGCCAAAAAGCTGCCAAAACAACCCAAATTAGGGGCAGACACCAGGAAAAGTGTCATCAATTGACCTATCAATTGCTCTGCAAATAAATAATTAAAAATAAAATTGACATGGGTTCCCCTGTATTTTCGATAACCGGCCAAGCAAAACTGACAGCTGCAAGGCTGCAACCCTCAGCTGTCAGTAATAGCAAGGCTGGTTATCAAGAATAGTCACCACTTTGTTTTTTTAATTATTTAAATTAATAATTTTAAAAAAACAGCATGGGGTCCCCATTTTTGACATCCAGTCAAGCTAAAACTGACTGCTGGAGGCTGGTATTCTCAGGCTGGTATGGGACCATGGATATTGGTCCCCCCAGCCTAAAAACAGCAGCCCGTAGCCACTCAGGAATGGCATATCTATTACATATGCCAATTCTAGCGCTTTACCAGGCTTTTCCCACTCGCCCTGTGGCAGTGGCAAGTGGGGTTCACATTTATTGGGTTGACATTACCTTTGTATTGTCCGATGACATCAAGCCCACGGCTTAATAATGGAGAGGCATCTATAAAACACCTATCCATTACTAATCCTATAGTTATATTGTAAATGAACACACACCCAGAATAAATTTGTTTATTTGAAAGAATGACACAGACTCCTTTAATTAATCTAAATTAAACCATACTTACGTCATCACCCAGTCCACAAAAGCCATGGTCTCCTGTCATAGAATTAAAATAAGTTCCACAAACTGTGATTCTTTATTCACATAAACAACATGATTAAGGGTGTGCAGACACCTGAAACGCGTTGATGTGTCTCATGTGAATTTGTATCGCTGACTGTCTATGTCCTCTGTAGTGCAGCGGTATCCACGCTGTGCAGTGATGAGGCAGTAACCCAGGTAAAGTTCAAAATAAATTTTCTTTTAATATTCAGCATACTCACAAATAGAAAATAACTCGGATCCTCTGGACCGCAATCGGGAAAACAAAGATAGTCCGTGACCTATTGCCGTGGGCGACTGCACCGCCATGTACACTGCGGGTGCCAGGCCTTTTGGCTCCGCTTGGCCCTGTGTTGCCTCACACAGGTTCAGCTCTGCAGAGCCTCTTGCTCTGGCTGCTTCTAAGACCAAACTGACACACCCCACCCTCTGCTGCAGGGGTTTTTAAAAAAGAACCTGTGGCTGTCTGCCACATGGAAAACCCGGGGCTGGGAAGGACATGGACTGCCCTGCTGCCATCTTGTAGTCTGTTTCAAAAATAAAAGCCCAGAACAGGTTTTCTCATATCTGCCCTGGACACATAGCATGCCCAGGACCAATACTCACTTTTATTTTGCATTGCAATCACAGCTATGCCTGTGACTGTGTGACTGCAATGCACTCTCACAGCCTTCATATGCTTCTTTGCCCATCCTGGGGGACACATAGCGACCCTCGAATAAACACCGGTCACTGCATCACACCTCCAAATTGCTTATATGAATAAAGAATCATAGTTCATGGAGCTGGAGTCTCTTCATTTTGCATTTTCCACGTCTTGACAAGGTGTTTCTGGGCCACAAACACCCTCAAGATGCAATCACGGTGAGCTGGATTTCATTTGATCTTTAGCAACCTGTCTGCTGAGAAGATAAAAATCCATTTTTCCCCCGACGGGTCTAGCTCTGTTACATCTAGATGGCAGTCTGCATTGTTTCATGATGCGACTATACAGCCTGCCATTCAGCAGAGACACTGAGTAGCGTGTGCTACAGCTGCTCAGTGTCTCACGGTGAAGTCCTATGACCAGACTGAGGTCACCGAGAGCACGAGAAAGCTCTCACGTTCGTGGTCCCGTCCTGGGAGTTCAAAGCCAATTAATTCACTTAGACTCACTGATATCAGCATGAGCACAGTAGAAAAGGTTGTAATGGCGCTTGCGCTGATGTCAGTGAGTTGAACTGATAACTTTCTCATGCTCATCAGTCATGTCATAGGAGGTCACCATTAGCTGCTCAGTGTCTCTGCTGGATGGCAGGTTGTATAGTTGAATCATTGATGCAGGTTTGGATTCGTGGCAACTCTGGTTCCGCTATAATTTAAATGTAGCTTTTTTCCTTTCAGGCCAGCAAGGGTTAATGTCTATTTGCTTGCTGGCAGCTGCTGCGTTGCTGGTCAGCTGATGTGGGTGGTGACCACTCCCACCATCCTTTAAATAGTCACCTGATGCATCAGCTGACTGTCGGTGATAGAGAAATTTATGTTGACCAAGCCTGAAATTAAGAGCTCTCTGGTTGGAGTGGTGCTTCTGCTGTGTTTGTGGAGTTTGTGGTCCTGGTGCCGTATCCTCAGCTGAGTGGTGCTTTTCAGCGGGGAATATTTTCCATTTTCTGTCTGCCTTGTTGTTGTCCCTCTCCCTGTGTTGTTCACCATCTGCAGTGGTGAGGCTAGAATCTGTAGCGCCCGGGTCCCTGCCTGCTGCCAGACAGGGACGTCGCTCTCCTCACCTGCGCTCAGCGTCCTCAGTGCTCCCAGCCTCCTCTGCGCCTCTGGCATCCTCGGCGTCCTCCTTCCACCCTGCTGGTCCCGCGCGCTCCTTCCCTGCTGCTGGCCTTAGGGCGCGCGCCCGCACCCTCCCCCGCTCTTAAAGGAGACGCGCGCATTTTCCAAATCAGTCTCCAGCCAATGCTGGTGGACTCCACCCTATATTAAGGGCTTCCTCCTTAATGGAGGTGCCCGAGCAATGTTGTTTCTGTGCAGTCTAACTCTGCTTCAGCCATCAGCGCCTGTTTCCAGTTGCCTGCTTGTTACCTGTCTGTTTGCCTGTCGGCCATCTGACTGCAGCTCTATCCAGAAGTTCGGACATCTTCAGCAGAGATCCCCGGCTGTTGCCTGCTCACCTGGGAGCGATCATCTGCCATCCGACTGCAGCTCTATCCAGAGGTTCGGACATCATCTGCGGAGATCCCCGGCTATTGCAGAGACTCTTGCCTGCTCACCTGGGAGCGATCATCTGCCATCCGACTGCAGCTCTATCTAGAGGTTCGGACATCATCAGCAGAGATCCCTGGCTATTCCAGAGACTCTTGCCTGCTCACCTGGGAGCGATCATCTGCCATCCGACTGCAGCCTACCAGGAGGCTCCACCAGCTCAGGTCGTATATGCCTGTTTGTCTAGAGACTGCCTTGGTCACTTACCGTGACAAACCTGCCTGTCCAGAGACTGCCCTGGTCACTTGCCGTGACAACCTGCCTGCCCAGAGACTGCCCTGGTCACTTGCCGTGACAAACCTGCCTGCCCAGAGACTGCCCTGGTCACTTGCCGTGACAACCTGCCTGTCCAGAGACTGCCCTGGTCACTTGCCGTGACAAACCTGCCTGCCCAGAGACTGCCCTGGTCACTTGCCGTGACAACCTGCCTGTCCAGAGACTGCCCTGGTCACTTGCCGTGACAACCTGCCTGTCCAGAGACTGCCCAGGTCACTTGCCGTGACAACCTGCCTGTCCAGAGACTGCCCAGGTCACTTGCCGTGACAACCTGCCTGTCCAGAGACTGCCCAGGTCACTTGCCGTGACAACCTGCCTGTCCAGAGACTGCCCAGGTCACTTGCCGTTGTAAACAGGATGATGTGCACACTGTTAATCAAAGAATTGGTGCTGGTTGAACGATATGTCCAATAAGTAAGAAAATCAACCGCACTCAATGTTTCATGCAAAGAAAAATATCCATTTATTTGCACACACGCCACTATGGCGTGTGTGCAAATAAATGGATATTTTTCTTTGCATGAAACATTGAGTGCGGTTGATTTTCTTACTTACAGGTCACTTGCCGTGACAACCTGCCTGTCCAGAGACTGCCCAGGTTACTTGCCGTGACAACCTGCCTGTCCAGAGACTGCCCAGGTCACTTGCCGTGACAACCTGCCTGTCCAGAGACTTCCTTGGTCACTTATTGTGACAACCTGAATGTCCAGAGACTGCCTGGCTAATTGCCGTGATTCCCTGTCCTATTCCCGGATGCCACCCGCTCTCTTGCAAGTAAATTGTCTTGTATAATAAAGCTTAGTGGTTCCACCAACCAGACCCGTTTCCGTCAGTGGTTCCACCTACCAGACCCGTTACAGAATCCTTGCCAGCTAGTGCAATAGCCAGGGAATAGTGAGGAGACAAACAGGGTTTAGGCATAAAACGGTGGCTGGGGGGAAGGACCCGATCAGGGCATTAGGGGAGTCTAGGGACAGGCACAGGTTGGAGCTCAGGAGGTGCCCCATCCCTTGTTCCTTACTATGAGGGCTTTCTCCCATTCCATCCTGTTGTTTGGTGTAAGTTGTGTCATTCGCTGGACTTAACCATATAGGTTTGTCACAATCATGCAACAATGCAGCCTGCCATCTAGATGTAGCAGAGCTAGACCCTTTATGAGACAAATGGATTATTATCTTCTCTGCGGACAGGTGATGAATATTGTTGTTTATTATTTTAATTCTGTTCAGGAGACATTGGTTTCTGTGGACTGGGCGAAGACGTGAGTATGGTTTAATTTAGATTCATTAAGGGAGTCTGTCATTCTTTCAACTAAAGGACTTTATTCTGAGTGTGTTTTTTTTTTATACAATATGACTATGGGATTAGTAATGGGGGCGTCTTATAGACGTCTCTCCATTACTAACCTCTGGGCTTGATATCACCTGACAATACAAAGGCGACATCAACCTCCCAACTACCTACAAAGCCAGCCATAACCTTTTTCCTCCATATATTTCCGAACTAATCTCTCAGTATCTTCCCTCACGTAATCTCCGGTCCTCCCAAGACCTCCTTCTCTCCTCCCCGCTTATTCGCTCCTCACCCATTCGCCTCCAAGATTTCTCCCAAATATCCCCATCCTCAGGAATTCTGTGCCCCAACATGTCCGGAATATCCCCATCCTCAGGAATTCTGTGCCCCAACATGTCCGGTTATCCACCACATTTGGATCCTTCAGAAGGAACCTGAAAACCCATCTCTTCAAAAAAAGATTACAACCTGTAATGACCACGCTGCCACCTCAACACCATCGGAGCTAATGCAATCCTCCACCTACTGTCTCCTTCCCCATAATCCTGTAGAATCTAAGCCCGCAAGGGCCTGGTTCTCTTCCCTCTGTACCAGTCTGTCATTGTTAGTTTGTTTACTGTAAGTGATATTTGTATTTTGATGTAACCCTGTCTCATGTACAGCACCATGGAATTAATGGTGCTATATAAATAAATATTAATAATAACTATCACCCCACTTGCCACTGCACCAGGGCAAGAGGGAAAAGCAAGGCTAAGTGCCAGATTTTTTTGGTGAGGACCCCCATTTTTAATAACCGGGAAAGGCTAAGTATACAGCTGTGAACTGATATTAATAGGCTGGGAACCTTTATGAATATTGTCTTTTTCCCAGAATATTAACATGAGCCCCCCAGCTGTTGGCTTTCCCTCTGCTGATTATGAAAATTACGGGGATCCCCACGATTTTTCTTCAATTACTTTTTTAATTGTGATAAAGAGCAGTAAGGTCACCTGTGATATAGCAACTGTTTTGCTTTGCAAGTGCCAGTGCTGGAATGATGAACGCTCGCGTGTCTGGCACTCAGCACTCCGGCATTCAACATTCCGGCACTGGAGCTACCGTATGACCCGGTGTCTTGAACTCAGGTAACTTTTTACATCATTTGGCTTTGTGGAGTCTTCTTTAGCAATGCATATCCAAAATTTTAAAGGTTCTTAATTTCTTTATTTAATCTTGTGATAGTGTAAAATTGTTTGATCAACAAAAAGTCATAATTTATTCAACTTTTTCCTAGGTTACTCAATCACCCTGCTGAACTATGACAATGGAATGGGCAAGTATGCCACAATTACTAGTTATTTAGGGGTAATGTACCAATAGTGAAAGTGAATACCGTATATACTCGTATATAAGCTGAGTTTTTCAGCATATTTTTTTGTGCTGAAAACGTCCCCCTTGGCTTATATACGAGTCAATTGTCCCTGAAGGCCGGCGGGGGAGGGGGAGCGGAGGGTGACAGAGGCAGAAGCCGGCGGCTGTGGTTAAAGCCTGTGCTGCTGCTAAAGAGAAATGAATATTAATTTCTCTTATAGCGCGCACATTGACAGCGACAGCCACCGGCTTCCAGAAGACATCATACTCACCCTCCAGCGTGACAGAAATAAGCAGTGGGTATATACTCCAAGTAGAATTCACAGTTTTGAGCAAATTGGAGATAAAATATAACTTTTAATCAATAACTTTTAAAAAATTATTTAAAAAAAATTCACCAATCACAGAAATTTAGTGCAACCCCAAAAGGTAAAGTGCAAATAGTGCTGCTCATACAACTGCACCAAGCAGTTTCTCAGCCATTAATAATTAAGGTATAAGGCTTTCAAAGACCTAATTTGCATACAGAGACAGAAGGTTAACTAACTTAACATTAATTTAGGTTTTATATCACATTAGGGCTTTTAATTGATATAACAGATCAATCAGCATGTTGGTTTTACCCACGGACAAAAATCAAACCAACACTTTAGCATAAATAATCCAGAAGACTGCCCGTGTTAGATATCATATTGCAGGCAATAATAACCACCAACACCAATAAATACCAGCAACTTATTATAACACATAAATCATAAAGAGGCCCATATTAAACACTAGATTCAAATTAATAGGGACCAACTAAATGGAACAATCTCACCTGTCCTTTTCTGTAGGGACAACCAATTTTATCAGGTGATGTGATTGCTCCACCAGGTAACGCCACTCCCGACGCGTTTCCTCTTGTCTAGATTCATCAGGGGAGTAATGGGCAAAAATTCGGGGTCATCGTGTTCCCTCAGGCACTGTTGCCCGCTGGTACGGCTCAAAGCCACAAAGTGGTACAATGGTATGCTTACCGCACTGTTTGACAGCTCTTCCCTTTTGTATACTCTCAGTCGCGCACTTTCTCTAGTTCAAACTACCACTTCCAGTCTTTTGAGAGCAGACTTCCGGTCTATATAACGCAAGATACCGGATCTGCGGTTCAAGCGACACCACATGACCGATCACGTGGCGCTGACATCACCAAAGATCCTTTTGGACCACAAAAGCAATGACTACCGCAGTTTATTAATTCTATATCAGGCAACATATAATACTTGACAGTTGTCTCCAGATAAATAGCAGAATACAGGTAAACACACTGTCCCTGTTTAACCCCTTAGTGACAGAGCCAATTTGCAGCTAAATGACCGGGCCAATTTTTACAATTCTGACCACTGTCACTTTATGAGGTTATAACTCTGGAACGCTTTAACGGATCCTGCTGATTCTGAGACTGTTTTTTCGTGACATATTGTACTTCACGTTAGTGGTAAAAATTTTTTGATATGACTTGCGCTTATTTATGAAAAAAACGGAAATATGGCGAAAATTGTGAAAATTTAGCAATTTTCAAACTTTACATTTTTATGCCCTTAAATCAGAGAGATATGTCACACAAATTTCTTAATAAATAACATTTCCCACATGTCTACTTTACATCAGCACAATTTTGGGAACAAAATTTTTTTGCTACGAAGTTATAAGGGTTAAAAGTTGACCAGCAATTTCTCATTTTTACCACACCATTTTTTTTTAGGGACCACATCACATTTGAAGTCACTTTGAGGGGTCTATATGATAGAAAAAAAACAAAAGTGACACCATTCTAAAAACTGCACCCTCAAGGTGCTCAAAACCATATTCAAGAAGTTTATTAACCCTTTACGAGCTTCACAGGAACTGAAGCAATGTGGAAGGAAAAAACTTTAACTTTTTTTGCAAAATATTTACTTCAGAACCAATTTTTTTATTTTCACAAGTGTTAAAAGAAAAAGTTTGTTGTGCAATTTCTCCTAAATACGCCGATACTCCATATGTGGCGGTAAACCACTTTTTGGGCGCACGGCAGAGGTCGCAAGGGAAGGAGCGCCATTTGACTTTTTCAACGCAGAATTGGCTGGACGCCATGTCACGTTTGTAGAGCCCCTGATGAGCCTAAACAGTGGAAACACCCAACACGTGACCCCATTTTGGAAACTAGACCCCTTAAGGAACTTATATAGATGTGTTGTGAGCACTGTTGTGAGATGTGTTGTGTTTCAGAGAAGTTTATAACATAGAGCCGTGAAAATAAAAAATCATTTTTTTCCTCAAAAATTATTTTTTAGCACGCTATTTTTTTTATTTTCCCAAGGGTAACAGGAGAAATTGGACCCCAAAAGTGGTGGTGCAATTTTTCCTGAGTATGCCGATACCCCATATGTTGGGGTAAACCACTGTTTGGGCACACGGCAGGGCTCGGAAGGGAGGGAGCGCCATTCGACTTTTTGAAGCCACGTCGTGTCTGGGGACCCCCTGATGTGCCTAAATAGTGGAAACCCCTCAATTCTAGCTCCAACCCTAACCCCAACACACCCCTAACACTAATCGTAACCCTAATCCTAACCCTAATTCCAACCTAATTGTATCCCTAACCCTAATTGTATACCTAACCTTAATTGTATCCCTAACTCTCATTGTAACCCTAACCCTAATTGTAACCCTAACCCTAACCCTAATTCCAACCCTAACCCTAATTATAACCCTAACCCTAATGGAAACATGAAAATAAATACAATTTCTTTATTTTATTATATGTCCCTAACTAAGGGGCTGATAAAGGGGGGTTTATTTACTATTTTTTTATTTTGATCACTGTGATAGGGTTTATCACAGTGATCAAAATGCACTTTCACTGCGCCCGACATTTTCTTTAACAGGAAGAAGACACTGGGAGGCTCGGAGCTGCGGGAGGACAGGGGGACACCGGGAGGTACGGGGGGCCCGGGGACCCTATTTCTCTCCCCTCTGATGTACGATACCTTAATTATGGACGGCTGATATACTGCTTGGTGCAGTGGTATGAGCAGCACTATTTGCACTTTACCTTTTGGGATGGCACTAATTTTCTGTGATTGGTGATACACTTATGGAATTTTTTAAAAATAATTTTTTAAGGGTTATTGATTAAAAGTTATATTTTATCTCCAATTTGCTCAAAACTCACCCTTCAGCATGCCCTCGCAGCATCTCATTAGTCCCGGCGGCCTCGCAGCTTCTCGTTGGTTCCGGCGCCGACAGCTCTTCCTGTGCTGAGCGATCACGTGGCTCCAGTCATTAAGGTAATGAATATTCATGGCTCTCCACTCCCATAAGTGTGGAGAGCTGTGCATAGTCATTACCTTAATGAGTGGGGCCACGTGATCTCTCGGCACAGGAAGAGCTGCCGGCGCCGGAACCAACGAGATGCTGCGAGGGCATGCTGGAGGGTGAGTAGGATTTTTTTAAAAGTAGGATACATTCATAAAAGGATAGGGGATAAGGAGCCACGCATACCTGGACGGGAGGGGGGAGCCATGCATACCAGGACGGGAAGGGGGGGGAGCCTAGCATACCAGGACAGGACAGGGGAGCCACGCATACCAGGATAGGACAGGGGGAGCCATACATAACAAGACAGGATGGGGGAGCCATGCATGCCAGGACAGAATGGGGGAGCCACGCATACCAGGACAGGACGGGGAAGCTACGCATACCAGGACTAGACGAGGTGCCATGCATACGAGGACAGGACGGGGGATCAATGCATACCAGGACAGGGATTAGAGGAAAATGCATTACTCGGCTTATACTCGAGTCAATAACCTTACCCAGTTTTCCATGGCAAAATTAAGTGCCTATGCTTATACTCTGGTCGGCTTATACTCGAGTATATACGGTATGTTCTTTATATGATACTAAATGCTTTTTAGGCATTGATTCAACCTCTAATCTGAATATACTAATCTAGTGTTATTGCAAAACACATACAGGCAAATTAGATTGACTAGAAATGTTCGAAATATGAAGAACTGCATTGGGATGGACAAATTAATCTAACCATGCTTTGAATGCTTGCAAATTAAAAATCAAAGGAAACACAATTATACTGCAACAGTTTTATTCAAGCCAAAGATTTTCTTTTTACTCCTTTCACATGAATATAATCTCTAAATGTGCGAAACACACAGACGGGTTTGATTAGCTATTGATTCTCTTGCCAAGTACTAACTTCCCTTGGGCAAACTTCCAGTGGTCCTTTAACTTTGATTTTCAATAGGACATCTTTCTTTATCCAGGTCCACAAAGCACCGGCCTTAAGCGGGGTGGAAGAAAAACACTACAAATAATAGAGCATCAGAAGATTAAAAGAAGCAGCTTTGTATATTTACATGTGGTTTTGCAAACATCAGCAAATTAAAGTGTATAAACAAATTGACAATAAAATAAAAAGCAAAAAAAAAAGAACAACTGGGGCTGTGTGTGCTGAAAGGAAGTAAATTATTGTCCAAGAAAGGTCAACACTGAGTGTATTGGTTAAGGTTAACTACAGTCGACTCCAGATTAACAAATGGAAAGGTTTATCATTGTTTAGCAAATTCATATAACGCATTCTTCAAAGCAAACAATATTTCACAAATAAATAAACATCAGTCAGATTAGATTCAAAATAATGTGATTTGGACAGTCTTTAGGCTTTGATTATGTAATGCAACTGCTGAGCAGTTGCGTGCAGCCTCCACCATGGGGTGCTGTTACGGGGAAAAAGGGTTGCACTTACTGTGTAGCACCTCGGTGCAGAAGTGCAAGTCGCCACCATGAGGCGGCAGAGTAGTCAGACAGGCCGATGTCAGCAACAAACAAGAAGACAAAGTACCAAAGGTCACAGCAATGCACGAGGTCAGAGATGAGCCAAAAGTCAGGGCCAGACGGGAGCACGGTATACAAAATGTGAGATGGAAAGAGGAGTCAAGGTACAAGCCAGTGGGTCAAAAGCCGGTCAGGGAACGTAGTACCAGAGACAGAAAAACAGGAGGCGGGTTTCAGAGTTCAAGCCGAGTCATACACTGTAGAGAAATCACCAAACGTACGCAAAGTCAGGGATAGGGAACGGGTCAGACACAAACACGGGAAGTCAGAGGCAGAAGGATCACTAGGGTATACGGGTCAGCTGCTCAAGCCAAGGACCAGAACTATCACTGATAAAGGCTACCAAAAATAGCACCAGTAAATATCCACCAAAGAACCAAAGAGAGGCAGGAAAAGTTAACCCCTCCATGACCAGGCCGGGAAAAAAAAGCAAGAACCCCCAGACTTTCCAGGATACCGAGCATGAAAGGCCTGGACCAACCGATCCGCATTGACCGACCGCGCCGGAACCCAGGACCGGTCCTCAGGATTGTAGCCCCTCCAATGGACCAGAATCTGGAGTGAGCAACAGACCATGCGAGAGTCCACAATCCGTTCTACCTCATACTCATTTTGGCCATCCACCAAAATAGGTGATGGACGAGTAGGAAATTCCCCAGAGGAAGACCTCAACGGTTTCAAAAGAGCTTTCTGGAACACGTTGGGAATCCGTAAAGACGGGGGAAGGCGCAAACTGAAGGCCACCGGATTGACCACCTTCACAATCTCATAAGGGCCAATGAACTTGGGCCCCAACTTAGCAGAAGGAACTTTAAGCTTAATATTCCTGGTGGACAACCATACCTTATCCCCAACCCGGAATACTGGCCCCACAGATCATCTTTAGTCAGCAAAGAATTTATACCAAAGCCTCCCCAATATTCCTCTGAACCTCCTGCCACACCTCCCCCAAACGTTGCACTGCTAGATCAGCCCCAGGGCACCCTGAATCCTGTCGGGAAAATTCCCCAAAATGAGGCTGAAACCCATAATTACAGAAGAAAGGGGTACCCGTTGACAGATTAATTCGATCATTAAATGCAAATTCAGCCACAGGCAAAGAGGAACACCAATCGTCCTGCTGAGTTGTGGTAAGACAGTGCAAGATTTGTTCCAAGGACTGATTGGTTCTTTCTGTCTGACCATTAGTCTCGGGATGATATGCTGAAGAAAAGGTCAAACATATACCCAACCCTTTACAAAAATCCCCCCAAAACGTGGACACGAACTGCACTCCCCTGTCCGAAACCACACTCACAGGCACACCATGTTCAACAAACAATTTAGTTAACATCTCAGCATTAGGCAGACCTGTCAAACAAAATGTGCCTGCTTACTAAATCTGTCCACTACCCCCAAATGACCGTTTTACCACTAGAAGGAGGAAGATCGGTGATAAAATCCATGGACAGATGAGTCCATGGTCTATCAGGAATTGGCAAAGGCCCAATTCCCCGGCCGGGCGGTTATGGGAGCTCTTAGCACGAGCACATACATCACAGGACGATACGAACTTAACCACATCCGAAGCCAACGAGGACCACCCAAACATCCTAGAGACAGCTTTATGGGTAGTCGAGATTCCCGGATGTCCACTCAGGGCTGAATCATGAAACTCCCGAAGTATCCTGAGACAAAATTGAGTGGGCACAAAGAGCTTATTAACCGGCAATGATGGAAGGTCAAGGGACTGAGCCTCACGAATCTCCCGCTCCAACACCGAGGATACCCCAGCCACAACCACACCATGCTGAAGAACGGAGGAAGGAAGTTCAGGAGGTGATATCGAGTCCAGACTACAGGTTAAGGCATCGGCCTTGACATTTTTAGAACTGGGCCGAAAGGTAATAGAGAATTGAAACCGTGAGAAAAAAAGTGACCATCTCGCCTGTCAACGTCTTGCCGGTGTAACTAGTCAGAGAAAAGAGGGAGACACAAAAGCGCAAATAGGGTCTTATCACGTTGTGCTGATTTTTTTTATATATTTTTATATATATTTATTATTAACATCTTTTAAATATATTTGTAGAGCTAAAAATTACCTAAATGATTTTATTACTAAGTTTTGGTTTAAGGTTTTGCTTATATTTATATATTATTTCTATGTGCTTCTTCTTAGTCTAGTGATTAAGTTTCTGTGCCTCTCTGGGAAGCCAAACCCTTTTTGCACTCTGCTGGCACTTGAACCCGTCAGCTCTAATCCATATGACTGGGGAAGCATCTGTCCTCTGGACTCTCCATGAATTGATCAGATGTGCCCATTTCCTCTCACTCCTAGTGAAGTGATCCTTTCTGTGGTTCCTAATCCTTTTCTGCTTGTCTTTAAATTTACACCCTTCTGAGTGTTTACTCTAATGCTTCTAAATGGACATGATTGGTCCTACTCAATAGTGAAATATACATATTAATCGTTTTCATATCTCCATGTGTTATATATATATATGTCTGTTCCTTATCAGTGGCAAAATGAAAAGGAAGTTCTAGATATCTTCGTATAGAAGTTTCCCCAGCTTAGGATGTCTTCTGGCTTTGAAGTCGCTTCTCTGCAGCACGGTGAAGCTGTTTGTTTGTGCTCTCACATTATAAAAGGTTTTTTTATCATTTCTCTTGTCAGTTTAAATCAGGATCCTATAAACTAATTTTTATAATTGTTTTTTATTTTCTGGAGCAGATCCTCATTTGGTGGATGCTCCAGCGTTTAACTCCCCGTTTCTTAATTATTAGGTTATTCTTCCCCCTTTCATTTAAGGAAATTTCTTTTTGTGGTATAACATGCTCCCAAATAATTTGACAAACACATTTCCAGTGTTAATAATAAAAAATTCTTTTAATATTTATTAATAAAAAAGTATTTTAACTATGGTTCAATGCTGGCAATCTGTGTTCTCTAAGAGTCCATCCTTCCAGCTTAGTAGCTCAAAGTAAATGCCTTTACCTCTGAGTTTATTTCATTTCTCCTATGTGAGTTCGGGTCCACTTTTTTTTTCTCAGTGAGACCGTGTTTTTTTTTTTTTTTTTCATGATATCTCTCTTTTTCAATTTTGTTATCCTACAAACAAAATAAGGTTAAATGCGTAAGATATTAATTTGTATTTCTCTGATGATTTTTAATCTTGTCATGTGAACTTTCTGATGAGCCTGAACCTTGACACTGGGTGTCGCTTTCAAATGCTGATGTGTACTTAAACCCTGTGACTCTTGTACAATATTTGTGGTATGTCACCTGAACCCTGAAATGCGTAGAATAAACCACGTTGAAACCTCTACAATTTTTGGAATTCTTCTTGCGGCAGCGCGGGGATGATTCTTTTTTCCTACCTAAGTGTAGGTGTCAACCTCTTGGCAGACTCGATGTAAGCCAGATTCTTATGATCTGTAATCACAGTGATTCGATGGACCGCCCCCTCCAAAAAATGCCTCCATTCTTCAAATGCCAGTTTAATGGCCAATAACTCTCTATTACCTACATCAAAGATGTCTATCTTAGTACCGTGTTAGCCAGTAGATAGAAAAATATTTAGAGTTGAGAGTCCCCAGTGGTTGATACCTTTTAATGGTAAATTAAAAGGTATCAACCACTGAGGACTTTCAACTCTAAATATTTTTCTATTACATACATCACAATTCTTTTCCGCAAAAGAGAATTTCTTCGAGAAGAAGGCGCAAGGTCTTAAATTGGTTAAAGTGATAGGTCCCTGGAATAATTTCACCCCCACCTCCGAGGCCTCCACCTCTACAATAAACGGTTCAGATGGGTCCAGTTGAATCAATACAGGGGCGGACCTGAAACACTTCTTTAACGCAGAAAATGCCGCTGCGGCTGGAGCAGGCCAATTTTTGATATCAGACCCCTTTTGGGTCAAATCAGTGAGAGGCTTAACAATTTGAGAAAACCCACTTATAAATTTCCTGTAATAATTAGCGAACCCCAAGAAAATGCTGAAGACCTTTAAGATCCATGGGTTGAACCCAGTCCACAATGGCCTGAACCTTTGTGGGGTCCATACAAAATCCCTCAGCCGACAAGATGAACCCCAGAAAGGACAACTCCTGGACCAAAAACAAACATTTCTCTGGTTTAGCAAAGAGACAGTATTCCCAGACTCTCTGGAGAACTGTGTAAGGGGTATACTATATTACTGCTATACCTTTCCTTTCTCATTTGTCCCAGTGCCATATGTTATAGTGTATTATAAGTGCATGTATAATTGTTTCCATATAGTGGTACTGCTACACGATTATGTGTATTACCACTTCTATATAATGGTACTGCTACACTAGTATGTGTATGACTGTTTCTTACTAAATTGTATATTTGGTAGCATGTTCCTTGGTGTTGCTTTGTATAGGGTAAGTGCAGTTTCAATAATGGCCACTAGATGGGGGCATTATAGTAATGTAGTTAGCTAGGATATAGCTTAGTATAGGAAATAGTTAACTATAGGAGGGGCTGCTGTGTAGTCAGTAAGGACACAGTGTTTAGATAGATTCAGAAGGGCCCAGGCACCCGAATAGTCCACATGGGCTATAGGCCCAGGGCACCACAGCAGCCACGTAACGTTACAAGAAGAGGAGCTTAGCCATTCGGCATCTATTGGACTGAAGTATGGTATCAAGCAGCAGGATTGCAACAGTTCATAGCTGGAGAAAGGAAGTGGTCCGGAATAGTACAGGGCACAGATTGTTCAACATGTGGCAGATTATTGCATGGGCTGATGCTCTCAAGACCGTGGCGAAAGGGACTGGAGAATCCCTAAGCACAGTGAGTCTGAACAGGGAGAACGCAGCGGTACCGCCTAAGGCGCTATTACCCCGTAAAATACTGGAGGACGTGGAACAGAGTGCAGGGAAAGAGCAGAATGAAAACTGCATGGAACTTGCTGATGATGTTACTGACAAGAATATACTGCAAAGTTATACAAGTAAAGTTTCACATGTTGCATTTGAACCGGACTGTGTCTCAATTCTTGCGAAACCGATCGCAGAAAGGCTCCAGCACCGCAGAAGTATCCCTGATGGTGCAGTGGGAGAAGACACAGGTCCATTAGCTAATGAATGCTGTTTTCATGTGAAAAGAAGCCAGGGCACTGATGTGACAGAGTGTTCGGCCTTGACTATGGTCCTGGCGATCTCTCACAACTGCACGCAGATGACCTATGTGAGCCTGCTTCTCCACAGAGTACACCAGACTATCAATCAAGATACACTACCATAAAGCGCACAATAAAGTCAGAAAAGACATTGTTGATAACATTTTGGAAAACAGCCTGAGCATTAGTCAACCCAAAAGGCATAACCAAATTTTCAAACAGCCACTCAGAGATGAGAAACGTAGTTTTACACTCATCCACCTCCTGTATATGGATGAGATTGTATGCTCCCTGAAGATCCAATTTAAAAAAACACTTAGCCCCAGACAGTTGGTTGTATAAATCAGAGATAAGTGGCAGGGGGTAAGTATTTCTCACAGTGATTTTATTCAACTTTCAGAAATCAAGGCATGGGCGCAAACCACCATCTTTCTTTTTCACGAAAAAGAACCCAGCCACCACAGGGGACATGGAAGGGCGAATGTGCCCTTTGCGAAGACTCTCAGAGACGTATTCCTTCATGGCCGTACCCTCAGTACCTGATAAATTATACAAACAGGCCTTGGGCAATCTAGCATCAGGAACAAGATCAATGGTACAATCAAATGGGCGGTGTGGTGGTAAAACTCAGCCGCTTTTTCGGAGAACACATCCGCAAAGTCCTTCAGGTACTCTGGAATACCCTCCAGACTGACGGATGACAGAGACATAGTAGTAAGACAACCTTCAGAACAATTAGATCCCCACTTCACAATATCCCGGGACCCCCAGTCAATAACCAGGTTATGAAGTTGCAACCAAGGAAACCCCAACACCAGGTCAGCAGGGAGATTATCCAAGACAAAACATGAAATATGCTCCTGGTGTAGGGCTCCCACCTTGAGGGTGAACTCTTTAGAGATGAAATTAACTCCGCTGTTGTGTTTCGGTAGCTGAGGAGAAATTGCCAAAATAGCCAAAGAAGCAATACACCAGAGAGGCTGGAAACTATTGGATTGCAGGACCCTAAACTAACAGCAACACTAGAAGTAGCCGTGGAGCGTACCTATGGTGATCCTAGATGCCTCGTCACAGCCGGAGAGATAGCTACACCTAAAGGCAGAAAGATGAATGCTATCTGCCCAGTAGCAGAATCCCCAAAGAAATAGGAAGCCCCCAAACATGTAATGGCGGTTAGACCAGAAGAAAATACAAACACAGACAGAAAATAGAATAAGCAAACGCTGGGGCCCAATCTGTCTAGATAGAAAAGTATAGGAAAGAATTCTGACTGCAACCTAAAAAAACCCTGACAAAAATACCAACACTTCTGATTAACAAAAAACCTGAGATCACAAGATCTCTACCACCTAAATCAGATCTCTGGTGTAACACACAGCAATTCAGCAAATAAAAAGTGACATAGGAACAGAGCAAAAGTGCAAACACAAACTGAGCACAATTGCAGCGCCAGGCCCCAAAAGGGGACCAGGCTGAAGTCTACTGCTAAGCAGAAAACCAGCAAGGAAAATCCAACCAGAGGAAAAAAAAAACAGCAAATCACTTATCTGTATGAGAGCAGGAATGCAAGCTGAGCTCCAAGCAAGACGTGGAAGAACAATTGATTACCGGCAAGGCTGAAGGGAGTTCAGGTCACTTATATCAGACCATTCAGAGCCAGCTGAAGGCCATTCAGCAATTAGTTCATTACCCTCAGCAACCACCGGAGGGAGCCCCAGCTCAGAAGTCGCCTCCAGAGTATTCACAACAGTACCCCCCTTTGATGAGGGGTCACCGAACCCTCACCTGCGCAGTCAGGCCGATCAGTATAAGCTCGATGATAGGCACGGATCAGTCTCGCAGCATGAATGTCCGAAGCAAACACACAAGAATTGTCCTCCTGACCATAACCTCTCCACTTAACCAAATACTGGAGTTTCCGTCTAGCAAAACGAGAATCCAATATTTTCTCAACCACATACTCCAAATTGCCCTCAACCAAAACAGGGTCGGGAGGCGCAGCCATAGGAACCACTGGCTCGACAAACCTCTTCAATAAGGACTTGTGGAACACGTTATGGATCTTAAATGTCCCTGGAAGAAGCAAACGGAAGGAAACCGGATTAATAATTTCCATGATCTTATAAGGTCCAATGAACCTTGGCTTAAATTTTGGAGATGCAACCGTCATAGGGATATTTCTTGAGGACAACCAAACCAAGTCCCCCACTTTAAAACGAGGACCATCAGTCCTATGCCGGTTGGCAAACCGCTGTGCCTTCTCTTGAGAGAGAGAGAGACAACCTCTCCACTACCTGGTCCCAAATCTGCTGCATACGATCCACAATAGAGTCAACCCCCTGGACAGACAGAAGCCTCCGCCTGTCCTGAAGAAAATCGAGGGTGAAACCCGGAATTGCAGAAAAATGGAGACATCAAGGTGGCAGAGCTAGCCCTATTATTAAGAGCAAACTCAGCCAAAAGCAAAAAAGAGACCCAGTCATCTTGATCAGCAGACACAAAACATCTCAAATAAGTCTCCAAGGTCTGATTTGTTCTACTCGGTTTGTCCATTGGTCTGAGGGTGAAATGCAGAGGAGAAAGATAACTGAACACCAAGTTTAGAACAAAATTTCCTCCAAAATCTGGAAACAAACTGGACTCCTCTGTCAGACACAATGTTCTCCGGAATGCCATGTAACCGAACCACGTGCTGAAAGAACAAAGACACCAATTCAGAGGAGGAAGGCAACTTAGGTAATGGCACAAGATGTATCATCTTGGAAAACCTATCACAGATTACCCAGATAACGGTCATTCTCTGAGAAACAGGGAGGTCGGAAATAAAATCCATAGAAATATGGGTCCATGGCCTCTTGGGTACAGGTAATGGCATTAACAAACCACTAGAACGAGAGCAAGGCTTGGAACGAGAGCAAGTCCCACAGGACTGCACAAAGTCCCTGACGTCACAAGACAAAGTAGGCCACCAAAAGGACCGACTCACCAAGTCTCTGGTACCAAAAATCCCGGGATGACCAGCCAACGCGGAACAATGAATCTCAGACATCACACTCTTCTTCCACTGGTCTGGGACAAACAATTTCCCAACAGGGCAGCGTTCAAGTTTATCCTCCTGACACCCCTCCAGAGCTAGTCTCAAATTGGGCGAAATGGCGGAAAGAACTACACCCTCTTTCAAAATAACAGCAGGATCAGATAACTAAGGAGAATCCGCAAAGAAACTCCTCGAGAGGGCATCCGCCTTAACATTCTTAGTGCCCGGAAGAAAAGAAACCACAAAATTAAAATGTGTGAAAAACAAGGCCCACCTGGCCTGTCTAGGATTAAGTCGCTTGGCTGATTTGAGATAACCCAGGTTCTTATGGTCCATGAGGACCACCACCTGATGTTTGGCTCCTTCCAGCTAATGTCTCCACTCTTCGAAGGCCCACTTCATGGCCAATAACTCCCGATTACCCACGTCATAATTACGTTCAGTTGGAGAAAATTTTCGAGAGAAGAAGGCACAAGGTTTACTCTTAGAGTTCTCTGGATCCCTTTGGGACAAAACGGCACCTGCCCCAATCTCAGAGGCATCAACCTCCACCTGAAACGGCAGAGAAACATCAGGCTGCCGTAGAACAGGAGCAGAAATGAATCTCTGCTTAAGTTACTGAAACACAGAAACTGCCTCAGGAGGCCAATTCACCAAATCGGAACCCTTTTTGGTCAAATCAGTCAATGGTTTAACAATACCGGAGAAATTACCAATAAATTTACGATGAAAATTGGCAAAACCTAAGAATCTCTGAAGAGCCTTCAATGAAGTAGGTTGAACCCAATCACAGATGGCATGAACCTTGACCGGGTCCATTTCAATAACAGACGGAGACAAAATGAATCCCAGAAATGAGACCTTCTGTACGCCAAAAAGACACTTTGATCCCTTCACATACAGTGCATTCTCTCTCAAAATCTGGAACACAGTCCGAACATGTTTCACATGAGAGTCCCAGTCGTTGGAAAAAATCAAGATATCATCCAAATAAACAATCAGAAATGTATCCACAAAATCCCTGAAAATATCATTCATGAAGGATTGGAAGACGGAAGAGGCATTAGTAAGCCCAAAAGGCATCACTAGGTACTCAAAATGCCCCTCTGGGGTATTAAACGCCGTCTTCCATTCATCCCCATGCTTAATGCGAATAAGGTTATACGCCCCCCTGAGGTCAAGCTTTGTAAACCAACTAGCACTTTTCACTCTGGAAAATAGGTCAGAAATCAAGGGTAACGGATATTGATATTTAACAGTGATTTTATTCAGGAGGCGATAATCAATACACGGCCTCAATGAACCATCCTTTTTGGCCACAAAGAAAAAACCGGCGCCCAAGGGTGAAGAGGATGGTCTGATATGACCCTTCTCCAAAGACTCCTTGATATAAGATCGCATAGCATCGTGTTCAGGTACAGATAAATTTAAAAAGGCGACCTTTAGGAAATTTACCACCAGGCACTAACTCAATAGCGCAATCATAGCTCCTGTGAGGAGGTAAGGATGCAGACTTACTCTCACTAAACACATCCGAAAAATCAGTCAAAAAGTCAGGGACATCCTGAGACTGGGGAGAGGCAGAAAAAACAGGAGTGTCAGTATTAACACATTGGCAGCCCCAACTGGTCACAGACACAGATTTCCAATCCAAAACAGAATTATGAGTCTGTAACGAAGGGAAACCCAGTACAATAATGTCATGCAGATTATGCAACACCAGAAATTTGCAACTCTCCTGATGATCTGGTTCAACCCTCATTATCACCTGAGTAGAAAACTGGGGTTTATTCTCCGCCAAAGGGGTAGAATCAATGCCCAGTAAAGGAATAGACTTCCGCAGGGGTATCATGGGAAACCCACAATGTTTGGCAAAGTCAAAATCCATCAGGTTAATAGCTGCTCCTGAATCAACAAAATCCTGAGCCGAAAATGTGGACAGGGAGCAAATCAGGGTAACAGTCAACAGAAATTTAGTCTGAACACTACCCAAGACAACTGAGCGCGCAAAACGTCTTCCCCGCTTAGGGCAGACGGAAATAGCATGAGAAGCGCCACCACAGTAGAAACATAACCCATTGCACTTTCGAAACTCATGATACTGAGCCCCAGAAGTCACTCCATCACACTGCATGGGCTCAGGAGCTGGCTCACAAGGCAACACTATCTCACGCATACCTCTGCACTCACGCAAACGTCTGTCAATTTGAATAGCCAAAGACATAGAATCATTGAGACCAGAGGGAACAGGGAATCCCACCATAACGTCCTTTACATTTTATGACAGACCCTTCCGAAAAAGGGCTGCCAAAGCATCATCATTCCATTTGGTCAGGACTGCCCACTTTTGACAGTACAGCTCAGCGTCTTCACGACCTTGATTTAATGCCAACAAGGTCTTTTCAGCTTGATCAGTGACATTAGGTTCATCACACAATAAGGCCAGAACCTGAAAAAATACATCAACATCATTCAAAACAGGATCCCCAGGTGTCAGGGAGAAAGCCCAATCCTGAGGGTCGCCGCGCAGCAGAGAGATGATGCGATTGTCACCGACACTTGGCCGAGTCTTGGCTCACTATCACCCATATAAGTCTATGGGTGCAAGTGACACAGCACACGTCATTCGGATATCATCCGAGTGCTGTGCGATATACGTCGACGCCGGTAATGGAGGACATAGAGAAATTAGTTACTCTGCCTCCTCCGCAGCTGTGCTCCGATTCTCTCTGTGCAGGAGGCTCAGAGAACAGTAGCATGCAGCAGAGAAGAGACGAGGGTCATTAGCATATCGCATCCGATGCTCTTGTGACCCCGGCCTAAAGATGAGATGACATAAAATCCTCTCCACTGCACTGGTGCTATAACACATTGGCTTAATTGTTAATAAACACCAGGGGACATTTATCATTGAGTTTGCACCAAAATGTGGGCGCCAACCCATGCTATATCATTAAGATGTGTACTACCTTATGTTATGCCCTGATATTAGCGTGTTTTACCGCACAATTGGTGATCTTGTATTTATTTCTATGTAGCTACATAGTGGGCCTCAAGAATGATTTTCTCTGGTGGGCTCAAGGTGCTCCAGTCCAGAGCTTGAGGGGTCCCCACGCTGTTTTTTTAAATTATTTAAATAAATAATACAAAAAACGGCATGGGGTTGCCCTCATTTTTGACAGCCAGCCTGGCTAAAGCTGACAGCTGGGGGCTGGTATTCTCAAGCTGGTAAGGGGCCATGGATATTGACCCCCCCACCCTAAAAATAGCAGCCTGCAGCTGCCCAGAAAAGGCACATCTATTAAATGCACCAATTCTGGCGCTTTGCCCCACTCTTTCCACTTGCCCTGTAGCGGTGTTCATATTTGTGGGATTTATGTCACCTTTGTATTGTCAGGTGACAGCAAGCCCATGACTTAGTAAAAATCTGTGGAAACACACTAAAATGTGTACAGACTAGAGTTGAGCGATACTTTCCGATATCCTAAAGTATCGGAATCGGAATGGTATCGCCGATATCACTAAAATATCGGCGATACCCGATACCGATACCGGAAGTCCCATGTAAGTCTATGGGAACAAAATATCGCAACTAAAAAAACCCCATTCTTTCCTTGTAAACACTAAATATACACACATAGAATACATATATATATATATATATACATGTCATTGTGACATATATATATACATATATGTATAGTTTATACACTTCTACATAGTAAAATATCCTCTGATTCAATTGCCGGGTAAAGCCGGCTTCAGTGAAAAGACAGAAGCACCCGACATGAAATGACACTTGGTGTACATAGGGTTAACCATGTCTTTTCATGTGGTTTGCTATCTGATTTGCACAAACAATTAAATCAGTCTATGTGTGCAAAATTTCACACCTGTAGGGGTTAATTAAAGGTGTAAATTCGTTGTAAAAAAAACGGACTTTTTTGCTACGAATTTACACCTTTAATTAACCCCTACAGGTGTGAAATTTTGCACACATAGTCTGATTTAATTGTTTGTGCAAATTAGATAGCAAAGGACATGAAAAGACATGGTTAACCCTATGTACACCAAGTGTCATTTCATGTCGGGTCATAGGTCATAGGTGTTCGGTCTGGATGCCGAACTTTACTGTTCGGGTTCGCCCATCTCTACTTGCAAAATCACCAATCTATAGCACTAGCTTCTCCAAGAGCAGTTCTCCTAATCACAGCTCTGACTATCCTGAGCTATGTGCTTGTTCAAGTGCCATTATCTCTATATGTACCGTAAATACAGTGATAGCAGTGTACATTATAAAACAAATCACTAATAGCTGAATGTGTTCCAGCAGAACTTTATAGTTCTACTAATACTATAACTCAGCCTATCCTATCAGAAACAAAGAAGTAAAGAGCAACATAGCTCTGACCTGCATCCAGAGACAAATTGAGAATATTTCTTTAATTGTAACCACAACAATACCAGCACATTAAAAAGTTGTTGTTGTCCAATGTCCATATAGTACTATATTATGCTAAACAGTGGCCAGAGACCGCCATACCATGCCACAATAGTCCCATAGTTTGTTTTCATAGGACAGTGCGATTCTGTGCCTGCACACAGCCATATACTTTGCATAAAGTACCATATTCTACCTGCAAAGAACCAAATTGTGTGTTTGCAGTCCTACAATGAGCCTATATTGCACCCAATAAACTACACATTAGACCCAAATTAGAGTAATACTTGCCCATGTACATAGATGCCAGAGAGAACCACGTTTGTAAGTTACTGTGTATAACAACGCACATTATTCCATATTGTGCCCTGTTTGATTGATCCGATTCCTAACTGAAGGTGGTTTTCCAATCCTTAAAGAAAACTTCAAACTTGCTCCAAATAGTAAAACATAATCTAATATATTCATGTTTTACCCTTACCCCTCCTGTGCTGCTGGCCACAGGACCAACCGTGTGTTGCTTTCCATTGCGCTTGACAGCAGTGATTGGCTGCCTGAGTGACATGGCATTCAATCGACCTAAAGCATGGTTAACAACTCCTGAAGGTTCTCAGCTCCCAAAACTTTCATGAATGGGCTAATCTCTAAATCCCACCCTTGCCCACTCAAATTGTATAAAATATAGACATGCGGACCCTCGATTTTACCTGATCCGTAGACCATATTGTTTTATATCCATTCAGGAGTTAGGAACACTCTGGCACAACAAGATACTTCTCTTTTATATCCTAAATATGCATGCATGCTAATATTCTGTTACTTTTGATGATGCCAAACCCTATATAGATTTGTATAATCATTGGGTCAGGTCACATGGCAAAACAAAAATAGGGACAAAGTCAAGTTTGACACCAAATCAGACAAATTCACATTTAGGAGAATCAAAGAACAATCAGACTAATGATCTGTTGAGACTGGGTACACCTTTAGAATACATATAGCCAGTGGCACAACATAAATCTTTTACACGTCAATGCAAAGTCAATAACATGGCCCTCTATAATTGAAAATAAAAATAGTTTGCGCACATAAAAACTACAAGACACAAAAGGATCTGTAGAAAAATAGGAATATGCATGTGTCAAATGGAAAACAATACATAAATTCAGACGCACTCTGTAGAACAGTTTGAGATGCAGATGTAATAATACAGTAATAAATAAATATTGCACTAAGACCCGTGAGAAAAAGGTGATGAGAAAAGCCTGTAGTCTATTATGTAGTAAACCCCAAACCAAAGGACTAAATAGTCATAATACGCATAAGGTATTTATTCATATGGGTATTAATATGGACAAACCCTGAAAAAGTAAAAGAGGTCCTCTTTTAACGATGGAGCAGAAAAACGCTGCAGAAATCCTAAAAAACCTTTTATGCAGAAAGGTCAGAAGAAATTGACACTGTCCCGGCCGGTGACAGCTCAGATGAATGAGTATTAGTGGTGCACTGTGGAGAAAATAGTCCTGTTTGCACAGGTTTTACCTGACAACCCCGATGGGTCACTTGCAATAGAAAGTCCAATTTCAGCCTCCTCTGGCCTGCTGACAACTCCGATGGGTCACTTGCAGTAGAAAGTCCGACTTCAGCCTCCTATGGCCCGCAGACGAAACTTACATCCGTTGATGAAAGCCGGTGATCTCTGGCCTCCGTGGCCAGATCAGGAACGCCGGCTGATGATGTTGAATCCTCACTAGGAAGAAGGATGTGGGCAGGACCTGTTGGTAAACTAGCCTGCCTCAAGCACAGTAGTACACAAAATCGCAATCTCTAACTGTCCCTCAGAGTGAGCAGAGTAGCGTTCTGTCCCTAACTGAGTTCACAGCACAGTGACGCTAAAATGGCGCGGCGCCTTTTATAGTGCATTCTGACATCATTTCAGCAGCCAATCACAGCCATGCCATTAGTTAAGATGACCGCAGCATTACAGGATGTGCCCACACTTCATAAGATTCATCATTGGCTGACTAACATCACATTGCCTCTCAAAGAATTTTGGGAACTTCCGATTCCGGTATACGATATTGAAAAAGTATCGGAATTAAGTATCGGAATTCCGATAACGCGAATATCGGCCGATACCCGATACTTGCGGTATCGGAATGCTCAACACTAGTACAGACCCATTCATTTGAATGGGTCTACGTGTGTAAGTGTCTCCGGTACATGTGAAAACTGTCACCACACGTACCGGAGATACTGATGTGTGAAAAAGCCTTTACAGTAATTTTGATCAGGGGTATCCACAAGGTCAGAAAATAAGCCAGGTCAGTGACAGTGTAGACAAAAGAAAAGAATACCTTATCATCAAACAGGAAGTTTATTGCTTAGGCAGTGAGCAATGGGAATGGTCTCTTAAGAATCCTGGGTCAGTTCCTCATGGCTAGAGAGGAATTTTGTTGCTCTCTGGGCCTTTAAGAGATCAGGAAAGCACATGTGCACACTAGTGGCTACACCAGAGGTTCCAGCAGGAATACAGCAGTGGCAAGCAGAATTTTCCATCCAAAGACCAGGGGAAGAGTGGGAAGAACATGATAATTTGTGGCAAGAAAGACTATCAACTATTCCAATGGAAAGAGAAGACAAATCTTTTCTGAGATCAGAGACCAAGCTTTTGAAGATAATAACAAAACCTAATTACTCTAAGTTTTCATTTTTCAAATAAACTTATATCCACATTTTACAATTATTTTGAGAACGAGATGGCTGAGGCTAAGAATCTCAAAACTAACTAGGAAACATCATCCCAGTTCCACTCCCCACTGACTTTACAAAAAAATGCATGATAAAAAAGTTGTAAAGGATCTTAAACTGTCTTCTAAATTACTACCTGTATATATGAAGAATTTGCTTACGTATGTGACAAGAAGAATGCGGCTAGACTCCCTACACCTTGAAAGCTATGAATGTCCTATTGAACTGTTGCCTAGAGCAGCTATACCTTTTAAAGCAAATGCCCATTGGCAAGGCTAGACCTGAAAAAATGTAACCCCTTCCCAATGTAGGATATACCAATATGTCTTACATTGGGTGTGGGTACATATTGCATTGTAAGTTATCAAATAACAGAAATTTAATAAAAAAAAAGTTTTTACAAATAGTAAAGCAATAGAAAAGTGAAAAGATTAATTTACCCCCCTTCCCAATTCAAAAGAAACAAAAAATAAACATATTAGTTATCTCAGTGTGTGTAAAATTCCAATATATGAAAATGTACAGTTAATTAACGGAGTAAAAGAAACAAATCAAAAAGCCTTAATTGCTATGTTAAAATGCAATAAAAAGCGATCAAAGCATTGTATGTACCAAAACTGGTATCAATGAAAGTGATTGCATGCCAGATGCACAAAAAAAGTCAGTACACAGGTTCATAGATGGAAAAATAAAACTTACATATCTCAAAAATGGCGACTTAAACCAGAGTTGATTTTTTTAACCACTAAATATAAACAAAACATATACAAATTTGGTATTGCCGTAATTACACTTGCCTAAGAATCTTACCAGGCCCTTTTTAATATATCTTGAATGCTATTAAGACGAAAACCCATCAAAGAATGAGGGAATTACATTTTTTTACCAATTTTACAAAATAGTAAGGCTGACCACTTGCAGCTGAAACTGTACCCACCGTAATGGCCAGTCGGTGAATGATTTTGTTTCACAATCGTGGGACCAGGATGGAAGGAATTTTGGCCATGCTCTCACCAAACCATGACTACAACATGTGGACCTTAACCCCTTTATTCCATCAGATGTACTATTCCGTCCATGTGACCCTGGACCTAATTCCCATTGACGGAATAGTACGTCATGGGCGATCAGCTGCGCTCCCGGCGGGAGCGCAGCTGATCGCGGCCGGGTGTCAGCTGTTTATCACAGCTGACACCCAGCACTATGTGTCAGGAGCAGTCACGGACCGCTCCCGGCACATTAACCCCTGGCACACCGCGATCAAACATGATCGCGGTGTATCGGGGGCGCAGGGGAGGATCGCGCAGGGAGGGGGCTCCCTGCGCGCTCTCCTGAGACCCTCAGAGCAGCGCGATGTGTCGCGCTGTTCCGAGGGTCCGTCCTCCCTCCAGGTCACCGGATCCAAGATGGCGCCGGGGTCCTGCAGGGAGGCGGCTTCCTCAGTGCTGTGCACACTGTCACACCAGCGATCTGCTAAAATACTGTGATGTCCCACCCTGGGACAAAGTAAAAAAGTAAAAAAAATAAAAATAAAAAGTGGAAAAAAAAAATCATAAAAAAAAAAAAATATTCCCCAATAAATTAATTTCTTCCTGTAAATAAAAAAACAAAACAATAAAAGTACACATATTTGGTATTGCCGCGTCCGTAACGACCCCCCCTATAAAACAGTCCCACTAGTTAACCCCTTTAGTGAACCCCTTAAAAAAAAAAAAAAACTAAGCAAAAAATCAATGCTTTATCATCATACCACCGAACAAAAAGTGGAATAACACGAGATCAAAAAGACCGATATAAATAAACATGGTACTGCTGAAAACGTCATCTTGTCCCGCAAAAAACGAGCCGTCATACAGTATCATTAGTGAAAAAATAAAAAGTTATAGCTCGCAGAATAAAGCGATGCAAAAATAATATTTTTTTATATAAAATTGTTTTTATTCTATAAAAGCGCCAAAACATAATAAAATGATATAAATGAGGCATCGCCGTAATCGTACTGACCCAAAGAATAAAACTGCTTTATCAATTTTACCACACGCGGAACGGTATAAACGCCTCCCCCAAAAGAAATTCATGAATTGCTGATTTTTGTTCATTCTAACCTCCCAAAAATCGAAATAAAAAGCGATCAAAAAATGTCACGTGGTCATAAATGGTACCAATAAAAACTTCACCTCGTCCCGCAAAAAATAAGACCTCACATGACTCTGTGGGCCAAAATATGCAAAAATTATAGCTCTCAAAATGTGGTAATGCAAAAAACTACTTTTTGCAATAAAAAGCGTCTTTTAGCGTGACAGCTGCCAATCACAAAAACCCGCTATAAATAGTAAATCAAACCCCCCTTTATCACCCCCTTAGTTAGGGAAAAATAATAAAATTAAAAAAATGTATTTATTTCCATTTTCCCATTAGGGTTAGGGTTGCGGCTAAAGTTAGGGTTAGGGTCGGCGCTAACGTTAGGATTAGGGTTAGGGTTGGATTAGGGTTAGGGGTGTGTTAGGGTTAGGTTTGTGGTTAGGGTTGGGACTAGGGTTAGGGGTGTGTTGGGGTTAGGGTTGGAGTTAGAATTGGGGGGTTTCTGCTGTTTAGGCACATCAGGGGCTCTCCAAATGTGACATGGTGTCTGATCTCAATTCCAGCCAATTCTGCGTTGAAAAAGTCAAACGGTGCTCCTTCACTTCTGAGCTCTGCCATGCGCCCAAACAGTAGTTTACCCCCGCATATGGGGTATCAGCGTACTCTGGACCACAAGAGTTATTGTGCAATTTGTCCTATTTCTTCTGTTACCCTTGGGAAAATAAAAAACTGGGGCGACAAAATCATTTTTGTAAAAAAAAAAATGATTTTTTGTTTTTACGTTCCTTGTGGGGTCTATTTTCCAAAATAGGGTCACTTGTGGGGGGTTTCCACTGTTTAGGCGCATCAGGGGCTCTCCAAATGCGACATGACGCCCCCAGACCATTCCATCAAAGTCTGCAATCCAAAACGTCACTACTTCCCTTCCGAGCCCAGACGTGCACCCATACAGTCGTTTTCTCACACATGTTGGGTATCAGCGTACTCAGGACAAATTGGACAACAACTTTTGGCGTCCAATTTCTCCTGTTACCCTTGTGAAAATAAAATATTGGGGGCGAAAAAATCATTTTTGTAAAAAAAAAAGATTTTTTATTTTATGGCTGTACTTTATAAACTTCTGTGAAGCACTTTGGGGTTCAAAGTGCTCACCACACATCTAGATAAGTTCCTTGAGGGGTCTAGTTTCCAAAATGGTGTCATTTGTGGGGGGTTTCCATTGTTTAGGCTCATCTGGGGCACTACAAACGGAACATGACGCCCATCAACGTCTGCATTCCAAAACGTTACTACTTCCTTTCCAAGCCCTGCAGTGCGCCCAAACAGTTTACCCCCCCACATATGGGGTATCAGCGTACTCAGGACAAATTGGACAACAACTTTTGGGGTCCAATTTCCTTGGGAAAAATCAAAAATTTGGGACTAAAAAATCATTTTTGTGGAAATTTTTTATTTTTTTTTTTAACACCCAGGCATTATAAACTTTTGTGAAACACTTTGGGGTTCAAAGTGCTCACAACAGATCTAGATAAGTTCCTTAGGGGGTCTAGTTTCCAAAATGGTGTCACTTGTGGGGGGTTTCCACTGTTTAGGCGCATCAGGGGCTCTCCAAACACGACATGGCGTCCAATCTCAACTCCAGCCAATTTTAGTTTGAAAAAGTCAAACGGCGCTCCTTCCCTTACGAGCTCTGCCGTGTGCCCAAACAGTGGTTTTCCCCCACATATAGGGTATTGGCGTACTCAGGAGAAATTGCACAACAACTTTATCTGCCCATTTTCTCCTTTTACCCTTGTGAAAATAAAAAAAAGTTTGTAAAAGATCATTTTTGTGGCTAAAAAGTTAAATATTAATTTTTTCCTTCCACGTTGCTTCAGCTCCTGTGAAGCACCTGAAGGGTTAATAAACTTCTTGAATGTGATTTTGAGTACCTTGAGGGTGCAGTTTTTAGAATCGTGTCACTTTTGGGTATTTTCTGCTATATAGACCCGTCAAAGTGACTTCAAATGTGAGGTGGTCCCTAAAAAAATGGCTTTGTAAATTTTGTTGTAAAAATGAGAAATCACTGGTCAACTTTTAACCCTTATCATTTCCTAACAAAAAAAAATTTTGTTTCCAAAATTGTGCTGATGTAAAGTAGACATGTGGGAAATGTTATTTAACTATTTTGTGTGACATATTTCTCTGTTTTAAGGGAAAAAAAATTCAAAGTTTGAAAACTGCAAAATTTTCAAAATTTTCGCCATATTTGCGTTTTTTTCAAAAATAAACGCAAGGTATATCGAAGAAATTTTACCACTAACATGAAGTACAATATGTCACGAGAAAACAGTCTCAGAATCGCGATGATCCGTTGAAGCGTTCCAGAGTTATAACCTCATAAAGAGACAGTGGTCAGAATTGTAAAAATTGGCCCGGTCATTAACGTGCAAACCACCCTTGGGGGTGAAGGGGTTAAAGAGAACCTGTCACATGAAGAAAAGATTATTAGGCTAAGTGCACACGTTGCGGAATTGCCGCGGTAATTTCCTCGGCAATCCTGCACCTCCCTGCCGCGGGAAATATGCATTTCTATTGGTATGCGTATTCCCGCTAAAAACTAGCGTTTTGCAAGAGTAATCTTAGCTTGCAGAATGCTAGCGTTTTCCAAGCGATCTGTAGCATCGCTTGGAAAACTGATTGACAGGTTGGTCACACGAGTCACACATATTGTTTGACAAGTGTGACCAACTTTTTACTATTGATGCTGCCTATGCCGCATCAATAGTAAAAAGATCTAATGTAAAAATAATAAAAAAATAATAAATCGTGCTATTCTCACCTTCCGGCGGCCCCCTCAGCCTTCCCGCCTCTCAGCGACGCTCCCGGCCAATCCCATTCCCAGTAATGCATAGCGACAATGACCCCAGATGATGAAGCATCACGCGAGACCTCTACGTCATCTGGGGTGATTCTCACAATGCATTACTGGGAACGGGATTGGCCGGGAACGTCACTGAGAGGCGGGAAGGCTGTGGGGGCCGCCGAAGGTGAGAATATCATTATTTTTTATTTTAATTATTGTTTTTTTTACAGGGATATGGTACCCAGGGCCTGGAGGAGAGTCTCCTCTCCTCCAGGCCCTGGGTACCATCAGCACATGAACCGCTTACTTTGCGCATGGTGGGCTTAGCCACATGCGGAAAGTAAGCAGTTCAATGCATTCCTATGGCGGCGTAATCGCCGCGATTCCGGAAAAAGAATGAGCATGCTGCTTTTTTTCCGCGATGCGATTGCACCGCGGAAAAAAGCGAAGCATGTGCACATCATTGCGAAATGCCATAGGATATGAGTTGTGTTGGGTAAGCGATTTTGCCGCGCTTTCGCAGCGTTTTCGCCTCGAAAAACCGCAACACAATCGCTAAGAATCCTCAATGTGTGCACTTAGCCTTAAACTGCAGATATAGGGCTAATCTGCACGTTACTAGCGTTCTGAACCTGTCCGGCAACTGCACTTAGGGTATGTGCACATGTTGCGGATCCGCAGCAGATTTTGCCATGCGGATCGGCAGCAAAACTGCAAGTGATGTACAGTACCATTCTAGTCAATGGAAATCAAAAAACGCAGTGCACATGCTGCGGATTTTTCCACTCAGATTTGCTGCAGATTTAAAACTGCAGCATGTCACTTCTTTTGTGCAGATCCGCAGCGTTTTGAGACCTGCTCCATTATAGGAATCTGCAGGTCTCAAAAAGCAGGGGAAATCCGCACAAAAACTGCAGTGAATCTGCAGTAAATCTGCACTAAATCCGCAGATAAAACGCAGGTTACTTTACCTGCGGATTTAGCAAAATCTGTGCGGAAAATTCCACAGCAGAATCCACAACGTGTGCATATAGCCTTAGAGTCCCACGGGGAGCAGGAAATGAACTTTAATCCTCCCGGCAGAGTTAGGCCGGGATCACACATGCGACGATGTCGTCCGACACTCGCATGTGAAATCCCAGCTCTGGCGCCGGCACTCGGGAGTGGAGTGCGCAGCTGCATGTAGTTCTATACAGCCGCTCGCTCCACTCCTGAGTGCCGGCGCCAGAGCTGGGATTTCACATGCGAGTGTCGGACGACTTCGTTGCATGTGTGATCTCGGCCTTAGAGTTTCAGTCATAGGGCCAACGCTGGCACAGGTTCAGTCACCTGTGTATAGAGAGTGGCAGCTGTAACCCTGCCCCCGCAATGATTGACAGCAGCTCAGCATTAGAGCTGGCTCTATACACAGAACGGTGACTTACACCTGAACACTGGCGAGAGGACTAAGGGCTCATACTCACTGGATACAAAAACGGATGATTGCAAGCCGATAAAAAATCGGATTGCAATCGGACCAATGTTATTCAATAGGGGACTTCTCATTTGCGATTTTTTTTCTCAGCTGAAATCTGTCTGAGAAAAAAATCGCAGCATGCTGCGATTTGCAGCGATTTTGGCATGATAATCGCTAATGCAAGTCAATGGATGCGATAAAAAATCGGACAGCACTCGCACCATGCGAGTGCTGTCCGATTTATACGCACCATTGTCCTTTGAAAAGCTGGCAAATCATCCCCGGCTACTGTAAAATCACACTGACAGCTCACAAAACACTAGATATATACACATAGAATACATATATATATATATATTTTATATATATATATATATATATATATATATATATACACATATCATTGTGACACATATATATATTTATAGTTCATACACTTCTACATAGTATAATAGCCGCTAATTCAATTGCCGGCTTTTGTGAAATTACAGATCCAACATGAAATGACACATGGTTTACATACAGTTAACCATGTCATTTCATGTAGTTTGATATATGGTTTTCATTAACAATTACATGAGTGTATGTGTGCAAAATTTCATACAGCTAGGGGTTAATTAAAGGTGTGAATTCGTTGAAAAAAAATGCGTGGGCTCCCGCGCTATTTTCTCAACCAGACAGACAAAGCCAGCGAGTGGGGGCAGATAATAATAGCCTAGGGAGGGTGCATTTATTTTGTGCCCCCCCCTGGCTACTAACATCTGCCCCCAGCCACCCCAGAAAAGGCAAATCTATAATTAGATGTGCCCTTTCTGGCACTTTGCCGGTCTATTCCCATTGCCCTGTAGCGGTGGCGAATGGGTTAATAATGGGTTGCTATTGAAAGATGACTTTAAGCCAGGTTAATAATTGAAAGTTGTCAATTTGACAAGTCTCAATTATTAATCCTATTGAAGGAAATAAAAAAAAACACACGCACATGAAGAATAAATAATTTTAATTAAATAAACACACATTTTTTTGACCATCTTTTATTTGACTGGTAATCCTTGCGAAGCCCTTGCTCTCCTGTAATAAAGAAAAAATAATAAACAACATTATTCTTACCTATCCGCCGCTCTGTCAGGTCCCACGCTGTAATCCTTCACAAAGGGTTAACTAGCTTTCAGCCAAGAAGCGCAGCTAATGCTGCCTGCTCAGCTGTAAGCTCCCGAATTAATGAGTTCCTCTCCTGACGACAGGAGAGGAACTGATTACTGTGGCAAGCTTCACTGATTGCTTCCCACTGTAATCAGTTCACTTCAGGTCAGCCGGGGACACCGCACAGCATCAGTGACGTCCGAGGGAGTCCCGGCTGACATGAAGTGAACTGATTTCTGTGGGAAGCTATCAATTAAGCTTCCCACACTAATCACTTCCTCTCCTGTCGGCCCGAAGAGAAGCTCATTCATTTGTGGGATTACAGTTTAGCAGCAAGCATTAGCTGTGCTGCTTGGCTGTAATCCTGTTAACCCTTTGTGAAGGATTACATCGTGGGACCTGACAGAGCACCAGATAGGTAAGAATAATGTTGTTTTATTATTTTTTCTTTATTACAGGAGAGCAAGGGCTGCACAAGGATTACCAGTTAAATAAAAGATGGTCAAAAAATGTGTGTTTATTTCATTAAAATTATTTATTATTAATGTGTGTGTTTTTTTTATTTCCTTCAATAGGATTAATAATTGAGACTTGTCAAATTGCCAACTCTCAATTATTAACCCGGCCTAAAGTCACCTTCCAATAGCAAGGTGGCTTTAACCATTATTAACCCATTCGCCACCGCTACAGGGCAATGGGAGTAGACCGGCAAAGTGCCAGAAAGGGCGCATCTAATTATAGATTTGCCTTTTCTGGGGTGGCTGGGGGCAGATGTTAGTAGCCAGGGGGGGCACAAAATAAATGCACCCTCCCTAGGCTATTATTATCTGCCCCCACTCTCTGGCTTTATCTGTCTGGTTGAGAAAATAGCGCGGGAGCCCACACATTTTTTTTCAACGAATTCACACCTTTAATTAACCCCTAGCTGTATGAAATTTTGCACACATACACTCATGTAATTGTAAGTGAAAACCATATATCAAACTACATGAAATGGCATGGTTAACTGTATGTAAACCATGTGTCATTTCATGTTGGGTTCTGTAATTTCACAAAAGCCGGCAATTGAATTAGCGGCTATTATACTATGTAGAAGTGTATGACCTATATATATATATATATATATATATATATAATAATTATTTGCTTTTTGTGTACATTTTTTTTTACAATGTGATTTTTACATCATTTTTTACATAGAGATAACTGCTCTATGAAAAACGTCATGTTAAAATCGCATTGCATACAGATGGAAAATGGATGGAAAACGGATGGTGCGATTAAAAATCGCATACAAATCGCATGACAATCGCATGACAATTGCATATATTTGGACCGTTTTTTCCATCCAGAAAATGGACCTTTTTTTGTCCCACAAATGCGTATGAGCTCTCAAGTTGATTTCCTACCAGCAGCAGGTCTTTTAAGTCCGGGTAGGTTCAGAACACTATTAACCTGCAAATTAACCCCATATCTGCGGGTTTATAGCTTTTTTTCACATGACACGTTCTCATTTTAATCAAAAGCAGGCGCACCTTTATTTTTTGTTAAGAAAACAAACGGCTCTTTGAGATCTTGTGTTGACTGAATATATATACAAATTACAATCAGAAAATATACCCTAAGCTATTAATTCCAGAGTTGCTGGCTAGAGTTTGTCAAGCAAAGATTTTCACTAAATTGCATGTCAATATTTTAGTTTTCATTAGGGTGAGTTTCCACGGTCAGGAAACGCTGCGTGTTTGGCGCTGTGCGCTGGCGCAGCGCCAAACACGCAGCGTCCAGATGTTACAGCATAGTGGAGGGGATTTCAAGAAATCCCGTCTCCACTATGCGTAACAATACGCAGGTGGCAGACCTGCGTAAACGGACATGCGGCGCGTCTTTTTAGACCGCAGCATGTCCTCGCGTATTGCGGCGACGGTGCGTCGCCGCAACATAATTAACACAGGGCTATGTAGCCCTGCGCTCTTTCCGGAGGTGTTCCGGAGGTGTCCTGAACACCTCCGGAAAGAGCGCGCGTCAGAAAGGGGGCGGGGCTTAGACGGAGCGGAATTTCCGCTCCGTCAAAAGCGCTATGGTTCCGGACCGTGGAACCATAGCCTTAGACTAGCCAATTAGTGGAATAACTAGAAGTGAATAAATCACTATAACTAACAGCGCACACAGCGCCAGAATGTTTTTTCTATCACCAGTATGTGGATTTTAATTGTTTGATACTTATAAAAATATAATTTTATCTATTTTTTTTGGATGCACTGATCAACTTTACTTTTCTTGGACTAATGGAAAAAAATAGTGGTTAGATCACAGCATTCATATTTTGAATATCTAGTCATGTCTTTTCCTTTTACTTTGTAAGGTTATGTGCACACGTTGCGGATTGGGCTCAGGAATTTCCTGAGCGGATTCTTCCACTCTTGGCAGAATCCGCAGCTAAAAATCCGCACGCTTTTAATGCGGATTTTAAGCAGATTTTCATGCGGTTTTTGGCCTGCGGTTTTCTATAAATGTTAATGGGTGTAGAAACGCTGCGGAATCCGCACAAATGATTGACATGCTGCGGAAAATAAACCCCTGCGGATTCCTTGCGGAATTTTCCGCAGCATGTGCACAGCAATTATTTTTTCCATTGCTTAATACTGTATGGTCAAACAGTTGCGGATCTGCAGCGATTCCACTCGGAAAATCCACTGCGGATCCGCAACAAATCCGCAACGTGTGCACACAGCCTAATACTTCAAAAATTTTCTTAGCATTATTATATTAATGTAGTTAACTCCTTCATGACCTTGAGGTTGTACGTTTTGTGTTTGCGTTTTTGGCTCCCTTTCTTCCCACTGAGCTATACCTTTTTTATTTTTCGGTCAATATGGCCATGTGAGGGCTTGATTTTCTGCAAGCTTTTGTACTTTTGAAAGGCACCATTGGTTTTACCATATAGTGTACTGGAAAATGGGGAAAAATTCCAAGTGCAGTGAAATTGAAAAAAAAGTGCAATTCCATATATTTTTTTTACTATGTTCACTAAATGCTAAAACTGACCTGCAATTTTGATTCTCCAGGTTAGTATGAGTACGCAGATACCAATCATGTATAAGTTCTTTTTTATTTAAATGGTGACCCCCCCAAAAAAAGGCGTAATTTTCAGAGACCCATAGCGTCTCCATTGTTTGGCAACTGGGGCTGGGTGAAGGATTTTTTTTGCGTACCGAGCTGACATTTTTATAGACAACATTTTGGGGTAGATGCGATGTTTTAATCACCTGTGGTTGCATGTTATTGCAATGTTGCAGCGATCAAAAAAAAGTAAGCGTGTCGTTTTGACTTTTTTCTTGTTACGCCATTTACTGATCAGATGAATATGCATATTTTTTATTTTTTATTTTTTCATTTGATCGCTTGTGCTTAAGCCCTGCTATGTGTAGCAAAAATATTCATCTGCTATAAACGCTGGCCACTGAGGTCTCCTGCAGACCCTTGTTTGTCATGCCAAGCCATCGGCGCCCCATGATCATGTGACAGGTACATGGATGGGAGGGATTAGTGACGCGCTTCCGGCGTGGCCATGTTAAACATCCGCTGTCGGAGATTGACAGTGGCACTTAACATGTTAACAACCACAGGTGGATCGCGATTCCACTCACGGCTGTTAGGGGCACATGTGAAATCATTGCCGGAGCCCGCATGGAGAGCAGAGACACGACCATAGGTCGTGAAGGGATGGATCAAAGCAGTTGGGTACGAAAAGTATTGTGATTTTTAAATTATTTAAATAAATTTTTGACAACCAGCCAAGCTAAAGCAGACAATTGGGGGCTGGTATTCTCAGGCTGGTAAGGGGCCATGGATATTGCCCCTCAGCCTAAAAATAGCAGTCCACAGCCGCCCAGAAAAGGCGCATCTATTAGATGCGCCAATTTTGGCCCTTTGCCCAGCTATTTTCAGTTGCCCTGTGGTGGAGGCAAGTGGGGTTCACATTTGTGAGGTTGACGTCATCTTTGTATTGTCCCGTGACATCAAGCCCATGGTTTAGTAATGGAGAGTCATCTATAAAATACCTATCCATTACTAATCCTATAGTCATATTGTAAATAAACACACTGAGTATAAAATCTTTTATTTGAAATAAACACATTTTTAACATTTTTACTTTTTATTTAAAAATAACAAACACGTTATAATCACCTAACACCTATTCCACTGAAGCCATGGTGTCCTGTAAAAGCATAAAATAATAACAACAATAATACTCATCTCATGCCCATTCCATTAAAACCCTCATCTCCTGTAATAAAACAAAAATAAAAAAAAACCACATCCCTCACCTGTCAGTCGTCTGTCAATGCCCTTTAAACCATGTCTGAGAAAAATGCTTACAACATGGACGTGCCAAGATGCGACAGTCCAGGCTGAGAACCACTGATGAATAAGCTGCTGTGAGCTCAGCATCAGTGACAGCGGTGACCTCATTGAGGTTACCACTGGTCACTGAGGCTATGTTCCCAGCAGACATAAAAAAACTGACCGCACATCCAAAAATAGACCCAATGTGAACAGGTGCTAAACCTAGAGTCACCAACTCATGCACATACAAGAAAAAAAGGTAGCACACTGTAGCGCTATAGCTTGCAAACACGAAATATGAAAAATGAATTGCATCACTGCCTTAGAAATATGAAAATTGAGAACTCTTAGCGCATAAGTGCCAAATTATGTGTACCTGATAGCCACGTTAAGGCTCTTCTGTATATCAGGTCCTAACTAATGCCAATCCTTGCTTAGAAAAGTCTGTCTGCATGGGAACATATGAATCCCTCTCTAGACTGAATCTACATCTCGTGGAGGGTAATGGCCCTGATATAATTAAAACGCCTGTGACCCATGCAGACAGACTTTTCTAAGCGAGGATTGGCATTAGTTAGGACCTGATATACGAGAAGAGCCTTAACGTGGCTATCAGGTACACATAATTTGCCATCTTATGCGCTAAGACTTCTCAATTTTTCATATTTCTAAGGTAATGATGCAATTCATTTTTCATATTTTTCATATTTCGTGTTTGCAAGCTATAGCGCTACAGCGTGCTACCTTTTTTTCTTGTACGTTCCCAGCAGGGCTGAACTGCGGGGTCCTCGGTGAGATTACCGCTAGAACAGTGAGAAAAAGTCTTACGGTGCAGAGGTGAGTTCATGGTGAGAAATTTTTCATCTCTCCCCATGAACTCTGAGCTCAGCTCTGCATCAGATCAGACATAATGAGGAATTTCATGTACATAACATGGCATCTGGAGTGGTCTCGAATATGAAAAGTTCATCAAAAAATCCATGGACTCAAGGAAAATCAGGCAATGAAATAAAAAAGATTATGTCACGTGTCTCCTGGAAAGTTATATTTTGTGCAGTCAGTACTGGCCGCTACAAAGTATTTCACATATTCAAATAATAAATCCAAAGATAACTCTGTAGTGTTGAGCGATACGATACCGCAAGTATCGGGTATCGGCCGATATTAGCTCTATCGGACTTTCGATACTTAGTTCTGATATTTTCGTCTTATCGGATACCGGAATCGGATTTGTCACTGTCACTGTCAGTGTCCGTCGGTCGGGTCTGTCAGGAGTCAGCGGCACTTACCTGGCAGAAGATCTCCGGCAGTCACGGGCTGGACTGCTTGATGGCCGCCATCATCTTTCCCCGGCGGTCACATGCAGTTTCTCGCGATAACTGCAGTGACTGCTGGGTAATCCCGGCCATAAAGCAGTCAGTCCGATGACGTCACCGCCGGGGAAGCAGGTAATCAGCTGTGCTGCGCCGGGATGTCAGGCTCTGCCTGTCATTGCGATGTAGCAGAGCTGGATCGTCGTGGGACACTCGTTACTATGGACTGCGTCGGACAGGTGGTATACTGTTGTTTTGTTTTTTTTCTTTTTTTACAGGAGATCGATGGCGTCGCAGGAATGAGAGTATAATAAAATTAATGAAAACTGTGTTGTCTCTTTTATTTCATTAAAATACTTTTTTCTTGCTGTGTCTTTTTTTTTATACATTTAAAAACTTTGGGATTAATAATGGATCGGTGTCTTATTGACACCTCTCCATTATTAACCGGGCTTATTCTCACCGTGCAATCAACGGTGACATTAACCCCTTATTACCCCACTTGCCACCGCTACAGGGCAGTGGGAAGAGCCGGGTAAAGTGCCACAATTGGCACATCTTTTGATGCGCCAAATGTGGGGCTGCTGTAGCCTGGTATTATCAGGCTGTTGAGGGCCAAAATCCATGGGCCTTGACAGTCTTTTAATACCAGGCCGCAGCAGTCTGCATTTTACTTGGCTGGTTAACAAAAATAGGGGGACCCCTATGCCGTTTTTTTTTCGAGGGGATCCCCTATTTTTGTTAACCAGCCAAGATATGCAGACTGCTGTGGCCTGGTATTATCAGGCTGGCAAGGTCCATGGATATTGGATCCTTACCAGCCTGAAAAACCAGGCCTCAGCAGTCTGCTTCATCTGGCTGGTTAACAAAAATAGGGGGGACCCCACGCCAAATTTTTTTCGAGGGGATCCCCTATTTTTGTTAACCAGCCAAGATATGCAGACTGCTGTGGCCTGGTATTATCAGGCTGGCAAGCAGGGTCGGACTGAGGCACCGGGACACCGGAGAAACCTACGGTGGGCCCCAGCTCCTGCGTGGTGGGCCCTGATTTGAAAGGATAGGTCGCGGGGCAGAGGGGGCGGTGGCCCCGGGGCCCGCGCTCTGAGGGGGCTCACCCGGAGCTACGATACAGTTACATTCTGCGGCAGAGCAGGGAGAATCGCTCTCCCTGCTCTGCCGCCCGGAAGCTATGGGGCCTGAACAGGCGTTGGGGGGGCCCGGTGCCAGCAGTGGGCCCCCACACCGTCATCGGAGGGTCAGCTGTATCAGCATCCAGCCGATAAAGCTGACCGCATGGAGAGAGAAGGAGCGAGCGCTCCTTCTCTCCCATAATCCCCCTCTCAGCGTATGACAGCGGGCGCAATAACATCACCTGCCGGCGCCCGCTGTCAGACGCTGAGAGGGAGAACAGTGAGCAGCACAGGAGCCGGGAAGTGAGTTTTTTTTTTGATTTTTTTTTAATGGGGGTGCAGTCGAGTCCTGGCTGGAGAAGTCGTCATGTCGGTGTGGGCAATTCCATTAGAAAGAACATCAGCGGTAAGTCATTATCTGTACATGTGCTGTAATCTATTATATGTTCTGTAGGACTGGTATTATTTAACACAGACCATATGGCGGTAATATCAATATTGGTCTTTTTATATATAGATTATTTTGGCCAACAGCGCGGTCATTTGCTGAGGTTCTCTGATGATGGGCCCACTCAGAAGTTTTGCCCCCACTAAACCAAAACCCTAGCTACGCCTATGGCTCTCTCTCTAGTCTTTCTTTCTCGCTCTGTTCTTTCCTTCTCGCTCTCTGTTCTTTTTTCTCTCTGTTCTTTCTTTCTCTCTTTTCTTTCTTTCCTCTCTTTCTTTCTCTGTTTGTTCTTTCTCTCTCGCTGCTCTTTCTTTCTTTTCCTCAGTACCAGCCACTGTGCCCTCATTACCAGTCAGTGATCAGCAGTGCTAAATGGTTACGCTTGGGGCGAGGATATGGGTGTGATTAGCTGTGAAATGGGTGTTGTCGGGGCGTGGCCTTAAATTTTCAGCGGCGCGCAACACGCGCCGCAGCCTTTAATCCTCTTTCCTGTCTTCCAAATTTGGGAGGTATGCTGTATGACCTCCCTACAACTTCTGGCCATGCTCCTGATGAGCGCGACGGATGGTCTCGTGAGGGATCTCCTCCCACACCTGGACTAAAGCATCCACCAACTCCTGGACAGTCTGTGGTGCAACGTGGCATGGCCTAAAATTTGCTGCAGCAGGCACAGCGTGCCACAGCCTTTGTCCCTCTTTCCCTTCTTCAAAGGTTGGGAAGTATGATGGTGGGCCCCAAGAATAATTTTTCTCTGGTGGGCCCAAGGTACTCCAGTCCGACGCTGCTGGCAAGGTCCATGGATATTGGCTCCTTAACAGCCTTAAATACCATGCCTCAGCAGCAGGGGCGTACATATAAATCATGGGGCCCCATAGCAAAAGTCAGAATGTTCCCCACCCCCCCAAAAAAAAAACCCAGAGGCATTGTAAATGTAAAGTGCCAGCACAGTGAGGGAAGTTGAGTCGCACAGAGACAGGGGTTTTGGTGGTACTCGGCACCGATCACGTCGACTTCTATGGGGGATGTCACGAGTAGCACAGCTCGGTCCGTGACCTGGGCGAGCACTGGAATGTGGGATATTTCCAGGGGATGATAGAATGTTCGTGTAGTTTGTCGTGACGCCACCTGTAGTACCTGGTCAGGGTGTCCAGCGCTGCTGTGCAGGTCCTCTGGAAGGGATGGTGTAGTGCAGGTAGGTGAAAAGTCTTCTACAGGTAACACGCTATCCTTCCAGGGCAGATAGATGTGAGATAGAGCAATGGTGCAAAGTGATGTAGCAGAGTGGACTATGCGACGTAGTAAGAAAGCAGGAAACACTTCAAGTTAAACGTTGCATAATAAAATTTTTAATAATAACATTACAAAAGTGCAAATGGCTTATATTATGTGACATGTTTTGCTACTGTTCATACCCTTGATATGTGTTATACATGTGTGTTAATAAATACATATTCAACAAAAGTGCAAATAGCATTAGTGCCGAAGTTCGTGGAGACTTCTTAGGACTACAACCCCACCGGGTAACTTCACAGTGTCCTTTACTTGTGCTTGTGGAGGACCCGCTCCAAACCTCCAACTGTGGTCTTGGGTGGGCTGCAAGACTTTCCTTGAGCAGACCTCACTTTCGGCCACACCAAACGGGTTTTTAGTTTCTGAGGTAGTTGAAAATAGTGCACAGTAAAGTTTTTTGTAAAACCAAGATGGAGCACCGAAGTGCCAACTATTTACAGAAAAGTTTGTGAGCCAGTACAGTTCATGGCTTCAAAGTTCAACATTTTCATTACAGTGAAACACCATTACCCAACCTGGGTATATTAAGGCAACAATAAACTTGTTCTTCTGAACATTCACCCGTCCGGGTACATCAAACCATTACCCAACCTGGGTATATTAAGGCAACAATAAACTTCTTTTTATGAACATTCACCCGTCCGGGTACATCAATAATTTAACTATTTACATACAGAGACCCTGTCCGGGTTATTTAGACTTCTTTGGCTGGCCTCTTCCAGGTACCACCTGGTACTGTTCTGGAGCTTGCCAAACATCCGTGACAGGAGGGTCCACCCAGACCTGATGACGTCGTGTGGCCTGTACAGTGACGTCGTGACCCGCTATCTGGGTCTGTGTGGCCACCTCTTTCGTCTCCCTCCGGGTCTGGAACCCTATGTCCCGGACTGTACGAACCCCAGGGGGCCTAACAGGCGCCGGGTACGGGCCAGCTATCATTATCATGTCCATAGCTGGGGCTGCTGAGGAGACCACTGAGGGAGGCTGGGGAGATTTACGGCGTGGGGTGGGCACTTGTGCAGAGGCCTGGTTGGGGGAGGCTGAAGGCTCGTAGGGTCTGTCAGTTTCCTGACACTCTGGGGAGTAGGGGTCGCACCTGGTAACATTTAGGGCGTACCATCCATTGTAACCCCAGTGTCGGGTGTAAGTCACCAAGTCTCCTGGCAACAGGTCCCTCCACGGGTGTCCTTCTGGGAGGTGAGCCTCCACGTCCCGCCGGGTTACAAAAACTTCTAAATAAAGTCCAGGCTCCTGGATGAAGCCCCAACCACCTTTTAACTTAAAGTTCCGTACTGCACCCTTACGCCGCGGCTCCCTCACCGTACTTTTATCCTTTCTCATACGTGCCTTCTCTGCCAGGTCCTTCTCCAGGTGACGTTGCCGAAGCTTTTGGGATTCTCGCTGCTCCCTTTGTCGCTCTGCTTCCCGCTCCCAACGTCTCCACTCTTCCTCCTGACGCCGGTTGTAATTCTCCTCCACCAGCAGCTCCATGTCTCCAACATCAAACGCCAGCTTACGATGTCCGGTTTGCGGCAGCTCTCCTGGCGCCCGCCAGTCCTGGCGGCGCTCACCTGTGGCGGAAGCAGCCCGCTCTGGAACAGATGACGGTCGGGGCTCCGGTACAGGCAGGTAGAGCTCTGGTGCCTGCGCGGCCTCCTCCATGAGGACGGGTGTCGCTTCTTCTGCCTCAGCGACGGGGGCAGACAGCGGGATCTGGGGTGCTGGTGCGGCGTTTTCAGCAGGAACGGGTGCCTCCACTGTGATACTGGCAATCAGTTCAGATTGCAAGGGCTGGGATGCCCGCACGGCCTCCTCTACTGGAACGGGTGCCTCCACTGAGATACTGGCAACCGGTTCAGATTGCAAGGGCTGGGATGCCCGCACAGCCTCCTCTACTGGAACGGGTGCCTCCACTGAGATACTGGCAACCGGTTCAGATTGCAAGGGCTGGGATGCCCGCACGGCCTCCTCTACTGGAACGGGTGCCTCACCTTCCGGTACAGACACTTCAGGGGTAAGAGGGATTGGCGCCGCTCCAATTGTAGTTTTAGGGCCCGCCAGCTCGCTTCCATCCTGGCGACCTCCTCCCGGTGCCGGGCCAGGTCTCTCAGGGTATCCTCCGCTTCTTCCAGCGTAGGAGGGTTTCCAGGTCGGGTGCCAAACGGTGGCTCCGTGGCGATCGGGTCGCTTCCGTGGGGGGAGAGCTCTGACTCCTCCATTCCTTCCCACTTCTGCTCACGTCCATTCGCCATCTCTGCCAAGTCACATGTGTCATTAGCATCAGGAGAGGCGACATCTTTTGTAGGGAGGCGGGACCTTCGCGTTCGTTTCCGCCCACTGAGGAGGATGAGGAGGCGGAACTCCAGAGCTGTGGGGCACGATCTTACATTGCAGTAACATTTAGAGTGTGCGGACATCGTTTTCGCGCCACGGAGTGAGTGTACGCCCACGAGAGCACGCCCTTATTCTTCACCTGTGCCTCGTGGCGCAGATATGACGGAAAAATGGCAAATACAGTCTATGATGATTTTTGCAATTCTCAAGCAAAAAAAACAGTTCAATTAAGGCACACAGGACTCGCTTATAGCGAGCTTCTGAATCCTGTTCGTGACGCCAAAGTTGAGTCGCACAGAGCCACAGGTTTTGGGGGTACTCGGCACCAAGCCCGTTGACTTCTATGGGGGATGTGACGGGTAGCACAGCTATGTCCGTGCCCTGGTCGCTCACTGGAATGTGGGATATTTCCAGGGGATGATAGAATGTTTGTGTAGTTTGTCGTGACGCCACCTGTAGTACCTGGTCAGGGTGACCAGCGCTGCTGTGCAGGTCCTCTGGCAGGGATGGTGTAGTGCAGCTAGGTGATAAGTCTTGTACAGGTAAGACGGTATTCTTCCAGGGCAGATAGATGTGAGATAGAGCAATGGTGCAGAGTGATGTAGCAGAGTGGAGTATGCGACGTAGTAAGAAAGCAGGAAAGGAAACAATTCTTACTACAAAGACATGCAGCATAAGGCTGCCTCAACCCCTCCCATCCAACTAGCTACACCCTGTTCTAACCAGCCTGAGCTAGACCATCCCATTGGGTCCGCCTACACTCAGCTGGCATAGTGTACTGTTGAATGCAGTGGTTGGAGTCAATGGGGTTTTCCTCCTTACCTGAGAGTAAGTTGTCACACCGCTGGGTGCGATGCAACATCTCTGTGGCGACTGGACCCTCGGGTGCTTCTGTCTTTTCACAAATGCCGGCTTTACCCGGCAATTGAATCAAGGCTATTTTACTATGTAGAAGTGAATAAACTATAAATATATGTATATATATGTCACAATGACATGTATATATATATATATATATATATGTATTCTAAGTGTGTATATTTTGTGTTTACAAGGAAAGAAAGTGTTTTTTTAGTTGCGATATTTTGTTCCCATAGACTTACATGGGACTTCCGGTATCGGAATCGGATATCGCCGATATTTAGTGATATCGGCGATGCCATTCCGATCCGATATTTTTAGATATCGAGCAGTATCGCTCAACACTATAACTCTGAGAAAGTTGAGACTGCTGGAGTGAACAGTTAGTGACCAACCGAAGGCAACAAACAACCGCCGATCGGAAAACCTTTACCAGTTGTCGTTCATTTAATAACCTGTTTACACAGGCAGACTGCAGTAAACGATGCGCACTGAGAGAACTGTATTAGATTGCTCAGTGAAAATATGGTGCCATGGTTCTCAGCAGTGCGAGTCCTGTTTACGCCGAGAGAGACCTATCACTTCAGGGCAGCGGGCGGGGGGAAGCAGCCAGGTACCCATCTGTTTGACTAGTATCCCATGCGGCTTGGTCCCCGAACGGCTGTAAAAGCATGTTTCTCTGAAATGTTGCAGCGTTACAGAGTCAAACATATATGGTTGAAATCAGACAGCCAGTGTTTGATACTTCCTGCCCATGAATCGGGATGCATGTATCAGCTTCAAATTCCCTGTAAGGCCCTGTGCACACGTTGCGTTTTTAGATGCGTTTCCGCTGCGTTTTCAACGTGCGGAAACGCATCCAACCCACAGCACATGCAATGTAATCCAATGGGAACCGCATGTCTACTGTGCACATGCTGCGGAAAAAAATGTGTGGTTTTGCCGCGCTTTATTTTCCGCAGCATGTCAATTCTTTGTGCGGAACTGCAGCGGTTCGGCGCCCATTGACTTGCATTGAAACGGGAACTTCCGCAGCAAATCCGCAGATCTAAAAAAGATCTGCGGTTTTGCTGCGGGTGAAACCGCTGCAGTTCGGGAGGAGGGAAGTGTGTGGGTGGTGCGTGGACGTGTATAGTGTGCGGTGCTATGTGTGTGGGCGGTGCGTGGGCGTGTATAGTGTGTGGCGCTGTGTGTGGGCGGTGCGTGGGCGTGTATAGTGTGCAGCGCTGTGTGTGTGGGCGGTGCGTGGGCGTGTATAGTGTGCGGCGCTGTGTGTGTGGGCGGTGATTGTGTGCCAGTGTCTATGTGTAGCCCAGCTGTGACTGGAGCCACATGTTACCCTGGGGATGCACAAAAGGTAAATCCATGATAACCTATAAGCACACAACACTTCACATTTTCCCTGGTTCCACCAGAGGGAGCCCTTGAGACGACAGTAGTGAGATGAAGGCAGTCTAGCTGCGAGTTAGCTAGTCGTTGGTTTTACCTCAGAGAAGAGATCAGATTAGCCTGAGGGCTGAAGGGATTAGATCAGAACGAGATCTTGTCAGAGCGTGTTGCAGAGCAGACAAACTAGTTACCTCAGACGAGTAGAGAGGGAAAGACTAGCCAAAGAAAGACTTATCTGAAAGCCTGAGGACTTCAGGACTTACTCAGCTTACATCGTGGAGTCCAGTGTAGTGGAAAGGATTGCCACTTAGTCTGGTCAAAGTTGAGTCCACTGAGAGTGCTTCAGCGACCATTTTCAGTAAGTAAGCGTGCCGACGCTTGGAGAGCGGTGAAGAAAAGAAAGCTGACATCTGCTGCTAGTTTGTGCTTATGATAGTGGTGAGAGTAGGACGAAAGGCAGGTGGAAGAAAGAGGAAAAGAGAGTGACCGAGGTCAACCAGCATTGATAGCTTACCTCCACTCTGCACCACCGGACACCGGGTCCGCGCTTACCAGCATCTGCACGACTGGTAGGAGACACCGGAGACCCTGGACTTCAAGTCGCAGGGGCCCAGCAGTGCTGATACGTAACCGAGGTTAGGAAGACGGGGGTCTGGCAGGTACCGCCACAGAGACACTGTTCTGTCCACAAGAAGACCTCACCTCAAGGTCAGCCGGGCGTAGCTGAAAACACGGAGTTAAGCTTTGTTTTATGCAAGTCAGAAACTCACACACATTAAAGGCGTAAGGAGGCCCTACACCTACTCAGTGGATTACTGGACGTGCATCCTCCACCCTGACGGCTTCCCGGGACGTGCCTGCAAATATCACCAGTAAAGGTACAGAAAGAGACTTGCTTGTGTGTGTCTGCATTATTGCTCCTGCACCCCTACACCGCCATATACTCTGAGGAATCAGTCTCGCCTGTGGGAGACTTAACACCTTGCTGCCCCAAACCTTCAGAGGACTTACCCTGCAGCGCTGGTTACCCTAACCAGGAACCACAGGTGGCGTCACGAACATTCTATCATCCCCTGTAAATATCCCCCTTTAGTGAGCGCCCAGGGCAACAGACCGAGCTGCGCTACCCGTGACATCCCCCAGTAAAGTGAACGGGCTCGGTGCCGAGTATCCCAAAGCCCTGGTACGTGCGACTCATCTTTGGCGTCACTAACAGGATCCGAAGCTTGCTATACGTGAGTCCTGTGTGCCTAAAGTGGACTGTTTTTGTGCTAGAGACTGTGTTGCTGTTTTTGAGATTTTTGGCGCCAATTGTCTGCCATTGCCCGCCAAATTGCAGCGTTACAGCGCAAAGAGAAGGGGCGTACCTGCAGAAAGCGCGCGGAGTCCCGGACACGCCCCCAACGCTGACGCGGCGGCAGGTCCTGTGGAGAACTTCAGTGATCGCTCTGACGTCAGAGCGCCGGCGATGCAGGTCCTTCCACATCGCTGTGCCTGGCAGAGCTGCAGCCTTCAGGAGAAGGTAGGCCACGCTTAACTAGGGGGGTGCAGACATGTCGCAGCCGCAAGCTGACAGCGCGGCCCAGGGCGACCGCTCCGGTGACTTACCCGCCGGCGCTGCCGCGCGGGATGGAAACGTTGGCTCCTCACCTGGTCCTATGGCCCCGATAGTACCGCTAACGCTGCCATACATGCCTGGAGCGAAGTGGCTCCCTCAGTACAGCGGTAAGCCAGATACCCTGTCAGGGTTTAAACGCAAAATATGCAGCATAATGGACATGTACCCTATGACAGAGAAACAAAGAGCTGCAGTGGTAGTAGGACAACTGACTGGTCCTGCAGAAAGGGAAGTAGAGACTTAGACAGCTGCAGACCAGGAATCAGTGCTTTCAATTTTCTTAAAACTACAGACTATTTTTGAGGACCGCACTGAAACAGATCTCCGGATGAGGTTTTACCAATGCTCCCAGAGACCAGATGACAGTATTAGGGACTACGCCTGCCGACTACAGGGGGCCCTGCGAGCTCTCAAACAGGTTAACCCTATAAGTGCCATTAATGAAAGCAAAATGTTGAAGGAACAATTTGTACGGGGACTGAGGTCCCAAGCTGAAAGCAGAACTGTGCACTGGTGGTCCTTGGATCATCCTGACGCTACCTTTGATACCCTAAAAAATATGGCTATAAAAGGACTGCGACCCCTGGAGAAGCCTGAGGTGGCAACCCAGTGTCACCCGGGTGAAGCCACTCTAAAGCCAGCAGCACCCACCTTTTCCCCGCTGGTGGCGGAAGCCAAAACGCAGGTGGCGCCCCCTACTGAGTTGGACTGTCTGCGCTTAGAAGTGCGCCAGCTGACTAAAAACCTGGCCGCTGTAATGAGTGCCCTGCAACTGCGGAAAGAGGAAGGAGGAAAGATCCTGATAGCTGACTGCCCAGAGGATGTCCCTTGGATGAACCGGAGGAAAAGGAGGACGTCGCCCCACCGGAGGAGGACAACGCCACCCCCAGGAGCGACCCCTGATCAGCACCATCCTCGCCGAGAGATAATCTGCTACCGTTGCAACAGAGAAGGTCATCTAGCCCGACAGTGTCCTTTAAACGAGCAGATCCTGGGTCCGAGGGCCAACACCCAGGACTAGACTCTTCAGGCCCCTCAGACTGGAACCGCAGGTTTGTGGGAGGAAGACCCTACCTGTCCATCATCCTGGACGGGATCGCAATCCCTGCCCTGCTGGACACTGGATCTCAGGTGACCATCATGCCTGATGTCCTGTATAATAAGTTTTGTCCATGGACAGTCTCCAGCCCCCGAGCCCTGACTTTGCTGTGTACGCCTCTAATGGTCTCCCTGTTGAAATACTCTGAGCCAAAAACGTGGACGTAAAGGTGGGCAGAGTGGAGCTGAAGGACCAGGGACTGTTAGTAGTAAAGACTGTAAATGAGGAAAATGGCTTAAATGTGGTTTTAGGTACAAACATTATTAGTAACTGGCTGGGAGAAGTTGTGTTTTTGCTCCAACAGCTCGCCGAAGTTGCCAGGCCAAAGCAAAAGGGAGTGATCCAGAGGGAGATCCGGGCCCTGATGTGCCAGCAGCAAGCGAAGCTGACAGATGGTGAAATTGGTAATGTACGGGTGACAGACCCGAACCCCATTGTGATACCCCCAATGAGTGAAATGCTTATATGGTGTAGAGCAGCAATAGGTCTCAGAGGACAGAACTACCAAGCAGTAGTAGAGCCCCATTGTTCAGAGCACAGACCTACACTCTTGACTGCTAGAGGGGTAGTAGAAGTACGAAATGGGAGAGTACCAGTACGTCTTCTCAACTGGGGAGAAGATGAAGTGAATTTACCATGCTATGCCACTGTTGCTAAATTACATACCGTAGATAACTACTCCATTCTCACGACCGAGTCCTTAGCCTCCCGCCAACCAGCGGAGGATAATGACCCAGCAACCCAGGTGGAGGATTGGTGTCAGCAGCTCCATGTCGGGACAGACACCACTGCAGCCCACCAGAAACAAGGAGTACTACGAGTGGTACAGGAGTACACACAGGTATTTAGCAAACACCCACTTGACTTTGGGACAATTAAGGGAGTACAACATCATATACCTACCGGCAACCATCCTCCCATTAAAGAGCGGTACAGGCCTATACCTCCAGCACACTACCAGAAAGCTAAGGAAATGTTGCGTGACATGAAGGAAGCAGGGGTGATAAGGGATAGTTGTAGTACCTGGGCAGCACCTCTAGTCCTAGTTAGGAAAAAGGATGGAAGCATGAGAATGTGTGTAGATTACAGATAAGTAAATCGCATTACACATAAAGATGCATACCCTTTACCACGCATTGAGGAATCCTTAGCTGCCTTAAAAACTGCTAACTACTTTTCCACCCTCGACCTCACTAGTGGGTACTGGCAAGTAGCTGTGGCTGAGGAGGATCGGGAGAAGACGGCTTTCACCACCCCGATGGGACTCTGTGAGTTTGACAGAATGCCGTTTGGACTCAGCAGTGCCCCGGGAACGTTCCAGAGAGTGATGGAGAGTTGCCTGGGACATCTCAACTTTGAAACCGTGTTGCTGTACCTGGACGACGTAATTGTGTACTCCAAGACGTATGAGGATCATCTGAAGCACCTGGCAGAGGTATTTGAGTCACTGTCCAAGTATGGGATGCAACTGAAGCCTTCAAAGTGTTATCTGCTCAAACAAAAGGTACAGTACTTGGGACATATTGTCAGCTCAGAAGGAGTAGCGCCAGACCCCGAGAAGGTCACTGCCATCCAGAAATGGCCGGAGCCAAAGAATCTCAAGGAGGTGCGCCAGTTCTTGGGACTGACAGGTTACTACCGGAGGTTTGTAAAGGACTACACCAAGAAAGCAGCGCCTCTGCAGGACCTTCTGGTAGGACAGCCCCTCAAGAGCAGAAATCCTCCATTCCACTGGGGTAAAGAACAAGCTGAGGCATTCACGGAGATGAAGGAGATCCTGACAGGCGATGAGATCTTAGCCTATCCTGACTACAGCCAGCCGTTCCTGCTGTATACTGATGCCAGCAATGAAGGATTGGGAGCTGTCCTCAGTCAGAAGAAAAATAGCCTGGAGAAAGTCATCGCATATGCAAGCAGGAAGCTCCGGCCGACCGAGAGAAACCCAGAGAACTATAGCAGCTTCAAGTTGGAGTTCCTGGCGCTGGTGTAGGCCATTACAGAAAGATTCAAGCATTACCTAGCCTCCAGCAAGTTCACTGCTTACACTGATAATAACCCCTTGACACATCTTGAAACAGCCAAGCTGGGAACCATGGAGCAACGTTGGATGGCTCGGCTGTCGAAATATCAATTTACCATCAAGTACAGGGCGGGCCGTAAGAACGCCAACGCTGACGCCTTGTCCAGAATGCCGCATGAGTCCGACACGGAAGAGGAATTGGATGATCTAGAAGAGATTGAGCTACCTGCATTCCACAGAAATGGGATGATCCACGAGCAACGAGCCTACAGGAGGCAGCGTGGTAAGACGTTAAACCCTTTACCTCACCACAGCTGGAAGGAGGCCCAGAACAGTGACCCGGTTGTCAGCCGCATCAAGGAGCTGATAACTCAGGAAGATTCCTCCTTGGAGAAGGATGCGTCTCAACAAGCAAAGCAGCTGTGGAACGAGAGAAGCCGGCTGTTTATCTACCGAGAGAAGCTGTGCCGAAGGTACGTCAACCCCAGAACCCATGAGATGGTATGGCAGATAGTAGTCCCAAGAACAGACATCCAGATGGTGTTGGAAGCCTACCACGATCGAGCGGGGCACTTTGGCTGGAAGAAGCTGGAAACCCTGCTGAAGTGTCGTTTCTACTGGGTGGGAATGTGCAGTTCCATCGAGAAATGGTGTAAGAACTGTGCGTCCTGTAGCCTCCGAAGAAAAGACTACAGCAGCCAGAAAGCACCCCTGCAACCCATCAAGATGACTCATCCCTTGGAGATCGTGGCCTTGGACCATGTCAAGTTGTCACCCAGCAGGTCAGGATACTCATATGCCCTGACAATGGTGGATCACTACTCCAGGTTCCTGGTGGTCGCCCCTGTCAAAGATCTGACAGCTGAAACAGCAGCAAAGATGTTTCAGGCGTATTTCTGCAGACCCCATGGATATCCAGAGCAAGTGTTAACTGATCAGGGTCCTGCCTTTGAAGTCGAATTGTTTAAAGAGTTCTGTCACTTGTACGGGTTAGAAAATAAGAACCACACCGTACCACCCCCAAACAAATGGTCTCTGTGAAAAGATGAATCACATAGTCATTGATCTGCTGAAGACGGTACCACTTGAGGAGAGAAATCGGTGGCCAGACCTACTACCTGACCTGGTAGATCTGTACAATCACATACCTGTGAGTTCCACCAACTGCACTTCAGCCTACCTTATGCGAGCAAGACCAGGAAAACTGCCCATGGATTTGGAACTTGGTGTTGTAGAACCTGAAGCTGATGTTACCATGAAGATTGGGACACGACCCGACAGGAACAGTACAGGAGAGTACAAGCCTGCGTGGAAGATAGTCTCAATAAAGTAAGGGACAAGCAAGAGGAGAACTACAACAAAAGTGCTCCAGCTAAACCTTTTGCACCTGGAGAAATTGTGCTAAAAAGAAAAAGAAGAATGCACAAATTGGATGATCAGTGGGAAAAAGAGCCATATGTCGTGCAAGATTCCAAGTTTGACAACAGGAAAACCTGTACCATTAGCAAAGATGGAGGAAAGACGACCACCACGGTATCCAGAGACCACCTAAAACTGTGTCCAGACATGTTAAAACTTCATGAGGAAGAACTTGTTATGGAAAAAGAGAAACCAGGTGAAGTCATATACACGGACCTAGGAGATTTTCCTGCAGATTGGCCTTGTATCGGGGACGCTGTGATTATTCCAGTACTTCAATTTTACCAACCACAAGAAGCACCCCAACGTCGAGTTGAACCAGTTGCCGCAGAAGAAATAGTTAGTGAGGAACTTGCTCCTGTAGCATCTCCAGAAGTAGATCTCAAAGAATGGAATCTCAAAACGTGGAACCTTCAGATGTAGGGTCTCAGGAAGAAGAATCCCCTGGCGAAACAGAACCGCATCGCCCAGTCGCTAGTATGCTTGCCAGATCCCTAGAGAGGTGGAGGCATATTTACAGTTTGCCGGCACGCAGGACAGATAGGCCCGAGGCTACTATACCTGACACCACACCACGTAGGTCAGTACGCACAACGAAAGGAAGGTTACCTGTTAGGTACCAAGAGTAGGCCTAGCAAATTAATCCAGTGAACCAATATCCAAGTGTAAAAATGTAAATAAGATTTGTGTAAATATTTGTATATATGTTACTTGTATTATGAAACGTTTGAAGTGTCCTTACCTCCCGCAAGGGAAGAGTTATAATTATGTTTATTTGTTGATGTTATAAAAATTGTTTTCTTTTTCAGCCCGGGAGTGCTGATATTAACTAGGGGGGGATGTGTAGCCCAGCTGTGACTGGAGCCACATGTTACCCTCAGACGAGTAGAGAGGGAAAGACTAGCCAAAGAAAGACTTATCTGAAAGCCTGAGGACTTCAGGACTTACTCAGCTTACATCGTGGAGTCCAGTGTAGTGGAAAGGATTGCCACTTAGTCTGGTCAAAGTTGAGTCCACTGAGAGTGCTTCAGCGAGCGTTTTCAGTAAGTAAGTGTGCCGACGCTTGGAGAGCGGTGAAGAAAAGAAAGCTGACATCTGCTGCTAGTTTGTGCTTATGATAGTGGTGAGAGTAGGAAGAAAGGCAGGTGGAAGAAAGAGGAAAAGAGAGTGACCGAGGTCAACCAGCATTGATAGCTTACCTCCACTCTGCACCACCAGACACCAGGTCCGCGCTTACCAGCATCTGCACGACTGGTAGGAGACACCGGAGACCCTGGACTTCAAGTCGCAGGGGCCCAGCAGTGCTGATACGTAACCGAGGTTAGGAAGACGGGGGTCTGGCAGGTACCGCCACAGAGACACTGTTCTGTCCACAAGAAGACCTCACCTCAAGGTCAGCCGGGCGTGCTGAAAACACGGAGTTAAGCTTTGTTTTATGCAAGTCAGAAACTCACACACATTAAAGGCGTAAGGAGGCCCTACACCTACTCAGTGGATTACTGGACGTGCATCCTCCACCCTGACGGCTTCCCGGGACGTGCCTGCAAATATCACCAGTAAAGGTACAGAAAGAGACTTGCTTGTGTGTGTCTGCATTATTGCTCCTGCACCCCTACACCGCCATATACTCTGAGGAATCAGTCTCGCCTGTGGGAGACTTAACACCTTGCTGCCCCAAACCCTCAGAGGACTTACCCTGCAGCGCTGGTCACCCTGACCAGGAACCACAGGTGGCGTCACGAACATTCTATCATCCCCTGTAAATATCCCCCTTTAGTGAGAGCCCAGGGCAACGGACCGAGCTGCGCTACCCGTGACATCCCCCAGTAAAGTGAACGGGCTCGGTGCCGAGTATCCCAAAGCCCTGGTACGTGCGACTCATCTGCGTGATCGGTATGCGGGCCTGTGTGCGTGATCGGTGTGCGGGGCTGTGTGCGTGATCGGTGTGCGGGCCTGTGTGCGGGATCGGTGTGCGGGGCTGTGTGCGTGATCGGTGTGCGGGGCTGTGTGCGTGATCTGTTTATGCAGGCATCGTCGGATGGGACTACAAGTCCCATCCGGCTATGCCTGCTACAGTGACAGTGACTGACACATTAGCCAATGATGGGACAGTAGTAGTCCCATCATCCGGCTAATGTGCTGAATGTAAAAAAAAAAAAAAGACATACAACATATAACATACACATGACATACAGAACATACGCATGACATACAGAACATACAATGACATACAACACATAACATAGAGAATATACTCACGTATTCCCCGACGCCATCCATTTGTGTGCCGCTCTGCCGCCGGGAGAGAATGACGTCACTACAGTTCATTCTCTCACGGCAATGCTGGGTGAGAAAATTCCCACGCAGCATTGCCATAAAATGAGACAATGAACTCAGGTAACCTCAGTGATGCACTGCAGGAGCCATTGTCTCCTGTCAGTGCATCCCTAATGTCACTGTTCTATAGGGGAGACCGTCGTGGGACACTCATTATTAATTGGACTGCGTCGGACAGGGAGTATACGGCTGTTTTATTTTTTTACATTTTTTTACAGGAGATCGAGGGCGTCGCTTGGATCTGAGCGTATAATTTAGAGTAATGAAAACCGTCTTGTGTTTTATTTCATTAAAATAATTTATTCTTATGTGTGTGTTGTTTTTTTGAACCCTTTATTAATATAAGATTAATCATGGATAGGCGTCTTATTGACGCCTCTCTATTATTAACCGGGCTTAATATCACCTTACAATAGCAAGGTGATATTAATCCCTTATTACCCCATATCCCACCGCTACAGGGGAGTGGGAAGAGAGGGGCTAAGTGCCGGAATTGGCGCATCGCACAGATGCGCCAATTCTGGGGCGGCTGGGTGCTGGTATTTTTAGCCAGGGGGGGGCGCCAATATCCATGGCCCCTTCCTAGGCTATGAATATCAGCCCGCAGCTGTCTGCATAGCCTTTCTGGCTATAAATTATAGGGGGACCCCACGTCATTTTTTTGGGGGGTCCCCCTATTTTAATAGCCAGTAAAGGCTAGCTGCGGGCTGATATTCATAGCCTGGGAAGATCCATGGGTATTAACCCCTTCCCAGGCTAGAAATATTGGCCCTGGCTGTCGGCTTTCCCCCTCTGGCGCAGAAAATTGCGCGGGAGCCCACGCCATTTTTTTCCTATTTTTTTTTTTAATAACTATTGCGTTAAGATTTTGTGTGTGTGTACACGTGTGTGTCTTTAACTATTTATGTACCATTTTATATCTATCTATCTATCTATCTATCTATCTATCTATCATCTATCTACCTATATATCTTTCTGTCTATCTATATATCTATCTTTCTATATATATTTCTAACTATCTATTATCTATCTATCTATGTATTTTCTATCTATCAAACTACTGGTATCTATTATCTATCTATGGCCGGCGTCACACTTGCGAGTGTGATGCGAGTAAGTCGCACGACTTTCTCGCATCAACACCCGGCACAGCCGCCCGCTCTCGGACCCGAGTGTGCGGCTGCATAGAAATACATGCAGCCGTACACTCGGGTCCGAGAGCGGGCGGCCGTGCCGGGTGTTGATGCGAGAAAGTCGTGCGACTTACTCGCATCACACTCGCAAGTGTGACGCCGGCCTATCTCTATCTGTGTGTGTGTGTAATGGAGTGTGGGTTGGACAAATGTAAAAGAGGAGGCTGGACAAGAAATGACATCACAAATCTTTTTTTTTTGTTAAACAACATATCTTTATTTAGCTGTCAAAACCACATACAAAACCGCATGAGAAAAATCATGAAAAACCGCGCCAAAAACCGCGTCAAAACCGCACCAAAACCGCGCCTGCGGTTTCTGGCAAGAGGTGTGGTTTCGGCGCGGAAAAATCCGCAGGCAAATCCGCAATGTGTGCACAGGGGTTGGCCACAATTGTAAAAAATTGAGCCAAGACTACTCACTAGAGGTGACCAAAAAGATTTGCAAGTACGTTGTCTAGCAGCCACATCCATAGCCCATGGCTGTCATACTAGAGCTCTTTAAACTTTCCTCCTACCTACCAACATCCTGGCGCTTCTACTCATTAGTAGGCTTGATGAGTTGTCAATCATGCTGGTATCACACAGCAATGATGATGTTGCGCCAGGCCTACTAATCAGATAAGGCATTGGAGCGGGGCATGGTCTGTTGACTGCCTGAGAGGAAGCATCTTTCTGCTCTCCTGATGAGTAGACAATACAGTTTTGAACATTTCTAAAGTCCTATCTGACTCTGTCCTGAGATTATTTTACATACGCCATATTTTCTATCCTGGTTCTTTGTTTAAATCCTGTGCAACACTGACACCTGTTGGTGTTTAACAACAACACAGCTTATAAGACTATTCATCTACTCACTATGAACAAAGACTGTGTTTCCTGACTCACATTTTCCAGCAGTATATTGCTGAAGCTGGTCCATGGGCGTACCCACGATGGGACAGGGGGGGGGGCAGCTGCCCCCCCTAGAAGCAGGGGCGCCCGCGCGCACCTATCATGATGAGGCCACCCAGCCCCTTTTTCTTCTGCCGGCCCTTTAAAACGTGCTTGCGACGCACATAGGGGTTAAGAACGTCCTGACGTTATATGTCAGGACATTCTTTGTGGGCGGAGAGAGTGCGCTCTGCTCTCCCGCCCCTGGCTGCAGGCCTGCAGCAGTTGGTTGTGAGAGCTGCAGCCTCAACGTATCAGGCATCAGGGAGTCCAGGCAGGACACACTCCCTACCCACGCGTGCCTGATTCCTGCCTGCTGCAATCACGTGGCATTAGGTCGGGTGGTGGGTATCATCACATCAGGGACGCCGGTCTCTCTGGGACTGGGTGAGTCACTCAGACTGCCAGACTGAGTGTATAATAATAATAATTGATCCAGAAAGATGTTTAAAGTAAAATACATCAGCCCAGCAGCCAGCACCTGTAATGCAGTGGGGCTTATGTATATACAGATGCTGGACTGGTGACATATATACAGGTGCTGGGCTGGAGGCTGGGGCTGATGTATATACAGGTGCTGGGCTGGAGGCTGGTGACGTATATACAGGTGCTGGGCTGGAGGCTGGTGACGTATACAGGTGCTGGGCTGGAGGCTGGTGACGCATACAGGTGCTGGGCTGGAGGCTGGTGATGTATATACAGGTGCTGGGCTGGAGGCTGGGGCTGATGTATATACAGGTGCTGGGCTGGAGGCTGGGGCTGATGTATATACAGGTGCTGGGCTGGTGATGTATATACAGGTGCTGGGTTGGAGGCTGGTGACACATACAGGTGCCGGGCTGGTGACGGATACAGGTGCTGGGCTGGTGATGTATATACAGATATACAGGTGCTGGGTGATGATGTATATACAGGTGCTGGCTGGTGATGTATATACAGGTGCTGGGCTGGTGATGTATACACAGGTGCTGGGCTGGTGATGTATATACAGGTGCTGGGCTGCTGGTGTATATACAGATAAACAGGTGCTGGGCTGGTGATGTATATACAGGTGCTGGGCTGGTGATGTATATACAGGTGCTGGGCTGCTGTTGTATATACAGATATACAGGTGCTGGGCTGGTGATGTATATACAGGTGCTGGGCTGGTGATGTATATACAGGTGCTGGTGATGTATATACAGGTGCTGGGCTGGTGATGTATACACAGGTGCTGGGCTGGTGATGTATATACAGGTGCTGGGCTGCTGGTGAATATACAGATATACAGGTGCTGGGCTGGTGATGTATATACAGGTGCTGGGCTGGTGATGTATATACAGGTGCTGGGCTGCTGTTGTATATACAGATATACAGGTGCTGGGCTGGTGATGTATATACAGGTGCTGGGTGATGTATATACAGGTGCTGGGCTGGGGCTGATGTATATACAGGGGCTGGTGCTGAAGTATATACAGATATACAGGTGCTGGGCTGGTGATGTATATACAGGTGCTGGGTGGTGATGTATATACAGGTGCTGGTGATGTATATACAGGTGCTGGGCTGGTGATGTATACACAGGTGCTGGACTGGTGATGTATATACAGGTGCTGGGCTGCTGGTGAATATACAGATATACAGGTGCTGGGCTGGTGATGTATATACAGGTGCTGGGCTGGTGATGTATATACAGGTGCTGGGCTGCTGTTGTATATACAGATATACAGGTGCTGGGGCTGATGTATATACAGGGGCTGGGGCTGAAGTATATACAGATATACAGGTGCTGGGCTGGTGATGTATATACAGGTGCGGGGTGGTGATGTATATACAGGTGCTGGTGATGTATATACAGGTGTTGGTGATGTATATACAGGTGCTGGAGATGTATAAAAAGGTGCTGGGCCGGGCCTTAAGTATATACAGGTGCTGGGCTGGGTCTGGTGACGTATACAGGGGCTGGTCAATTTTCTTTTCATTCACCTTTTTCGTTCTAACATTTTACAACCTGAACAACCATGGCTTGCCCCCCCCCCCCCCTAGTTTTGATCCTGGGTAGGCCCATGAGCTGGTCTCTGCTTTTATCAGTTGAATCTTGGAGACAGCTGACATTTTATATTATGGCTAGTACATAGAAGAAAAGTAAAGGGAAGTCCTCAAAATCTGACCAGCCGTGCTCATCAGATATTGATTCTAGTGCTGGGGACCCCCCTGAACAAGTGACTATTGCGGTGAATAACTACTAGTGCACTGTTGCATATTGGAGCTGCTGCAGCTCAAAAATTGGAGCAATATTCCAGGATCCCAGATGCATTGTATGGCTCCACACAAACAAGCTCTCCATGTATGTGTTGTGACAGTGAAACAGCCGCGACACGTGCAGCTGCAGCACCAAACAGCTGATTATCGGGAGCTCTCCAGGTATCCGGATTCCCAAGCCAGCTATTCAGTAAGAGCTATAGCTATTCGGATAAAGCATGTATCCGAAGCTATTCAATCATCCCTACTGGTGGACACTGGTCCTTCTCTGAATTCCCTCCTGAGGTTAGTGGATGACTGGGTCCTTTTCTGGTTTAAAAGTTAATTGGCAGAAATCAGTTCTTTTCTGTTGCCTTTGTGTAGTCTAAGCCAGACTTAAGATGTTTGTGTAACAGTGTCTGATAATTTTAAGTATTTGTTGGTTATTGTTTCTCAAAAGGTGGAACAATTTATTGCACTAATTATTGATCCTCTAATAGCAGACACAGGTAGGCAACTTAAAGAAGTTGTCCACTACTGGGACAACTTCTTGTCATATGCCACGCTAGGTCCCGATAAAATAATAAAGCCTATGCTCACCTCCCGTGCCGATGCCATTCCCATGATGTCGGCACTCGCCCTCTCCAGAGCTCTCATGCAATGTTGTGACACGTGATGTTGGTGCCCAATCAGCTCTGGCGTCAATGTCTCCGTCTTTGGACAAATTGAACATGAAGAAAAAGTCCGGGCTGCACCTGGGAATGGTGCCAACATGGGCGGTGAGTATAGGTTATTATTATTTTATGGGTGCTAAACATTTTGATCAAGACGGGGTGTTCTAGTAGTCGACAACCCCTTTAAGTCCAAACAACATCTCCCTCTAACCCTTATTGGGTGCATAAATATCTTTGAAATTATATACTTGCCTAAATTCTTATATTTAATTCCTCTCCGGTTATGATTACTAGAGGAATATTTAGCCTCTTGGAAAGTTTGATTTGGACCTTCTATTGGCAATGGGAGGGCCCTAAAACCAGCTTATTTAGTTTGCAAGAGCTGAAACATAATGGAAGTCAGGCACAGGGTCTCAGATACATCACTGTTGACCCCCAGGGTGCCACTCACCGTCCACGTTTATATTCTCTACCTTATGTGGTTTTCTGGGTGAGGCACGTTGTCAAATACACCTTTCTTATTTTCTCAGATACCTCTGAATTGCTTATCCTAGAGGATTTCCAAACTTGATATGGGGCTCCTGATATGAAGTTCGTGTACATACAACTTTGTCATGCAGTGCGTGCAGTTTGGAGTAGCACCAGTGTACCTGGGCTTTTAAAAATTGGAGAAGCTTTTGGGGACCTCTGATTTACCTAAACCTCTCACACAAGCATATTCTTTTCTCCAGTCACCTGTTGTCAAGTTTTCAGATAAAGTTTATAAATGGATGGCAGATATAACAGATGTGAAGCTGGAGGAATAGAGGTGGAAGATAATTTTTATCTTTCATTGCTGAGTACAAGGGACTGTTTGATCCAGTCATAATTTCTAAATAGAGTTTATTATACTCTGGAAAGGTTAAGGATTAGTGTTGAGCATTCCAATACCGCAAGTATCGGGTATCGGCCGATATTCGCGTTATCGGAATTCCGATACTTAATTCCGATACTTTTTCAATATCGTATACCGGAATCGGAAGTTCCCATAATTCTTTGAGAGGCAATGTGATTTTAGTCAGCCAATGAGGAATCCTACGAAGTGTGGGCACATCCTGTAATGATGCGGTCATCTTAACTAATGGCATGGCTGTGATTGGCTGCTGAAATGATGTCAGAATGCACTATAAAAGGCGCCGCAGCAATTTTAGCGTCACTGTGCTGTGAACTCAGTTAGGGACAGAACGCTGCTGTGCTGACTCTGAGGGACAGTTAGATATTGCGATTTTGTGTACTACTGTGCTTGAGGCAGGCTAGTTTACCAACCGCTGTGTAAAGCTTCATTTTGCCAGTGTTTTAACAGCTCTGTGCAAGGTGTGTGTGTGACAGTGCAGGTGACGCTGCAGTTTGCTCTGCATCCACCGCTGTTTGTAGGCATCTGCACGTGTCACTTTTTTTTTTTTTTTTTTTTATTTTATTTAGTGGAATTGGTGCAGCTCCATTATATTAGAAAAAAATCAAATCTATTAGTGTGACGTGCTTCCATCCGTATACAATACATTGGTTGCAAACACTATAGAAGTACAGAAAGGAGCTTTTCACAGATTGTGGACAGTTGTGTTTCAGTGTTCACTTCAGTCTGTGTTTTTTACTTTTTTGAGTGCAGATCACGCTCCAGTTACATGTTCAAGCACTGCTGCTTGTACTCTGCTGAGCGTGTCTCAGTGGCTCATCCTTTTCATTTATCTCCAATTGGTTCTGCTACATTCCATTTAAAATAAATCTAATCTATTAGTGTGACGCGCTTCCATCCGTATACAATACATTGGTTGCAAACACTATAGAAGTACAGAAAGGAGCTTTTCACAGATTGTGGACAGTTGTGTTTCAGTGTTCACTTCAGTCTGTGTTTTTTACTTTTTTGAGTGCAGATCACGCTCCAGTTACTTGTTCAAGCACTGCTGCTTGTACTCTGCTGAGCGTGTCTCAGTGGCTCATCCTTTTCATTTATCTCCAATTGGTTCTGCTACATTCCATTTAAAATAAATCTAATCTATTAGTGTGACGCGCTTCCATCCGTATACAATACATTGGTTGCAAACACTATAGAAGTACAGAAAGGAGCTTTTCACAGATTGTGGACAGTTGTGTTTCAGTGTTCACTTCAGTCTGTGTTTTTTACTTTTTTGAGTGCAGATCACACTCCAGTTACTTGTTCAAGCACTGCTGCTTGTACTCTGCTGAGCGTGTCTCAGTGGCTCATCCTTTTCATTTATCTCCAATTGGTTCTGCTACATTCCATTTAAAATAAATCTAATCTATTAGTGTGACGCGCTTCCATCCGTATACAATACATTGGTTGCAAACAATATAGAAGTACACAAACGGGCCTTTCACAGCTACTGAACATGGGTTTTTAATTTTTAACTAAAATATGTATTTTTTCAAATGACACAAATATAAGTAATGTTGAAGAGGAATAGTCCTACATCCATTGTTTGCACAATATTACAGGTGTACATCATGTCCCTTAATCAACAATGTATTATTATATTTACTTGTATGCTTTTATTTAAAAGCCAAGAACACAGAAGGATAACCTTCGCACTGCAGCTGTTGTCAAAGTTCAACCCACATTATGCACTTCCAACATTGCAGCATTTGAGGCATGATGTGAGTTGGATTGGTCAAAGTTATGGAGTGAGAAGGTTCACCATCAGTACCCTATAGCATAAGTATGCTTTTGTGTTAGCATTTGTGTTAGACATGTGGATATCTGCCATAATATGTCACAATTATTTAGTTACAGATTTGTTACCAACACTAATCATTGAATGGTTTTAAATTTGACGTTTCACTTGTTTACAGCTTAGAAATAAGGGTGTAGCCTGATATCTATGTGTAGCACTAGCCACTTTAACATGTCATGTTTTTTTAAACATGTGTAGCTAGGTAGCAGTAATTTTTGCCGGACACACAGCAGGGGAACAGCAGGCGTTACTGAACCCCACTATCACTATAGCTTGTGTATTGGTCTGTGGACACGACACTTCTGAGCAGCAACTGGCAGTGTTGTAGCCCAGGGAGTATAGCTCAGGTGGTAGAAAGATGAACATAACAGGAGACATGGAAAACGTTGCCAACCAGTTAGTTAATCTGAAACCGGACAGGCAAATTCAGGCGAGATCCATGCCTAGTTCATTTTCAGAAAAGTAAGCCGTTCTACATTATCGTAGGATAGTCGCATGCAACGGTCTGTTAGTACACCACCTGCAGCAGTAAAGACGTGCTCCGATAATACACTGGCAGCAGATCAAGCCAGCACCTCCAATGCATACTGGCTAAGCTCTGGCCATGTATCCAGCTTAGAGACACAAAACTTGAATGGGGAAGAGCCATCTGAGAGTACACTGAGAGGGCAAGACATGTAGTCTGTAACCATCTTACGGAAATGTTGCCTCCTGCTGACTGGAGCCGTCTCGGATGGTGTAGACATTGGTGGCGCTGCCACAAAACTTCGCCACATTTGGAACATACTGTTCTTGCCCTGTGCAGAGGCGCTGCTTGTGCTCCCTCTTGTTGCAGAGCTGTCTCCACTGCCTCGACGCACAGAGCTGCTTTGTAAATCAATAGCAGCAGCAGTGCTCTCGGCTGGAATGGAGAACATTATGGATTGCACCAGTGTGTCTTGGTACTTCCGCATTTTACGCTCCCGGTTCAACGGTGTGATGAGGCTTTGTAAGTTGTCCCGGTAGCGAGGGTCTAGGAGGGTGTACACCCAATAATCAGACGTGGTGTGAATGTGTTCGATGCGGCGGTCGTTTCTCAGCCACTGCAGCATGAAATCAACCATGTGCTGCAGACTCCCAACTGGCCAAGAAACGTTGTCCCCTGCAAGAGGCGTCATCTCCGCCTGCTGTGCATCACCCCACCCTTGGTCTACATACTGACTAGAGCATTGTCTACCTCCCTCTGGAGCGATGTCTTCCTCCTCCATTGACTCCTCCTCATCCTCCTCACAAAGTCCTTCAAATACATATAAATTTACAAAATTTAAAACTCAAAATTTAAAAACTTTGTATCATAATTCTGTAACATCAGTTTATGGAAACACAATAGCATTACAAAAGGATAGACAAAAAATGTACATTATGTGCTTTGTAAATACATTAAAAGTTTGTAATGGTTATGAAAATATAGACAGCGACTCTGGAGGTTCAATTGTTGATACAGCATGGTACTTTGAAAGTCCTCCAGCCCTTTGTGAGGAACCACGTTGCGCTGACTGTCCAGAAGGTGATGGAATTTGTGACTCCTCATCCTCCACCTCTTCCAAAACCTCATGCCTTAGTGCTTGCAGTGTTTTTTGAAGCAGGCAGATAAGGGGGACAGTCAGGCTGACTAGTGCATCATCTGCACTCGCCATCCGCGTTGACTCATCAAACGCACGCAAAACGTGGCAGATATCCTTCATAGAGTTATTCGCCACTCATTACACTGGCAGTGGCTGCCCATTCATTATAGGATCCAATTCTAATTACTGGTTCTCACCAACAAAGCTCTCCACAGCGCAGCACCCCCCTACATCTCCTCCCTTATTTATATTTATGGGCCTAACCGACTGCTGCACTCTGCAAACGACCTTCGACTAACCTCTGCACTAATCCGTACCTCCCACTCCCAACTCCAAGACTTCACCCGCGCTGCGCCAATCCTCTGGAATGCTCTACCCCAAGAAATTAGGACTATCCGCAATTTGGATGGTTTCAGGCGCTCCCTCAAAACACATTTGTTCACAGTGGCCTATCACATTCACTAATCAAAGTCATTCTATGTGTAATTCTGTGTGTGTAGCCCATTCACTATCTCCATGCATCCCTCACTTCCTTAAAATGGCTGGACCATCATTGTAAAAACACCATTGTATATAAACACCTGTACTTTGTATCTCCCACACCTCATTGTAGATTGTAAGCTTTCACCAGCAGGGCGGCTGATTTTGCTTTAATTATTGTATTGTTAACGTTGTTACTTATGACTCGTGTTTTGAAACTGTTAAACTGTAAAGCACTGCGGAATATTATGGCGCTATATAAATAAATAATATTATTATTCTTATTATAGAGGCCCACTCAGTAGTGGTGAAGTGTGAACGGCGCAAATTGCGAGTTGACTGCGCCTGATGCAGCTGATACTCCATTACTGTTGGCTGCTGCTCACACAACCGCTCCAACATATGTAACGAGGAATTCCACCTGGTGGGTACGTCACATATGATGCGATGTTCATGAAGGTGAAATCTGCGTTGCAGAGCTGCAATCAGCGATCTGGCCATGCTGGAACGTCGCAAGTGAGCGCACTCTAGGCGGACCTTGTGCAGCAGTGCATCAAGATCCGGATAGTCCCTCAAAAAACTCTGCACGACCAAGTTGAGCACATATGACAGACATGGTATGTGAGTGAGGTTGCCAAGGCCCAGAGCTGACACCAGATTTCGGCCATTGTCACACACTACCAAGCCTGCCTGTAGATTCTCTTCCAAAAACCACACGTCGCTCTCCTGCTTTATGGCATTACAGAGCTCCTGCGCTGTGTGGCTAAGATTCCCCATGGAAATTAATTTCAGGATGGCCTGTTGACATTTGGACACGGCTGTGCTCATATCGGTCGCAACAGGTAAACGTTCACGGGTCCATGTGGAGGTAGACCGTGACGGCTCCTGCAGCGATGATTCTGAGGAACTGGAATAGGAGGAGGAATCAATGTGTACAGACTTGATTCCTGCAATCCTTGGAGTTGGCAGAACACGTACAGCGCCACTCGCAAGATCAGTACCCGGCTGCACAACATTGACCCAATGGGCAGTGAGGGAAAGGTATTGTCCCTGGCCATGGGTGTTAGAACCCTCTTGTTAGGTTTTGTTTCAGTTTGCTGGTCACATGACCTTTTTTCCCTATTTAGTCTGGCTCCGCCCTTCTGGCTTTGCTTGACTTCATTGTATTATCTACTGTTAAGCTAGCCGGGTGCTTAGGTGCCTTAATCTGTCAGTTTTGCTTGATGTTAGGATCACAAAGTATTTATTTTTCTGTTTAATTATCCATGCTACAATTTATGTTAGGAGGTGTCCACCTTTTCTCACAGTCCCTAGATCTTGTAGGGATTACTCCCTCGCAACTATAGGTCTTCGTTCACACTAGATGAGGACTTTAGCGGGTCTGGTCGCAGGATCAGGTTCCCCGTTACATCGTAGGGATTCAGCTTAGTTGTATTGTAGGGACAGAATTCCCTTCTTTCCTTACTGGTTGTAGCAGATCATAACAATGGGTACTGGTCCACGCATCGGTGGTCAGGTGGACCTTGCTACTGAGGGCTTTTAGTAGCGCATGTTTAATTTTTCCCTCAACATGCTTTTGCAGACCAGGGACGGCTTGCCTGCTGAAATGAAATCGGCTTGGCACATTGTATTGTGGGATTGACAATGATATTCAGTTACGGAAACTGTCTGTCTCCACCAGCCTGAATCACAGCATTTCAAGGGACAGGAGTTTTGCAATGCCAGCATTCAGAGCCTGTGCTCGTGCATGGTTTGCGGAGTATAGCCGTCTTTTATCCCATGCCTGTGCTACCGATGGCTGTTTTGTGGCCTGGGAGTGTGAGGATGACAGGGAACTTGCTGCTGTGTGTGGAATAACAGTTTGTCTCTGGACAACAGTGGCCGAGGTTCTTCCATGGCGATCCTGTGAGGAAGCATAACCAGCTGTGTGTGAGCTCGATGAAGAGGCTTCAACACAACCTGAAGATGTAGGTGCTGCTGTAGGTTGGCCTACATCTCTAGTGTGTCTTTGTAACTCAACTACGTGCTTTGTCCGCACATGTTTCCACATATTTGTGGTATTGAGGTGACTGACACTTTTAGCTATTTTTAATTTTTAATTACACAGCTTGCATTTCACATAGCAAATATCATGTGCAAGTGTGTGAAAAAAGGACCACGCAGTGCAAGTCCTGGGAGCGCACGTTTTGACTTTTGGAAGACAACTGCTCCGAACAGGTGCCAAACTGGAGGCTACAGGCAACCGAGTCTGCAGCCTAACTCTCCCTCCTGTTTGTACCGTTGGGGCAATGTCTTCCTCTATCTTCCTTCTATCACTAACCATTTCTCTAGGCCTCTCCCAGCTTTCAACCAAAGTACTGGTTCTCACCCACAAAGCTCTCCACAGTGCAGCACCCCTCCTACATCTCCTCCCTCATTTCTATCTATCGGCCTAACCGACTGCTGCGCTCTGCAAACGACTTTCGACTAACCTCTGCACTAATACGTACCTCACACTCCCGACTCCAAGACTTCTCCTGCTCTATGCCAATCCTCTGGAATGCTGTACCCCAAGAAATTAGGACTATCCACAATTTGCATGGTTTCAGGCGCTCCCTCAAAACACATTTGTTCAGAGCGGCCTATCACATTCACTAATCAAAGTCATTCTATGTATTCTGTGTAAGTGTGTGTGTGTGTCTCTAGCCCATTCACTATCTCCATCCCTCAGTCCCTTAAGATGGCTGGAACATCATTGTAAATGCACCATTGTATATAAACACCTATACTTTGTATCTCCCACATCTCATTGTACATTGTAAGCTGTCACGAGCAGGGGCGACTTATTTAGCTTAAATTATTGTATTGTTAACGTTGTTACTTATGACTTGTGTTCTGAAACGGCTAAACTGTAAAGCGCTGCGGAATATGATGGCGCTATATAAATAAATATTATTATTATTCCTCTGAGCTGCTCCCACCACCTTCCTGTTCCTCATGCCATGTTGGGTCTTGGACCTCATCATCTCCACTACCTCTTCCAACACCTGCTGTTGGGTGGTCTGGCCAGCACCATGCTCAACAGAAACTGGCACCTGGGTCTCATCATCATCAGATGCGTTCTGCGGTGTGCTGACCATCGGCACTGTCTCACCCGCCTCTTCAGATTCAGAGAGACACAGCTGTTGCGCATCACTGCATACTCCCTCTTCACATTACAGAATGCTGCTTGGCTGGGCCCCTGTTTGCAAGCCAATAGATTCTGAGAACAGAAGCAGACACTCAGCTGGCTCCTGTACAGAACTCTCTGACTGCCTGGGCAATTTGCCAGGCGGTGAAGAGACAGATGGTTGCCCAACAGTGCTGTGGTCCTGAGAGGAGGTGGAAGCAATTGAAGTCGATGCATTGGCTGACATCCAAACAACAACGGCTTCAATTTGTTCTTCCCGCAGCAGGGGGGTACTCCGAGCTCCTACAAAAGTGCGCATAAAGGAACGCTCACGGGGAAAACTGGTGGATGCTGTGTCACTGGGGGCCGCAGCAGCCACAGAATCCCCACGTCCTCTCCCTGAAGAAACTCCACGACCACGTGCCTTACTCCCTGCCTTCTTCATCTTGGTAGATTGATAAAGAAACTCTGAAAAGTTATAAGGTCTAAGTGTGGTTATTCCGCAGAGACTGCAGTGAACACTGCACACAACTGTTCACTACCCAATGCGTCTCAGCAGGAAGGCAGTCTGTGCGTCAAAACAAAGGCACAAGCATACATCCATGTACCCTGTTTATAAAGCTATATAAAAAAAATTATGTAGTAGTGACGCACACTTTATTGAGGTACAGTATTACATCGCCATTCACCATCTGTGGCTATGCAGTCTCATCTATATATACCTTATCTATCTGTTGTCATGCTTCCAAGTCGACAGTCACAGTCAGCCATAAATAGCAATTTTCACTATGCACTATGCACTTTTGAAAGGTTATGTTTGTTAATAAAATGATTATTGCCACATATTATGAGTATTACATGATGGAAATTGTATAATTTTGTATAAAATATTTAGTGACATTATTCAGCAAATGGAACATTTTAGTAATATCACAGATAACTTGTAATGCTGATGATGTTTTGAAGTCAGACATTCATTGTCTATACAATAAAAATGGTGTACATACTGTTACTTATCCATCATTAATGGATTCAGATATGTACTTGTATGCTTTTATGTACAACCGTATAGCAGATTCCTTAACTAATTTATTTTGTGGTTTGCATTGCTGTTCAACATGTTAATGTATGTGTTTATGTTTGTCAATTCTTTATTTATCTAGATATTAGTTTAAATGAAATCATCATCTTATGGTAGTAAAGGTTATCTTTCTCTTGTTTGAAGTATAGACATTTAAAATTGACAGGTAACAAGGAAATTACTTGATCTAGTATTTAAACATCCTCCTTGACCCTGGGCTCCAACACCGCCAGTTGTTGCTCGGAAGTGCTGTTAGCACAGTCAACACTTGCTCCTGTGTTACTGGGGTTCAGTAACGTCAGCTGGTCCTCGGTTGTGCCATTGGCTCTTTTCCTTCTGCTGCCCCTCCGGGTTCCAGCACAGTCAGCTGGTCCTCGTTACTTGCATTGGCTCTTGTACCTTCTGCTACCCGTCCGGGTTCCAGTACCGTCAACTGGTTCTCCGCAGTGCCTTTGGCCTAGGTGCCTCCATCTCGGTATCCGAGTTCCAGCAACGTCTGCTGGTCCTTGGTAGTGCTTTGGAGCACAGGTACCTCCTGCTTAGTAACCGTGTCCCAGTAACATCAGCTGGTACAAGATTGTGCTACAAATACAAGATACGGAACAAGAGACACAAGAACAATAAGCAGAAGATCTAAAAGCAGAAGAACATGAAGTATAAGACCAAAATGAAGAGCAAAATATATGCTCTAAATTCTAAGCAGAAGAAGACTAAGCAGTGTATGGGGGTGAGTCCGTTCCTCCTCGTGGTGCCCCTGGAAAATGCCTGCTGCTGCAGGCTAAACTGAACACGGACAAATACTGTTGTAATTTAAATCTTTTGTGACAGCAAGAACGGAAGGATGAAAAATTCATACTTTGACAGATTACAAGTACAGGATTCTCTGTCACAAATAAGAATATGATGAAGATGAAGCAGAATATGAATAAGAATAATAGTTTAATAAGAAGAATATGAGTAATGTTAACAAAGATGAATAGCAAGAAGTTTAAGAAGAAGATAAAGAAGGTGAAGATGAAGAATAATTTGATGAAAAAGATGATGCTGCAGAAGATTATGAAGGAGAAAGTGTGTGAAAAGTTAAAAAGGTGAAGATGAAGAGCATGGAAGTTGTGTAATATACATATTTGCCTAAATATAAAAAACGTTAACATTGTCAATTTCTTCGTCAATCCGAACATCTTTAAAAAAAAAAATATTTATGCTATTCCATTTGATTGGGTTAAACATCTATGCCTTTAATGTCTCCTCAACCTTCCCCAATACATTCTACATTACTCTTTCTTGTTTTCCTTCATGTACAATTAACCAACAAGGCAAGAATGGGTTTTTTTTAATTTCGATATTTTGTTCCCATAGACTTACATGGGACTTCCGGTATCGGTATCGGGTATCGCCGATATTTTAGTGATATCGGCGATACCATTCCGATTCCGATATCGGAAAAGTATCGCTCAACTCTATTAAGGATTAGTGCTTTCATGGTCAAGTGGTGGTAGCGGTCCTTTCTGCACTCAATTTGGTCCTGTCTGAAAATTATTTCATTATGGTCTGAGCTACATCTGTTTCTTCATGAACACTTTAAATTCTCTAGTTGGTTGTCCCCTAAAGTGTGCCAGTTCGATATTATAGACCCTTAACAACTGCCGATACGCCTTTTAACGGCGGCAGTTAAGGGTATTTATGCCACTGTGCCGCTTTTTTACCGGCGCTGAGGAATAAGGATATAGCGCCCCCCAGAGTCACAATTTCTCTGGGGTCTTGGCTACCGGGGGTATCTGAGACCCCAGAGAACATGATTTGGGTCGGTTTTTACTGACCCCAGTGTTGCGATCACCATTATTAACGGTATAACAGCGACCACAAAGAAAAAAAGTCAGATTTTCCATGTAATTTCTCTCTCCTCTGATGCGACTACACATCAGAGGAGAAAGAAATGGGGTCCCCCGCTTTCCCTGGTACCGGTAACTCAGTTGTCTCTTCAACCTCCCATGAAGTCCCCCGAGCCACCAGTGTCTTCTTCCGGGAGAAAATGGCAGGCGCATGCGCAGTGCGACCGCCGAGATCGGCCAGCCGGCACCCGGCAACAATAGGAAATTTTTCCTATTGGTTCAATTTGATCGCTGTGATAGACCCTATCACAGTGATCAAAATAAAAGAAATCGTAAATCAAACCCCCCTTTATCACCCTGTTAGTTAGCTAAAAATAATAAAATAAAAAAAAATGTATTTATTTCCATTTTTCCATTAGGGTTAGAGTTGGACTAAATTGAGTTTGGCTAAAGTGAGTTGTGCTAAAGTTAGGGTTAGGGTTGGGCTAAAGTTAGAGTTAGGGTTGGGCTAGGGTTAGGGTAGGGCTAAAGTTAGGGTAGGGTTAAAGTTAGGGTTAGGCTAAAGTTAGGGTGGGGCTAAAGTTAGGGTTGCGATAAAGTTAGGGTGGGGCTAAAGTTAGGGTGGGGCTAAGTTAGAGTTGGGCTAGGGTTATGGTTGGGAATACGGCTAGGGTTGGGATTAGGTTTAGGGGTGTGTTAGGGTTAGGTTTGTGGTTAGGGTTATGGTTGGGATTAGGGTTAGGGGTGTGTTGGGATTAGGGTTAGGGGTGTGTTGGGGTTAGGGATGAAGTTAGAATTGGGGGGGTTTCCACTGTTTAGGTACATCAGGGGATCTCCAAACGCAACATGGCGCCACGATTGATTCCAGCCAATTTTGCGTTCAAAAAGTCAAACGGTGCTCCCTCCCTTCTGAGCCCTGCCATGCACCCAAACAGTGGCTTTTCCCCACATATGGGGTATTGGCGTACTCAGGAGAAATTGCACAACAAATTTTGTGGTGCATTTTCTCCTGATAACCTTGTGAAAATAAAAAAAAATTGGCCCCAAAGTAAATTTTTTGTGAAAAAAAAGGGAAAAGTTCATTTTTTCCTTCCATATTGCTTTAGTTCTCATGAAGCACCAGAAGGGTTACTAAACTTTTTGAATGTGGTTTTGCGTACTTTGAGGGGTGCAGTATTTAGAATGGTGTCACTTTTGGGCATTTTCTGTTATATTGACTCCCCAAACTCACTTCAAATGTGAGGTGGTCCCTAAAAAAATAATTTTGTTGGAAAAATAAGAAATTGTTGGTCAACTTTTAACCCTTATAACATCCTAACAAAAAAAAATATGTTTCCAAACTTGTGCTGATGTAAAGTAGACATGTGGGAAATGTTATTAACTATTTTATGTGACACCCCTCTCTGATTTAAGTGTACAAAAATTAAGTTTGAAAATTGCAACGTTTTCAGAATTTTTGCCAAATTTCCATTTTTTTCATAAACACAAGTTATATCGAAGACATTTTACCACTAACATGAAGTACAATATGTCACGAAAAAAACTATCTCAGAATCTGTGGGATACGTTCCAGAACTATAACCTCATAAACTGGCAATGGTCAGAATTGTAAAAATTGGCTTGGTCATTAAGTACCAAATTGGCTCTGTCACTAAGGGGATGAGCTTATTGATAGTCCTACGCCAGACTCTTTTAGATTTGTTTTTCTGTGCTAGAAAAATAATAATTACAGGAATTCTACGATATAAAGTTCTCTATATGAATAGGAAATGTGGCTATAAATTTGATGAGGAATGGGAAGGGCGGTTGGCAATAGCAAACACTGTCCAATGGGAGTCCCAGCAGAGCCTTCAGTATATTTAAGTACATCACTTGTCTGCATAATATGTTACCTAATGACATTTTGAGAAAGGGGATGATGGGCATGGGACCGATATGATTGTGTGTTGTGTATGAGGTTGTATATATTGAGTGTATGGATATGATTCCTTGGTTATTTTTGATTTTTCCTATGAAACTACATTATATTGATCTACTGTAAAGTCAGACATTGATCTGTCTTCAGTGGACATTAATGACTCTTATTGATTCTAATAGTTGCTATTGTTAATATTTTCATTGCATTACAAAAAAAAAAAGCCTTTTTTTTAAAAAAAAAGATAAGGTGCCAGACTTGCTGGCAGGTTGAAAGTGATTCAAAAGGCAATGGTACAGCGGCCATTAACAATCAACGTTGCCACTGGACCAAGGTCCTTTGAATCCTTTACCTCAACTCTGCTTATGCTTTAAAATAACAAAATAAACAACGCTAAATCGCCTGAAACCCCAGTCATTCTGGCGCTCCACCTCTGCTACTCCCTGTGAGGAGCTGACCTTTTTCTCTTTTTCTAAAGACTATTTGACCAATGGACGTAGAGCGGAATCCGCGGCTCTAAGGGATACAGACTTTTTCAAGCATGGAGCACCGATTACGTCAGTCTTATTGTTGTGTTCTATTAGAGATCTGCTTTTTGTGTTTTATTAGAGATTTTCTTGCTGTGTTTTATTAGAGATTTGCATGCTTGTCAGTTCAGTCTCAAGAATCAATGTTTCCATTCAGTGACAGTAAGCAGAGGAAGCTGTGCAGGATGGATCTTATGCATTCATAAAGGCTGGGTCTCACATAGCGATACACCAGCGATTCCGACAACGATCAGGATCGCTGGTTCATCGCTACATTATCGCTGCTGAGCTGCCAAACAGGCAGCTCAGGCAGCGATCAGTACAAGCGACACTGCGGGTAACATCGCTTAGTTACCCGCAGTGTACCTTGGATACCAGCGCCCTGATGCAGGGAGCTGGTAACCAAGGTACACAGCGGGTTTCCAGGCGCTGTGTGGTGCCTGGAAACCCGCTGTGTACCTTGGTTACCAGCTCCCTGCATCAGGGAGCTGGTATCCAAGGTACACAGCGGGTTTCTAGGCACAGCCCCGCGCCTGGAAACCCGCTGTGTACCTTGGTTACCAGCGGATAGCTGGTCTCCCGCCTGTCACACGCAGCGATGCGTGCCTGTCAGCGGAAGACCAGCGATCAAAAAAATGTCCTGACATTTCAGCGACGATCAGCGATACCGGCAGGGGGGCTGATCGTCGCTGAATGTCACACACAGCGATATCGCTGGTGAGCTCGCTGCTGCGTCACAAAACTAGTGACTCAGCACCGATCTCGCTAGCGACATCGCTATGTGAGACGGGGGCTTAAGGCTAGACCGAAGATTGGTAATCAAGGAAAGTAATCATTCCATTACTCTCATTAGTCTCTCAGGGCCCTCAAGCTATTGTTCTCCCAGTCACTAGTCCCATTGTGTGGATAGGGATAGTAGACCCAGTGGAGCCGTCACCACAGGGGGTCTCACATGCAGCTGCAACTGATGGGTTCGGCTTGAGGAAAATACCTCCACCAATGCACAGTTAGTTTTGGAGGGGAGGGAGTGAACACTTCTGCCCATTCAGGAGGCTGATCCAGGGAGGGAGAACAGTGGAGCTTGTGGACTGGAGGCAAAGTATTTTGGCCGTCTACCCGGACTTGTTGTAAAACCATCAACGTTAGGAATAAAAAATAGTTGCATCATCAACCTGCCCATGTGATTATTACAACCCACAACCTCAGATCTTCACACTCCCCATCAGTCATTTTTTGACAGGGCTGCAGCAGTGACATCAGGGATTGACTATAGATTTATAGCTTTTGTGTATATCTACACTTTTAGCAGTGTTTCTTCTGGTGTTTCCTTCCCTGCTTGTCTGTCTTCTGTCCTGCAAATCTGCTTCCTGGTTCTCGCTGATCCACATGCCGTCGGGCAAGTGCTGCTCCATTGTGCCATCGCCTTTGGTTTGTCTTGTTCACAATGACCCATAGATTGTAGAATCCACCTCACGAAGTAAGATCATGTGAAGTATTCAAGTTCATCACAGTACCATCTTGTCTAAAAAAAACTTGGCACCACGGTTAAAGTTTACAAAATTACATCTGAACTAAACACAAAAATCTAGAACAATGTCCTTTGGATGGATGAGCCAAAATTGGAGATATTTGGCCATATTGTCCTGCGCAACATTTGGAGAAAACCAAACACTGCATATCAGAACAAAACCTCATGCCAACTGTAAAGCAGAAGTGGAAGAGAGGTGATGATTTGGGCTTGTTTTGTAGGTACAGGACCTAGGTACCTTGCAGTCGATGTGCCAATCATGAACTCCTTTGTGTATCAAAGAATTCTAAAATTACATGTGAGGCCATCTATCCAAAGGATAAAGATTGACTGAAACTATGTCATGCAACAGTACAATAATCCCCAAAACACCAGCAATTTTCATGAGGCTGAAAAAGAAAAGAATCATATTGTTGCAATGATCCTGTCAAAATCCAGACCTCAACACATTTGAAATGCTTGGTAAGACCTTAAGAGAGCTATGCATAAACAAGCGTTCTGAAACCTCAATAAACTTCAAAAGAACCTGTCACTCACTCAAAATTCAGTTAAATACATTGGAAAAATCCCTGAGCTCCCCTGATTCTGATGTTTTTTTTCCATTTTGTGCTACATCACTCCATTGCAGAGGTATTCATATCTATTGCTTTTGAAGCGCACTATGCAGAATCTTTGCTTGTAGTTCAACTGGATGTATCTTCAGAAACTTCTCTAGGGATGTTTTGTTTTCACCCCTCCCTTCATGATGCTTCTAATTACAGCTTGCAGCATCTCAGACTGCAGATTAGCTGCTGAACTGTGATGGACAGGGTCTAGGAGGAAGGCCTGCATGCCCCCGGGAGAACTGTGAAGAGACAACCATGTGAACTGTAAGTGGCGATTTCTCATATTGCACACCAGAAGTAACAAATGCAAATATCTCTACAATGGAGCAAAGCATCGCAAAACGGAAAAGAGCACCCAGGGGAGCTCAGGGATGTTTACAAGATATTTAACTCAATTTTTTTTCTGAAAATGAAAGGTCCTCTTTAAGCAACATTGTAGAGAAGAGTAGGACAAAATTCCTCCAGAACGATATGAGACTGATATATCGAATTTTTCGGACTATAAGACGCACCTCACATTTAAAAGAGGAAAATAATAAGAAAAAATAATTTTTATTGAAAAAATGGGGATCCGTCTTAGAGTCTGAATTTAGCTTAAGGGGGGAGGCAGTGGGGGAGCGAGGTCACAGGTTGCAGGGGTGTTCCTGTGGTGGAAGACAGAAGCCATTGATCTCCCATCAGTTGGCTTCAGGATAATGTCGGCAGTGCGAGGCTGGAGTGGAGTCCCCACTGCGCACATTGATCTCCCGGTGGGGGGTTTCCTTCAGCAGCGACCCTGCCTCCTGTTACCCCACTCCACCGCCGCCAGTAATCTACATTTGGACTATAGGACAATAGCCCCAGTTTCCCCAAAAATTTGTGGTAAAAAAAGTGCATCTTATAGTCAGAAAAATATAGTAATCATCCAGAAGATAATTTGTTTAACCCCTTCACCCTCAAGGGTGGTTTGCAGGTTAATGACCGGGCCAATTTTTACAATTCTGACCACTGTCTCTTTATGAGGTTATAACTCTGGAATGCTTCAACGGATCTTCGCGATTCTGAGATTATTTTCTCGTGACATATTGTACTTCACATTAGTGGTAAAATTTAAACAAATTATCTTCTGGATGATTAGCTAAATTTTGCTACTGCTACTATAAGATGCACTTCTTTTTCCACAAATTTTTGGGGAAAAACTGGGGGGCGATTGTCCTATAGTCCAAATGTTTAGATTTACTGGCTGCGGGTTGGAGTGGGGTAAACAGGAGGCAGGGTCGCTAGCTGAAGGAATCCCCCCACCGGGTGACAATGTGCGCAGTGGGGACTCCTACTCCAGCCTCGCACTGCCGACATTGTCTGAAGCCAACTTGATGGGAGATCAATGGGCTTTCTGTCTTCCACCACAGGAACACCCCTGCAACCTGTGACCTCGCTCCCCACTTGCCTCCCCCCTTACGCTAAATTCAGAATCTAAGGACGGATCCCAATTTTTTTAATAAATTTATTTTTTTTATTATTTTCTCTTTTAAATGTGAGCGTGCGTCTTATAGTCACGAAAAATTCGATATATCAGTCTCATATCGTTTATGGAGGAATTTTTGTCTACTCTTCTTAATGTTGTCTTAAAGAGGACCTGTCATTTTCAGGAAAAAAAATTGTGTTTAATATTCTTGTAAACTTCCCCTGAGCTTCACCCTGGGTGCTCTTTTCCGTTTTGCGATGCTTTGCTCCATTGTTGAGATATTTGCATTTTTTAATTCTGGTGGCAATAGGGAAATGGGCCATTTTCAGTTCACATGGTTGTTTTCACAGTTCCCCGGGGGGGATGCAGGCCTTCCTCCAAAACCCCTGTCCATCACATTTTTCAGCCTAATCTCAGTCTAGTCTGCAAGCGAAAAAAAAAATTTTTGAAGGGGGGGGTGAAAACAAATTTCCCTAAGAAGTTTTGAATTTACATCCAGTTGAACTAAAAACAAAGTTCTGCATATTTCGCTTCAAAGCAAAAAAAAATAAATTTCCTCAAAAATTGGATGAGTCAAAAAATTTTGGAAAAAAAAAAATCAAATCAGGGGGCCGGGGAAATTTTTCCAATTTTTTAAAGAATTTTGGGGTGGGACGGTTCTTTTAAATTTAGGGGGGGTTTCAAAAACTTTTTTTATGCATACTTTTTTAAAAGGTCCCCCCAAAAGGCTTTAAAAAATGGTTGAGGTCGGTTTTGCGGGACATTGCAACAATATGTTTTCTTTTTTTTTTCAGCCTCATGAAATTGCGGGTTTTTTTGGGGGTTATTGTACTGTTGCATACTTTTTTTTTCATCAATCTTTATCCTTTGGAAGGGGCCTCACATGTAATTTTAAATTTTTTGTACACGGGAGTTCTTTTTTTGGCCATCGACAAAAAGGTACCTAGGCCCGGGTACCACAAAAAACCCAAACCCCCCCACCTCTTTCCATTCTGCTTTACATTGGGGGCATGGGGTTTTGTTCGATTGCAGTGTTTGGTTTTCCCAAATGTTGCCCCGGGGACTTTAGGGCCAATATCCCAAATTTTTTGGCTCATCCCCCCAAAAAGGACATTTTTTCTTTTTTTTTGGGGTTTTTTTGTTCTGTAATTTTGTAAATTTTAAAACCGGGGTTTCCCAAAGTTTTTTTTAGACAAGATGGTACTGTGTTTGAATTTTGATTCTCATTTGATCTTATTTCGTGAGGGGGATTTTTCAATTTTGGGGGGCATTGGGGAAAAAGACAAACCAAAGGGGGTGGAAAAAAAGGACAGCACTTGCCCGACGGATGTGGATCAGCGGAACCGGGAAAACAGATTTGCAGGACAAAAAAAGCAACGGGGGAAGGGAAAAAACCCAGAAAAAAACCCACTAAAAAAAATGTAAAATATACACAAAAGCTTTTAATTTTTGTCAATCCCTTTGTCACTGCTGCAGCCCTTAAAAAAAAAGACGTTTGGGGAGTGTGAAGATCTGAGGGGGGTGGGTTGAAATTTAATCACTGGGGGGGTTTATGATGAAAATTTTTTTTTTTATTCCTAACTTGATGGTTTACAACAAGTCCGGGTAGGACGGGGGGAAAACTTTTTCCTCCATCCACAAGCTCCATGTTCTCCCCCCCCTGGGACAGCCTCCGATGGGCAAAGTTTTCACTCCCTCCCCTCCAAAAAATAACTGTGCATTTGGGGGGGGTATTTTTTCCCCAAAAAGAACCCATCAGGGTTTCGCGCAGGGGGACCCCCTGTGGTGACGGCTCCCCCTGGGCTACTACCCCCCTTTCCCCCAAGGGGGAAATGACGGGGGGAACAATACTTGGGGGCCTGAGAAAACTAATGAGAGTAATGGAATATTATTTCCTTGATTACCAATCTTGGGGTTTCCCTTTAAAACCCCCCTCTCACTTCGTTTCGCAGGGGGGATCGGGGCGAGTCACTAGTTTTGTGACCACCCGCGAGCTCCCGCGATATCGCGGGTTGGGGGACATTCAGGACGTTTACCCCCCTCCCGGGGGATGCTGTCGTCGCTTTAAAGTCGGCTTTTTTTTTATCCGGGTTTTTTTCCCTGACAGGCACGCATCTGGTGTGAACGGGGGGGGAGACCCCCGCTGGAAACCCCAAAAAGGGACACAGGGGGTTTTTCCGGGGGGGGGGCTGTTCCCCAAAAACCCGTGGTACCTTTTGGGTACCACTCCCTGATGCGGAGCGGGAAAAACCAAAAGGGAAAAAGGGGGTTTCCAGGCCCCACACAGCGCCCCCGGGGGAAAACCCCTGTGTACCTTTTGGGGGCCCCGCCCCCCGATCAGGGGGTGGTATCCAAAAGGGACACGGGGGAAAAAGCGATTTTTCCCATGTCGCTTGTAAGATCGCTGCCCGAGTGCCTGTTTGGCAGCTCAGCAGGATAATGTTTCGGGAAAAAAGCGATCCTGATCGTTGTCGGAATCGCTGGTTTTATCGCTATGTGAGACCCACCTTTATGAATGCAAAGACCACCTGCACAGCTTTTTCCCCCTTACTTTTCACTGGGAAAGGAAAAAATTGATTCTTGAGAGAACTGACAAGATGCAAACCCCTTTAAAAAAAACAGCAAGGGAAAAACTTAATAAAACAAAAAAGCAGTTTTCCCAATAGAACACAACAATAAGGGCGACGTAATGGGGGCTCCATGCTTTAAAAAAATCGTACCTTAGAGCCGGGATTCCGCCCCACGTCCATTGGGCAAAAAATCTTTAAAAAAAGGGGGGAAAAAAAAGGGCAGCTCCTAAAGGGGGGGTAGCAAGGTGGAAACGCCAGAATGGGCTGGGGGTTTTTGGCGATTTAGCTTTTTTTTTTTTGTTTTTTTAAAGCATAAGAAGGGTTTGGGGAAAGGATTAAAAAAACCCTTTTGGCCCTTGCAAGGGGGATTGTTAATGGGCCGCGTACCATTGCTTTTGAATCACTTTAAACCCCCCCAGAAAAGTCTGGCACCTTATTTTTTTTTTAAAAAAAAAAGGTTTTTTTTTTTTTTTGTAATGCAATGAAAATATTAACAAAACAACTTTGGGAAAAAAAGGTCATTAATGCCCACTGAAGACAGATAAATGTCTGATTTTACGTAGATCAAAAAAAGTAGTTTTCAAAGGAAAAAAAAAAATAAAAAGGGGAACATATCCATAACTCAAAATTTTACAACCCATAAACCAACACACATATATGGGGCCCAAAATCCCCCTCACCCCCCTTTTTAAAAAAGTCTTGGTTTAACATTTAGCGAAAAAGGGTGTTTTTTAAAATACTGAAGGCTCTGCGGGGACCCCCCTTGGGACAGTTTTTTCTATTCCCAAAACCCCCCCTTTCCCCTTTCCCCCTTTTCAAATTTATCCCTTTTTTCCTATTCAATAGAGAATTTTTTATCGAAAAAAATTTTCCCGTAATTATTATTTTTCTAGCACAGAAAAAAAAAATTTTAAAAGATTTCGGGGGTTTTGGGCATCAAAAAACCATTCCCCTTTTTGACAGGGGCCCAATTTGGTATTTAAAAGACCAACCCAAATTTTTTTAAAATTTCCCCAAACCATTCCCCTTTTTAAAAAGGGGTTTTATTTTTCGGGGAAACGTTCCCCAGATTCTGAGATATTTTTTTTTGTGACATATTTTATTTTTTATTTTTGGGGGTTTTAAAAAGTCTTCGATATAATTTTGTTTTTTAAAAAAAAAAGGAAAAATTTGGGGAAAAATTCTAAAAAAGTTGCAATTTTCAAATTTAAATTTTTTTTACATTTAAAAACAGAGAGGGGGGCCCCCAAAAATAGTTAATAACTTTTCCCCCAACATGTTACTTTACTCACACTTTTTGGGAAACATTTTTTTTTTGTTAGGATTTTTAAAGGGTTAAAAGTTGACCAAAAATTTTTTTTTTTTCCAAAAAAATTTTTTTTTTGGGGACCACCCACATTTGAAGTGATTTTGGGGGGGACCCAAATAAAAAAAAATGCCCAAAAGTCCCCCAATTCAAAATACAAAAACCCCCCCAAGAAAAAAAACCAACAAAAAAAAAATTTTAAAAAAACCCTTCGGGTGTTTCATGAAAAATAAAGCAAGGGGGAAAGGGAAAAAAATGACTTTTCCCTTTTTTTTTCACAAAAAATTTTTTTTTGGGGGGGCCAATTTTTTTTTTTTTTCACAAGGTTATCGGGAAAATGCACCCAAAATTTGTTTGCAATTTCTCCGAGGGGGGGCCCAAACCCCCCCATAGGGGGGGAAAACCCACTTTTTGGGGGGCGGGCAGGGCCAGAAGGGAGGGAGCCCTTTTGGGACTTTTTAACGAAAAAATTGGCGGGGGAACAATCGTGGCGCCATGTTGCGTTTGGGATCCCCTGAGGGTCCTAAACGGGGGAAAACCCCCCCCAATTCTACTTTCACCCCAAACCCCCAACACACCCCTAACCCTAATCCCAACCCCCCCCAACCCCCAACCCCAACATAACCCTAACCACAAACCAAACCCCAAACCCCCAAAAAACCAATCCCAACCCTCCCTATTTTCCCCAAACCCTAACCCTAGCCCAACTCTAACCCTTTTGCCCCACCCTTAAATTTACCCCCCCCCAAAAATTTTCGAAACCCCAAAATTTTCCCCCCCCCTAAAAATTTTTGCCTAACCCAAAATTTAACCCCACCCTAACTTTCCCTCCCCCCAAACCCCCAACCCCCAAACCCCAACCCAATTTTTCCCAAAACCCAACCCCCAACTTTACCAACTCATTTTTTAAAAAAAAATTTAGTCCAACTCTTCCCCCAAGGGAAAAAAAGGGGAAAAAAAAAACCCTTTTTTTTTTTTTTTTTATTTTAGCAAAATTTAAAAGGGGGGAAAAGGGGGGGGTTTTTTTTACGTTTTTTTTTATTTTGATCAAATGTGAAAAGGGCTATCCAGGATCAAATTTTAACCAAAGGAAAAATTTCCTATTGGGTTGCCGGGGCCGGCGGGCCCCATCCCCGGCGGTTTGCATGCCAGGGCCCCCCCTTTTTTTCCCGGAAAAACACTGGGGGCCCGGGGGGGCTTCATGGGAGGTTGAAGAGACAACGAGTTACCGGCCCGGGGGGAAAACGGGGGGGGGCCCCATTTTTTTCCCCCTCTGATGGTTTTCCTCAGAGGGGGAAAAATTACATGGAAATTGACTTTTTTTTTTGTGGTCGCTTTTAAAACCGTTTTAAAAATGGTGATCGCAAAAACGGGGTCGAAAAAAAACCCAACCCCAAAACATTTTCCCCCGGGGTCTCAGATACCCCCGTAGCCAAACCCCAGAAAAATTTTTGCTCGGGGGGGGGGCTTTTCCCTTTTTTTCCTCAGCGCCGGAAAAAGCGGCACGTGGGAAAAAAACCCCTTTAAATGCCGCCCTTTTAAAAAACTATCGGCAGTTGTTAAGGGTCTTTTTAAAATGAAATGGGGACCTTTTGGGGGCACCAACTAGAAAAAATTTTAAAATGTTTTATAAGAAAAGTTTTAGCTCAGACCATAATGAAAAAAATTTTTTAAAACAAAGGGGGAAAAATTTAGTGCAAAAAAGGGGCCCCACCACCACTTTTTCCCTGAAAGCAAAATCCTTTTAAAAATTTGGGGCGATACTTTTCCGATATCGGAAAAAGGGAAAAAGGTATCGCCGTATCACAAAAAAATTTGGCGATACCCCGGGTACCGAAAACCGGGGAAAAACCCCTTTTTAAAAACCTATGGGGGAAAAAAAAATCAAATTAAAAAAAAACCCCTTTTTTCCTTTTTGGGGGAAAATTTTACATGAAGGAAAAAAAGAAAGATAATGTAGAATGTATTGGGGGAAGGGGTTTTTGGGGAAAATTAAAGGCAAGATGTTTAACCCTCAAATGGGAAAAACTTTAAATTTTTTTTTTTTTAAAAAAGTTCGGATTGGGGAAGAAATTGAAAAAGTTAACGTTTTTTTTTATTTGGGGAAATATTATATTAAACAACTTCCATGCTCTTCATCTTCCCCCTTTTTTAAAATTTTTTACACACTTTTCTCCTTCATAATTTCTGCAGCATCATTTTTTTTCATAAATTATTCTTCATTTTCACCTTCTTTATCTTTTCTTAAATTTTTGCTATTCTCTTTTTTTAAAAATTTACTCATATTTTTCTTTTTAAAAACAAATATTCTTATTATATTCTGCTTTTTCTTCATCATTTTCCCTTTTTGGGGAAAAAATCCGTACTTTAACTGTCAAAGTATAAATTTTTTCCCCCCCTTTTTCCGTTTTTTCTGTCACAAAAGATTTAAATTAACAAAAAGTTTTTGTCCGTTTCATTTTAGCCTGCACCAGGCTTTTTTCCGGGGACCCGGGGGGGAAAGGGACTCACCCCCATACACTGCTTAGTTTTTTTCTGCTTAGAATTTTAGAGCTTTTTTTTGGGGTCTTCTTTTGGTCTTATACTTCAGTTCTTCTGTTTTTTTGATCTTTTTTGCTTTTTTTCTTTTGGTCCTTTTTCCCCTATCTTTTTTTGTAGCAAAAACCTTGACCAGCTTTTGTTACTGGGACAGGGGTTTCAAAACGGGGGGACCTGGCTCCAAAGCCTCCAAAGGGAAACCCCAGACGTTCGGGAAAACCCGGGAACCGAAAAGGGGGCCCCCCGGGCCCAAAAGGGGCCCGGGGGAAAACCTTTTCGGTACGGGAAACCCCCGGGGGGGGAGCAAAAGGGAAACAAAAGCCAATGCAAGTAACGGGGCCAGCTGACTGTGCGGGAAACCCCCGGGGGGCAGCAAAAGGGAAAAAAGAGCCAATGGCAACAACCGAGGAACCCCGCTGACTTACTGAACCCCGAACACCCGGAGCAAGTGGGTTTACGTGAACAGCCCCTTTTGGCAACAACTGGGGGGTGTTGGAGCCCCCGGGCAAGGGAGTTTTTTAAAAAATTTAAACAAGTAATTTCCTTGTTTCCCCTTTAATTTTTAAATGCTAACTTAAAAAAAGAAAAAAGAAAAAAATTTACTACCATAAAAATGATGATTTCATTTTTAAAAAATATTAGATAAATAAAGAAAATTTTACAAACAAAAACCCTTTATTAACTGTTGGGGAAAAGCAATGAAACCCAAAAAAAAATTTTTTTTTAAAGGGAACTGCTATACGGTTGTACAAAAAAGCATACAAGTACAATTGAATTTCCCTTTGAGGAAAAATTAAAAGTAACCCTTTTTTTTTTTGTATTTACAATGAATGTCTGTTCCCAAAAAATTTATCGCATTAAAAATTTTTCTGTGATATTACTAAAATTTCCTTTGCAAAAAAGTCACTAAAAATTTTATACAAAAATTTTAAAAATTTTTTCCCTCATGTAATAAACAAAATATGTGGCATAATCATTTTTTTAAAAAAACAAACCTTTCAAAAGTGCATAGTTTCATTTTGAAAAATTCTATTTATGGCTGAAAGTGACTGTCGATTGGAAGCAAACAAAAAGATAGAAAAGGGATATATAATTTGGACTGCATGCCACAGTGGTGAATGGCGATGGGAAAACTTTTCCTAAAAAAAGTGTGCCCCTACTACATAATTTTTTTTATTGCTTTTAAACAGGGGGGAAAGGATGTATGCTTGTCCTTTGTTTTGACCCCAGACTGCCTTCCTGCGGACGCTTTGGGGGAGGAAATTTGTGTTGCGGGGGTTTACTGCACTCTGCGGAAAAAACCACATTTTAAAAATTATAAAATTTTCAGATTTTTTTATCAATTTTCCCCAAAATGAAAGGGGGGGGGAAAAACACTGGTCGGGATTTCTTCGGGAGAGGACTGGGGATTCTGTGGGGTGCTGGGGCCCCCCTGACACGCATCCACCAGTTTTTCCCCGTGAGCTTTTTTTAGCGCATTTTTTTAGGAGCCTTTTGGAGTCCCCCCCCCTTTCGGGAAGAACAAAAATTTAAGCCTTTTTTTTTTTGGATTCCCCAATCATCGACTTAAAAGTTCCCCCCCTCTCAGGACCACAGCACTTTGGGGAAACCCCCTGCTCTTTCCAAACCCCGGGGAAATTTTCCCAGGCAGTCAGAGAGTTCGTACGGAGCCACTGAGTGTCGGGTTCTGTTCTCAGAATCTATTGGTTTTTAAAAAAGGGGCCCACCAACAGCATTCCGTAATTGAAGAGGGGTAGGTTTTATGCGAACAGCTTGTTCTCTGAATCTGAAGAGGCGGGTGAGACGGGCCGAGGTCAGCACCCCGCAGAAAGCTTTTTTGATGATGAGACCCCGGTGCCTTTCTGTTTTAGCAGGTCTGGCCAGACCACCCAACAGGGAGGTTTTGGGGAAAGGGGGATGGGGAGATAGGGCCAAAAACCCCCAAAAAGGCATGAGGAAAAGGGAAAAGGGGGGGGAGCAGCCAAGGGGAAAAAAAAAAATTTATTTATATAGCGCCATCATATTCCGCCCCGCCTTTTTTGTTTAGCCGTTTCAAAAAAACAAGTCAAAAACAACGTTAACAATTTAATAATTTAAGCTAAAAAGTCGCCCCCCGCCGGGGCAGCTTACAATGACAATGAGATTGGGAGGTTTTTAAAAAAAAGGGTTTTTTAATTTAAAAAATGCATTAAATGTGTTTTCCCCCCCCTCTTAAAGGGGGGCAGGGGGTGGAGATGGGGAAAGGGCAGAGACACCACACACTTACAAGAAAAACATAGAATACCCTTTGATTAGTGAATGGATAGGCCCCTCTGAACAAATGTTTTTGAGGACGCCTGAAACCATGCAAATTGTGGATCCCCCTAATTTCTTGGGTACGCTTTCCCCCAGGGATTGCATAGAGCAGGAGAGTTTTGGATGGGGAGTTTTGAGGTACGTTTTGTGCGGGGGTTTGGGTGGGAAAGCTTTTGCAGAGCGCGCATGGGTTAGGCCGATAGATAAAATAAAGGAGGAGATGTAGGGGGGGTGTGCATGGGGAAAAGCTTTGTGGGGAAAAACCATTTTTTTTTGGTTGAAAGCGGGGAGAGGCCAGGGGAATGGGTTTGTGATGGGAAGGGAAAAGGAAGACTTTGCCCCAACGGTACAAACAGGAGGGAGGGGGTTAGGCTGCGGGATGGGGTTGCCTGTAGCCTCCTTTTTGGACCTGTTCGGAGCATTTTGTTTTCCCAAAAAGGGAAAAAAATGCCCCCCCCAGGACTTTGCATGCTTGGGGCCCTTTTTTTAAACACCTTGCACATGAATTTGCTATGGGGAAATGCAAGCGGGAAAAATTTTTAAAAATTAAAAAAAGAAAAAGTGTCAGTCCCCCCAATACCAAATATGGGAAACATTTTGGCGGAAAAAGCACGATTTGGGTTTTTCAAAGACACACTAGAGAGTGGCCCCCCCCACGCAGCACCTACATCTTCAGGTTTTGTTAAAACCTCTTCATCGAGCTCACACACCCGGTTTGCTTCCTAAAAGGATCGCCATGGAAGAACCTCCCACGTTGTCCAGGGGACAAACTGTTATTCCACAACAGCGCAAGTTCCCCCCCCAACCCCCACTCCCAGGCCACAAAACAGCCTCGGTACCCACAGGCATGGGATAAAAGCGGCTATACTCCAAAAAACCCGGGGACGAGCACACCCCCCGAATGCTGGTTTGGGCAAAACTCCTGCCCCTTTAAAAGCTTGATTCAGGCTGGGGGGGACGCCAGTTTCCGAAAATGAAATCATTGTAAAACCCAAAAAACAAGTCCAAGCCTTTTCCCCTTTCGCAGGCAAGCCCCCCCTGGTCTGAAAAAAGAAATGTTGGGGGAAAAAATTTTAAAAAATGGAAACTAAAACCCCCCGAGCGGTCCACCTGACCACCGATGCTGGCCAGTCCCCCATTTTTTTTTCTGCTTCAACCAGAAAGGGGAAAAAAGGGGGAAATTCTGCCCCTTTACAAAACAAACTAAGCTGAACCCTACGTGTAAGGGGGAACCTGATCCTGCGACCAACCCCTAAAGTCCTCATCTAGTGTGAACGAAGACCTTTTTAGTTCGAGGGAGAACCCCCAAAAGATCTAGGGACGTGGGGAAAAAGGGGACCCCTTTCCTTAACCCCCAAAAATTTTTGCTGGATAATTAAAAAAAAAAATAAATACTTTGTGATCCTAAACAAAAAAACGACAGATTAAGGCCCCTAAGCACCCGGCAGTTTAAGTAAATAATACAATGAAGAAAGAAAACCAAAAGGGGGGAGCCAGCCAAAAATGGGGGGAAAAAAGGTAAAGTGACCACAAACTGAAACAAACCCTAACAAGAGGGTTTTTAACACCCAGGGGCCCGGGAAATCCCTTTTCCCCTAAACCCCCCTTGGGTCAATGTTGTGCAGGGGTAAGATTTTTGCGAGTGGCGCGTAGTTTTTGCCAACAAAAAGGGGTTCCCAGGAAAAAATCTGTACACATTGTTTTCCCCCCTCCTATTCCGTTCTCAAAATTCACGCTGCAGGAGCCGCCGGGTTTTCTACCCCCCCGGGGGCCCCCCAAAAAATTTACCTGTTAACCGATATGAGCACAGCCGTTCCAAATTAACAGGCCATCCTAAAAAATTTTTTCCATGGGGGGAACTTGCCCACACAGCGCAAAACTCTTTAATGCCATAAAGCAGGAGAGCGCGTGTGGTTTTTGGAAGAGAAACTTTCAGGGAGGGTTGGTAGTGTTGCAAGGCCGAAATTGGGGTCAGCTCGGGGGGGCCCCTTTGGGAACCCACCACATACCATTTTCCCGGCCAAATTTTTTCTTTAACTTGGGCGTTTCGAGTTTTTTGAGGGCTACCGGATCTTGATCACGTGCCAAGGTCCCCTAAGTGCGCTCACTTTTTAACTTCCCCCAGGCCAGATCGCGATTGCAGCTCTGCAACGCAGATTTTTTCCCTTTAGGAAAAACGCATCATATGTGAGTACCCACCAGGGGAATTTTCCCCCTTTTTTTAAAGTTGGGGGGGTTTTTTTGAGCACAGCCAACAAAAGGAGTATCAGCGCCCCCTCAGCGCAGTCAACTCGCAAAATTTTTTCCGTTCACACTTTTTCCCCTACTGAAATGGGGGCCCTATAATAAAATAAAATATTTTTTATTTATAAGCGCCAAATATTCCGCATGCTTTACGTTTAACAGTTTCAAAACACGGCATAAGTTTCAACGTTAACAATACAAAATTAAAGCAAAACGCCCCCCTGCTGGTGAAAAAATTTCAATCTACAATTTAGGGTGGGGGGGATACAAAATTTGGGGTTTATATACAATTTGGGGTTTTTTTCAAGATGGGGCCGCCATTTTTAAGGGGAATAGGGAAAGCATGGAATGTGGGAAAGGGCTCCACACAGAATTTTTTCATAAATGACTTTGATTAGTGAATGTTTATAGGCCCCTGTGAACAAAATTTTTTTGAAAGGGGGGGCCCCAAACCCCCCCAAAAATTTCGGTAGTCCTAATTTTTTGGGGGAAGGGATTCCAGGGATTGGGGCAGCGCGGGGGAATCTTGGAGTTGGGAAATGGAGGTACGGATTAGTGCAGAAGGGGTTTTCGAAGGTCGTTTTCAGAGTGCAGCATCGGTTTGGCCCAAAAAATTTTAAAAAAGGGGGGGAAATTTGGGGGGTGCCCGCGCTGTGGGGAGCTTTTTTGGGGGAACCAGTAATTAAATTGGTCCCCCAATGAAAAGGGGGCCCCGCCAGTGTAATGAGTGGGGATAAAATTTTTTGAAGGATATCTGCCAGTTTTTTCGTTTCGTTTGATGGTCAACGCGGGGTGGCGAGTGCAGATGATCACTAGTCAGCCTGACTGTCCCCCTTATCTGCCTGCTTAAAAAAAAACCGAAAAACCCCAAGGTTTGGGGTTTTTGGGAAAAAGGGGGGAGGGAGGATCAAAAAATTTCCCTCCCCCCCGGGGACAGTCACGCAACTGGTTCCTCACAAAGGGGGGGGACTTTCAAAGTCCCCTTGCTGTATAAAAAATTGAACCTCCAGAGCCTGTCTATATTTTCAAAACCCCTTAAAAAATTTTTAAATGTTTTTTCAAAGCAAAATGTACATTTTTTGTTACCCTTTTTAAAAAATTTTTTGGGGTTTTCCCCCAAAACTGATTTTACAAAAATTTTTTCCCAATTTTTTTAAATTTTGATTTTTTAAAATTTTGAATTAATGTTTTTAAAAGGGCTTTGTGAGGAGGATAGGAGGGGCAAGGGGAGGGGGGAAGAAAACCCCCCGGAGGGAGGTAAAAATGCTTAGTCATTGTAGAAAAAAGGGGGGGGGGATGCACCAGCGGAAAATACCCTTTTGCAGGGGACAACGTTTCTTGGCCAGTTGGGAGCCCCGCAGCACAGGGTTTATTTCGCTGCATGGTGAAAAAAAACCCCCCCCGAAACAAAACAATTCACCCCCGCCGATTATTGGGGTACACCCCCTAGACCCTGCTACCGGGACAACTTAAAAGCCTCATCACCCCCTTGGGAACCCCGGGGGGAAAAAAGCGGAAGCCCCCCGACCCCACTGGGGAAACCCCCTAATGTTTTCCTTTTCCCGGAAAAAGCACTGCTGCTGTAATTGGGTTTTCAAAGCAGTCTGGGGGAAGGGCAGTGGGCGGTCTGCAAAAGAGGGGCCAAGCAGCGCCTCTGAAAGGGCAAGAACGTTTTTCCAAATGGGGAAAAAGTTTTTGGCAGCCCCCCCCAATGTCTACACCATCCGGGGGGGCCCCCAGTCAGCAGGGGGAAAACATTTCCGTAAGATGGTTACAGACTACATGTCCCCCCCTCTCAGGTACTCCAATGGCTTTTCCCCCATTCAAGTTTTGGGGTCAAAAAGCTGGATCATCCCAGTTTTTAGCCAGTATGCATGGGGGGGGGGTTTTATCTGTCCCAGTGTATTATCGGAGCATTTTTACTGCCCAGGTGGTGTAAAACAGATTTTTGCTTTCGACCCCCCTTAAAAAAATTTTAACTTTTTATTTTTCGAAAATGAACTAGGCAGGGGATCCCCCCTTTTTTTTGGGCCTGCCCGGGGTTTCTTTTAAAAAAAAGGGGGGTTGGCAACGTTTTCCATGTCTCCTTTATGTTCATCTTTCTACCACCCCAGCTATACTCCCCGGGCTACAACACTGCCAGTTTGCCCCGAATGTCGTTCCCAGACCAAAACACAAACTATTTTGATAGTGGGGTTTTTAACGGGGGGGGGCCCTGCTGTTCCCTGCTGTGTGTCCGGCCCCAAAAAATTTCTGCACCTGCTACACATGTTTAAAAAAAAAAGACTGTTTTTTAAATGGCCCAGGCTACAAAGATATTTAGGCTACCCCCTTTTTTAAGTGTAAAAAATGAAACGCAAATTTAAACCTTTTAAGATTAGTGTTTTGGGAAAAAAAAATCTGGGAAAAAAAAAAATTGTGACATATTATGGCAGATATCCACATTCTAAAAAAAATGCCCCCCACAAAACATAAATTTTTTCTTTTGGGGACTGATTGAACCCCCTTTTAAATCCATAACTTTGACCAAACCAACCACATCATGCCCCAAATGCTCAATTTTTGGGAAAAGGGGGAATGTGGGTTGAAAATTTTACAACGCCAGTGCGAAGGGGTTTTCCTTCTGTTTTTTGGCTTTTAAATAAAAGATTTAAAATAAATTAAAATACATTGTTGATTTAAGGGGGAAAGATGTACACCTGTAATATTGTGCAAACAATGGTGTAGGCATTTTCCCCTTTTTAAATTTCTTATATTTTTTTATTTTAAAAAAAACAATTTTTGTTTTTAAAAAAAAAAAAACCCCGTTTTACTGTGAAAGGCCCGTTTGTTTTACTTTTATAAAGTTTTCAACCAATGTATTGTTTAAAAATGGGGAAAAACCGTCCCCACAAAAAAATTAGATTTAAAAAATTTAAAAAAAAGTTCAAAAACCCTTTGGGGGTAAAGAAAAGGAGAGCCACGAGACCGCCAGCAAGACAAGCAGCAATGCTTGAAAAATAAAAGGGGGATCCCCGCACCCAAAAAATAAAAAAAAACAGACGAAGTAAAACTGAAAAAACAAAAATGTCCCAACTGTAAAAGCCCTTTCTGTCTTCTATAGTGTTTGAAAAAAATGATTTACGGATGGAAGCGCGTCACACAAAAGATTAATTTATTTTAAATGGGGGAAATTTTTAGAACCAAATTTTGGGGGATAAATGAAAAAAGGGGACCCCTGAGACACGCCACAAAAAACAAACAGCAGTGCTTGAACAAGTAAAATGGGGCGGATCTGCATCAAAAAAAATAAAAAACACAGACTGAATGAACACTGAAAAAACAACCCTCCACAATCTGTGAAAAACCCTTTTTTTACTTTTATTTTTGGGGTTTTTTTTAAAAACCCCAAAAAATTTTATACGGATGGAAGCGCGTCCACTAATAGATTGATTTATTTTAAAGGAAAGGAAACCAAAATTTGGGGATAAAAAAAAAGGAAGGCCACTGAGACACGCCCCAAAGGGGGAAGCACAGTGCTTTAACAGTAAAATGGGGCGTGATCTCCCCTCAAAAAATAAAAAACACGCTGAAGTGAACACTGAAAAACAAAAACCACAATCGTGGGAAAAACTCCTTTTTGTTTCATATGTTTGCAACCAATGTATTGTATACGGGTGGAACACGCACACTAATTTTATTGTTTTTTTTTTTTTATAATGGAGCGCAAACCCCCAAAAAAATTTTTTTCCCCTAAAAAAAAAAAAAAAAAAAAAAAAAAAAAATGACACGTCAATCCCAAAAACAAACGGTGGGTTTCGAGCAAACGCAGCGTCACCCGCCTGTCACACACACACCTTGACAGAGCTGTTTTAAAAAAACTGGCCCAAAAAAAAGCTTTACACAGCGGTTTTGGAAACTACCTGCCTCAAGCCAGTTTTAAAAAAAAATCGCAATACTAACTGTCCCCCAGAGGGCCCACAGCACCTTTTTTTCCCAAAATATTCACAGCACAGTTTACGCAAAAAAAGCGCGGGGCCCTTTTATAGTGCATTCTGCATCTTTCAGCGCCAAAACACAGCCTGCCTTTTGTTAAGATGACCGATCAATTTCAGGGTTTTGCCCACACTTTGTAGGGGGCCTCATTTTGGGGGGGCAAAACACATTTTCCCTCAAAGAATTATTGGGGGAATTCCCCATTCCCCGGGGGACAATTAAAAAAATATCGGAATTAAAAACGGGAAATTTTCCCATTAAACCAATACGGCCGATACCCAAAATTGCGGTATTGGAATTTCTC
>JARQOD010000002.1:531572332-531603619 GCA_033576555.1 Oophaga sylvatica | reverse complement strand
GACCTCTAAACTAACCGCACAACTAGAAGCAGCCGTGGGACGTTCCTACGGTGCCCTAGACGCCTCGTCACAGCCGGAGAGATTAGCTACCCCTGAAGATGGAAAGAGGAAAGCTAACTGCCCAGGAGTAGAGCCCCAAAAGAATAGGAAGCCCCCAAACATAAAATGGCGGTTAGACAAGATGAAAACAAGAACACAGACAGAAAATAGAATGAGCAAACGCTGGGGCCCAAAACTGTCTAGATAGGACAGAACAGGAGAGATACTGTCTGCAACCCAGAAAAACCCTAGGAAAAACTCCAACACTTCTGAATCCAAAAATGCTGAGACCACACGGTCTCGACCACCTATATCATATCTCTGGAGTGAACACGCAGCTACCCAGCAGTACAAAAATTGCAAGAACTGAGCAAATGAACAAATACAAAAAGAGAACAGAGACCAGCACAAGCCCCCAAAGGGGACCCGGCTGAACTCAAAAAGCAAGGCAGCAAATACAAGGAAAATCCAACCACAGAAAAAAAAACAGAAAGAATTTATCTGAGTGATAGCAGGAGACAGCAGAAAAGCAAGCTGAATTCCAACGTAGACCAGGAAGAACAACTGATCACCGGTGAGGATCATGGGAGGTCAGCTCACTTATATCAGGCCAGTCTGTCCCACCTGATAACCATTCATCCATTGCAGGTGGTGGACTTTTGTTCAACATAGGTTCAATACCCTCAGCAACCACCAGAGGGAGTCTCAGCTCCGAAGTCATCTCCAACACGTTCACAACATTCATCTGTCTCACCGGCAATATATGTTTGGGGCTATCAATTCCATTGGGGTTCTACTCCGGGGCAGTTTAGCTTTCCCCTTTCTCTCTTTAGGCTTAGTTAACTCTTTGGCTGTGTTGAGGCGTCTAGCACATCGTAGGTACGTCCCACTGCTAATTCTAGTTGTGTTGTCAGTTTAGGGGTCTGCAATCCGCTAAGTTACCAACCTCTCTGGGTGTTTGGTTGCCTAGCTTATTTCTCTATTATCCTCCTCGGTTACCGAATCATAACAGAATCACCGGCCTGACTGTAGATTCTAGGGTACTTTAAAGAAGGAAAGAATAGTAAAAAAAAAAGAAATGTCAGATTTTTTTATATATTTTTTCCTGTTTTTCTCGGGGGGCCGTAGGAGGATTTTTTCTTCAATGGAGACTAAGCATTTGTCTGATCGTGTTGAGCAGCTCGCTGCTGAAGTTCGGAGAATTTCTGCCTATCTCGCTCAGTTGTCTACTGAAGAACCTAAGATCCCTATTCCTGATTTATTTTCTGGGGATCGTTCTAAATTTTTGAACTTTAAGAATAATTGTAAATTGTTTTTTGCCTCGAAACCTAATTCCTCGGGGAACTTGGTGCAGCAGGTTAAAACTGTCATCTCCTGATGCGTGGCGACCCTCAGGACTGGGCTTTTTCCCTGACACCTGGGGATCCTGTTTTGGCTAATGTGGATGCGTTTTTTCAGGCTCTGGGGTTGTTGTATGATGAACGTAATGTTATTGATCAAGCTGAGAAAACCTTATTGGCATTGAACCAGGGTCAGGAAGCGGCAGAGTTATATTGTCAGAAATTCCAAAAGTAGGCAGTCCTTACTAAATGGAATGTTGATGCCCTAGCGGCTCTTTTTTGGAAAGGTCTGGCAGAGACCGTAAAAGATGTTATGGTGGGATTTCCTGTCCCTTCTGGTCTCAACAACTCTATGTCATCAGCCATTCAAATTGACAGACGTTTACGTGAATGTAAAATTATGTGAGAGGCAGCGTTGCCATTCGAACAAACCTCTGAGCCCATGCAGTGTGATAGGGTTGTTTCTAGGACTCAACGTCAAGAATTTAGAAGGCGTAATAAGTTGTGCTTCTTTTGTGGGGACGCCTCTCTTACTATTTCAGTCTGCCCTAAGCGGGAAAAACGTTTTGCTCACTCATTTGTTTTGGGCAATGTACAGCCTAAATTCCTCTTGACGGTTACCTTGATCTGCTCCTTATCTTCATTTTCAGCTAAGGCTTTTGTTGATGCAGGAGCAGCCTTGAACCTGATGGATTTTGACTTTGCTAAACGTTGTGGTTTTCCCATGGTACCCCTGCGGACTCCTATTCCTTTGAGGGGTATTGATACTACGGATGCTACCCCTTTAGCGGAGAATAAACCCCAGTTTTGGACCCAGGTGATAATGCTGGTAGCCCCGGACCACCAAGAGAATTGTAAATTTTTGGTGTTACATAATTTACATGACATTATTGTACTGGGTTTTCCTTGGTTGCTGACCCATAATCCTGTTCTGGATTGGAAGTCTGTGGTTAGTTGGGATTGTCAATGTGTTCTTAGTGACACTCCTGTTTTCTCTACCTCTCCCTAGTCTCAGAATGTCCCTGACTATTTGGCTGATTTCTCTGATGTGTTTAGTGAGAGTAAGTCTGTGTCCTTGCCTACTCACAGGAGTTATGACTGCTCGATCGAGTTAGTACCCGGTTGTAAATTTCCCAAGGGTCGGCTCTTCAATTTAGCTGTACCTGAACATGATGCTATGCGATCATATATCAAAGAGTCATTGGAGAAGGGTCATATCAGACCGTCCTCTTCACCTTTAGGTACCGGCATTTTCTTTGTGGCCAAGGATGGCTCATTGAGACCATGTATTGACTATCGTCTTCTATCGTCTCCTTAATAAAATCACTGTTAAATATCAGTACCCGTTACCCCTGATTTCCGATTTATTCTCCAGAGTGAAAGGTGCTAGTTGGTTTACCAAGCTTGACCTTAGGGGGGCGTATAATCTTATTCGCATTAAGCACTGTGATGAATGGAAGATGGCGTTTAATACTCCTGAGGGGCATTTTGAGTACCTAGTGATGCCTTTTGGGCTCACGAATGCCCCTTCCGTCTTTCAATCTTTCATGAATGATATTTTCTGGGATTTTGTGGACAAGTTTTTGATCGATTATTTGGACGATATTTTGATTTTTTCCAATGACTGGGATTCTCATGTGGAACATGTTCGGATTGTATTCCGTATTTTGAAAGAAAATGCTTTGTATGTTAAGGGTCCTCAAAAAAAGTGTGTAAAAGAGGACATATGATATGTTCAGAGAGATAATCAAGATTATGATTAACCAGTATTTTGTTAAATCAATAATCTTTATGGCGAATGACTCTAATGAGGGTGTATTTCTTTTCAACCTTGCACCGCTAAAGTTGCAACCCTCACTTATATATTATTGTGTTTGGATTATACCTATAACAATAGGCCATAAATATATTAATCAGAAACACATCATGGGATCATTCTTAGGTAAATTGGAACGCTCTCACCCATAAAGATGTCAGTTTCATGTTTCATCTCCTCATTACAGAATCCAAAGATGTCATAAATTCAGAACGTAACAGGCCGTTTCCCAACGCGTTTCCTCCATTGTGGATTCATCAGGGGATATGGCGATATAGACATCAGTGCACTTCTATCATTATGGGACTGATTATGGCTCCCTCGAGGAGCTCAAGGAGCTGTGGGAAGTCCCAGTTACGTTTCCCCTAAAGACGTATTCTGTACTTTTTTTCTGACAATATTGCAGAAGAGGTCATTTTATGTTCAAACCTAGAAGGAAGACGTATCGCTTCTACAAAAAATAAATCCTGGAAAAATATCTCAAAGAGGAACTTTATGCATACATTGGACTTTTACTGCTGGCAGGGAGTCAAAAATCGTATGATGTTCCAATACGAGAATTATTTCTGGACCCGCTTTCTGATCCACACTATAAGGCGACAATGTCAGTGGACAGATATGAGGAAATTAGAAGACACATTCAATTTGATGATAAGCGAACACGTGCATTGAGGTTTGAAACAGACAAATTAGCCCCTATCAGTTATATCTGGAACATATTTATCAAAAATTGCACCATACTTTACAATCCTAGTACTATTGTTACAGTAGATGAGCAACTTGTACCTTTCAGAGGACGCTGCAAGTTCATACAATACATGCCCAGCAAGCCAGCCAAATATGGAATCAAAATCTTCTGGATGTGTGATTCTGCAAATTATATTATGGCATAAATGGCAAAGAGGTTGGTGCACCAGTACAGAAGGATCTTGGGTCTGAAATTGTCAAAACTCTTACTGTTCCAATATTCAATTCAGGTAGAAACATTACCATGGCAATTATTTCACCAATGCTGAACTAGGCAATTTTCTGCTTCAAAAAGCTATTACACTTGTTGGTACTATCAAGCAAAACCGACGAGAAATTCCAGAAGCACTGAAACACAATCGTCAGCGAGCACTTTATGAGAGTGTCTTTGGATTCAATAACAAAGTGACTTTGGTATCTTACGAAGGAGAAATCAGTGATTTTACTCAGTACCATGCATCACAATTGCAGTATTGACAGCAATGACAGAAAATTAAAACCAGAAATCATCCTGCATTACAATAAAACAAAAGTAGATGTAGACAAAATGGATGAGATGGTGGGAGAATATTCATGCAAGAGGCAAACAAAACGATGGCCTGTAGTACATTTTTCAAATATGCTTGATGTAGCAGCCCTAAATTCATTCATCATTTATACAGAAACTCATCCAGAATTCCATGGACGGAGGAAGGACAGGAGACGCCTATTTTTGAAGGACCTTTGTCATGAACTTGTAATGCCTCACATGATACAGCGAAGCGACGTGAAAGGCTTGCTAAAGCAAACTAAAGAAGCAATGAAACAGTGTGGCGTACAGTTTCAGATGATTCCAGGGCCAGGAGAAAGAAAAAGAACGCGCTGTTTCATGTGTCCAAGAAACTTAGAAAGGAAAACTGAGAGATTTTGTTCAATTTGTAAGGAAAATGTCTGCAAAGAACATTCTTCCGAAAAAATAACTTGTCAAAATTGTTTGGAAGACTAATATAATAGAAAAGAAACATAATAGAAATTTAGCTGCAGCTAGTTTGGTATAGATTTTTATGCATTGTTGTGCGTTTTTTCATGTTTGTGTGAAATTTTGAAAAAAAATTAATTTTGGTGTTTTTTTGGTGAAAAAATATAATTAAAATTTTGTTTACTAATCGTATTTAATTTAGCAGTTTTAAAATAAACTTGTAAAAGTTATATAAGTGTGTTTTTCTATATTATTTGCATGGGGGCCTAAAAGGCCCCCAATACGTTGATATGAAGATTTCTGATGTCACGCATACTAGAGTTAAGGCGGATACCCTCTCTAGGAGTTTCTTTGCAGATTCTCTTGATGTGACTGAGCCTACTACCATTCTAAATGAGGGTGTGGTTCTTTCCGCTATCTCACCCGATTTGAGACTTGCCCTGGAGGAATTTCAGGAGGATAAACCTGAACGATGCCCTATGGGGAAATTGTATGTACCCGACCAATGGAGGAGGAAAGTAATGTCTGAAATTTATTGCTCCGCGTTGGCTGGTCATCCCGATATTTTTGGTACCAGAGATTTGGTGAGTCGGTCTTTTTGGTGGCCTGCTTTATCTCGTGATGTCAGGAATTTTGTGCAGACCTGTGGGACTTGTTCTCGGTCCAAACCCTGTTCTTGCTCTATTGGATTGCCACTTCCGGTGCCCAGGAGGCCATGGACACATATCTCAATGGATTTTAATTCCGACCTCCCTGTCTCTCTGGGAATGACTGTTATCTGGGTGATCTGTGATAGATTTTCCAAGATGGTCCATCTTGTACCACTGCCGAAGTTGCCATCCTCTTCCGAGTTGGTGCCCTTGTTTTTTCAGCAGGTGGTTCGTTTGCATGGCATTCCGGAGAACATTGTGTCTGACAGAGGAGTCCAGTTTGTTTCCAGATTTTGGAGAGCCTTTTGTTCTAAACTGGGAATTCAGTTGTCCGTCTCCTCTGCTTTTCACCCTCAGACCAATGGGCAGAGAGAGAGCAAACCAGACTTTGGAAACTTATCTGAGATGTTTTGTGTCTGCTGATCAAGATGATTGGGTCTCTTTTTTGCCCATGGCTGAATTTGCTCTAATTAATAGGGCTAGGTCTGCCACTTTGATGTCCCCTTTTTTCTGCAACTTCGAGTTTCATCCTCAGTTTTCTTCAGGGCAGGTGGAGGCTTCAGCCTGTCCAGGTGTTGATTCTATAGTAGAGAGAATGCAGCAGATTTGGAATCAAGTAGTGGATAAGTTGTCTCACTCTCAAGAGAAGGCCCAATGGTTTGCCAACCGGCATAGGACTGATGGTCCCCGGTTTAAAGTAGGTGACATGGTTTGGTTGTCCTCAAAAAATATTCCTATGAAGGTTGTGTCTCCAAAATTTAAGCCAAGGTTCATTGGACCTTACAAGATTTTGGAAATCCTTAATCCCGTTACTTTCCGTTTGGCTCTTCCAGGAACGTTTAAGATTCACGTCTTTCATAAATCTTTGTTGAAAGGTTTGTTGAGCCAGTAGTTCCCATGGCTGCGCCCCCTAATCCTGTATTGATTAAGGGCAATCTGGAGTATGAAGTAGAGAAAGTATTGGATTCTCGTCTGGCTAGACGGAGACTCCAGTACTTGGTCAAGTGGAAAAGTTATGGTCAGGAGGATAATTCTTGGGAGTTTGCTTCTGACATTCATGCCGAGAGATTGGTTCACGCCTTTCACCGGGCCCATCCTGATCGGCCTGGTGGCTTGGGTGAGGGTTTAGTGACACCTCCTCAAGGGGGGGTACTGGTTTGAACACTTTTGATCCACCCTCTGGTGGTTGCTGCTGGTAATGGAGCTGGTCTGGCTAACAGAAGTCAATCACCTGAAGAGGATGATTAGAGGTCAGGTGTTACAGACTGCAGAGATTTAAGTGAGCAACCTTCCCTTAGTTGTTGCCGGTGATTTTGGTTTTCTTCCTGAGTCTTTTGGAAGTCTGCTTGCTCCCTACTTTGTCCTGCTTCTTTCAGATAAGTTATTTGTCTGTTTTAATCTGAGGCATTTTTTCCCTTTTTGCTTTTCTGTTCTCTGCCTTGCTGGTGTGAGTTCAGCCGGGTTCCCTGCTGGGACCTGTGCAGGACTGTTTTCCTTTTGCCACAGCTTATGTCAGTCTTTTCTGTATTTCTAGACCCCTGTTATTTCAGTATCTGTTGTTTTGCATCCAGTTCACACCAGAGTTCTGATTTAATGGAAGAGAGGTCGTGTGGCCTCAGTATTTTTGCATATCAGACGTGTTGGAATTTTTCTTAGGGTTTTTGCGGGATTGCAGACAGTATTCTTTCCTGTCCTGTTCTATCCAGACAGTTTGGGCCCCAGCATTTGCTTACTCTATTTTCTGCCTGTGTGTTTTGTACTTCATCTGTATCACTGGCAATATATGCTTGGGGGCTATCTTTTCCTTTGGGGCTCTACTCATGACGTTCTTCCTGCATGCCTCGTAGCAAAAGGAGAATTCTGGATCAATGTACGGTGACCCCCAAGGTGGAACTCATGCGGGTCACCTGACTCGGCACATCCGGAAATCCAAGAGACGCGGAATGGACGCATGCTCTCACTCACCACCGATGACGACCATCACTATAGTAACCAAGATTATCGGCTTAATAGCATGTAGGAATGGGACAGGCGATGAAATGGAATAGACATAAAGAAAAGTGGTTAGTGCTTCGAGTATCATGGAATATTAATGCATAGGTAATAAATAAATATAAAACTTAGGAAAATAAAGCATATTAGATCCAAAATATATAATAACCATAAGAATATAAATACCATAAAAAAGAAAGAAGGGTGAAGTAGATTGGGAAACAAAAAATAGAATTAGACCTACCAGTAATTCGGTTTCTAGGAACCTTCCACGACAGTATAGGAGGTTGTTGTCATGTGTGCATCGCCACGAAGATCGTCGCGGTTGCACATTCTGACTTCTCACAGCTGAGTTGCTGTTTCTTTGTGTTTGGCAGTTAGGGAGTTAATTCTGTCTGTGCTCAGTTCTGGGACTGGGTGCAGTTTCTCCCGGCTGCAATTAATTATTTGTTGATTGGTTTCCTTTAAATCTCTGGTTGTCTGTGTTGGGAGTTGCCAGTGAAATTCTTCATGCAGACCACAGATAGGATTGCATCTGTATAGACTTAAGTTAAAGAGCTCCTTAGTTGTTTTAAGCTCACCTTGCTTAGAGTTTAATATCCCAGATCATTTATGTTCCTTCTGTGTTTGAGTGTGTATGCAAGTCTGTGTTTTCTCCAGTCTGTCTTATATGTCTAATCTGTGTATTTAGCAGAGATCAGCCCATATCCCTTTGGTGGTAATCAGAATCCTTCTTTGGACTGATTACAGGGTTCAGGGACTGATAGGAGACAGGGTTAGGCTGGAGACTTGGACCTCTGAACCATTATCAGTACCTCCAAGGTGAGGGATTAGTTAGGACCCCAGTTTAGGGTCAGGTTAGACCCCCGGTCCTCCTCTTTCCTGTGACAGTGTATCAAGTCCTCAAGATTAACCCTGAGTTCAACGGATATCGTGTCAGGTAAATCTATTCTATATTTACATGCTGATGTTGCTAATCTATATGTTGTATAGAGTGTTGTTCTTTTAAGAATAGTTTACTGACATCGTACACATATCATAAGACCGCGTGACATTTTCACTGGCCCATAAAATTATTCCCAGTTGCCATGGATCCAGTAGCCCAGCTGGCTCTGCAGTTGCAGGGATTATCCATGGAGCTGACGGACATTAAGTCCAAAGTTTTGTCTCCCTCGGAGCAAACCAGATTTGAACCTAAAGTAGCTCTCCCGGACAGGTTCACTGGTGGGCGAGACAAATTTTTTACCTTCAGGGAAGCATGTAAATGGTATTTTCGGCTTCGGCCTCGATCATCAGGGAGTGAAGAGCAGAGAGTGGGAATTGTTATCTCGCTCCTACAAGGGGACCCTCAATCCTGGGCCTTCTCCCTTCCTCCGGGATCCCGGCTCTACAGTCAGTAGATCGATTTTTTACTGCCCTGGGTTTGGTATATGATGACCCAGATCGGGTCTCTCTTGCTGAGACAAAATTACGTAAGATACAGCAGGGAGATCGTCCGGCGGAGGAATTTGCTTCTGAGTTCCGTAGATGGGCCACAGATACTCAGTGGAATGACCCAGCTCTTAGAAGCCAGTTTTGTCATGGGCTTTCTGACAAATTAAAGGACGTTTTGGCTCAGTATGATTCTCCTCCATCACTGGAGGCTGCTATGGCCCTAGCTATCCGTACTGATAGACGGCTCCGGGAGAGGTGCGAGGTAACTCCGCCCCCTGTTGTTACTCCACCTACTACTAAAGTCCCTTATGTTGAGGTTCCCCTTGTCTGTTCGGAGGAGCCTATGCAGTTGGGAGGGACATCATTTCGTAGGAGGGGATTGGCGGTACGCCGCAGGACTAGAAGGTGTTTCTTCTGCGGGAAAGAGGGACATTTTGTTGAGGGATGTCCATCCCGTGCCTTGTTGAGCAAAAAGTCGCCGGAAAACTGTTAATCCCAGGTTGTGTGGTGGACGACAACCTGGGAGTATGTATTTCGTCCGCTAGTTCTTCTCAGTTCCTTGTACCAGTGGAGGTGGTGGTTGGTACGAGAGTGGAGAGATTTTCTGTTCTTCTTGATAGTGGGTCCGGGGCTAATCTGGTTGACGCTCAGTTTGCTCAGGCTCAAGGTATGCATCTGAGTGTATTGGTCAAACCGATCCCTATATTCTCCATTGACGCCAGGCCTCTCGGCCAAGGTAGCTTTGTTCATGAGGTTCATAACATTGACCTTCGGGTAGGGGCAATACATAGGGAACTATTATCTTGTTATGTGTTGGAGGGTCTACCTACTCCTATTGTGTTGGGACTTCCTTGGTTGGTTAAACATAACCCTGTGATTAATTGGCAGTCCAGAGATATAAGCCAATGGGGGGAGTTTTGCAAAAGTAACTGCATGAACACAGTCATCAGTGCGGTCGTGCCTAGTACTTTGCCTCCTTTTTTGGAGGACTTTGGGGATGTGTTCTCTGAGGAGGGGTGTCAGGAGTTGCCTCCTCATCGCGTGTATGACTGCTCTATTAATTTACTTCCTGATGCTAAGTTACCTAAAGCTAGGTTATATAACCTTTCTGGTCCTGAGAGGCAGGCTATGAAAGATTATATTTCGGAAAGTCTGGCCAAAGGGCATATTAGACCTTCATCTTCCCCAGTGGCCGCGGGGTTCTTCTTTGTGAAGAAAAAAGATGGAGGCCTACGCCCTTGCTTGGATTTCCGCGAACTTAATCGGATTACTGTTCGAGATCCGTATCCACTCCCTCTGATTCCTGATCTCTTCAATCAAATTGTTGGCGCCAAATGGTTCTCTAAATTGGATCTCAGGGGGGCGTATAATCTGATTAGGATAAAAGAGGGGGATGAGTGGAAAACGGCGTTTAACACGCCGGAGGGACATTATGAGAACCTTGTCATGCCTTTTGGTCTGACTACTGCACCAGCAGTATTCCAACATTTTGTTAATGACATTTTTCGTCATCTGGTGGGGCTGTTTGTGGTCGTATATTTGGATGACATTTTAATTTACTCACCAGATCTTGTGTCTCACCAGGAGCATGTGAGACAGGTGTTGCAGATCTTGCGAGACAATAAACTATACGCCAAACTGGAAAAGTGTGTATTCGCCGTACAGGAACTTCAGTTTTTGGGTTTCTTGGTGTCAGCCTCCGGTTTCCGTATGGACCCTGAAAAGGTGAGAGCAGTGCTTGAATGGGATCAGCCAGAGGATCTTAAGGCTCTACAGCGTTTTCTGGGGTTTGCTAACTACTACCGGAAATTTATTTGTAATTTCTCATCTGTTGTCAAACCTCTCACTGACATGACAAGAAAAGGGACGGATTTTTCTAAATGGTCGGACAAAGCTTGCCAAGCTTTTTCCTCTTTGAAAAAATGTTTTGCTTCGGCACCCGTTCTCATCCAACCAGATGCATCACAGCCGTTCGTTGTGGAGGTGGACGCGTCTGACGTAGGGGTGGGTGCAATATTGTCCCAGGGTCCGTCCCCTGGTAAATGGCATCCGTGCGCTTTCTTTTCTAAAAAATTGTCGTCCGCCGAAAGGAATTATGATATCGGCAATAGGGAACTTTTGGCCATTAAGTTGGCTTTTGAAGAATGGCGTCACTTTTTGGAGGGGGCAGTCCACCCGGTCACCGTCATTACTGATCACAAGAACCTGCTGTATTTGGAATCTGCTAAGCGTCTGAATTCCAGACAAGCTCGATGGTCGTTGTTTTTTACCAGGTTTAATTTTGTTGTCACTTATCGCCCTGGATCTAAGAATGTTAAGGCGGATGCCTTGTCTCGCAGTTTCCCAGGGGCCGGGAAAATGGATGACCCGATTCCTATCCTTCAGGAGGGGGTGGTAGTGTCGGCTGTATGTTCTGAGCTTGAGGAGGAGGTGTTAGAGGCTCAGGGGGACGCCCCTGCAGGACCTCCAGGGAGACTGTTTGTCCCAAATCAGTTGAGACAAAAGGTTATTGAGGCACATCATAATTCTGCTTTAGCAGGACATCCAGGGAGTAAGGCTACTTTAGATCTCCTTTCTCGCCGGTTTTGGTGGCCTAACGTTAATAAAGATGTTTTAACTTTTGTCGCGTCCTGTGGGGTTTGTGCTCGCTCTAAGACCCCTCATACCCGTCCGTCTGGGACCCTCTTACCCTTGAAACTTCCGGAGCGTCCATGGACTCATTTGTCTATGGACTTCATCACGGACCTTCCTCAGTCGTCAGGGAAGACTGTCATACTGGTGGTTGTTGACAGGTTCAGTAAGATGGCACATTTCATTGCTCTTCCTGCCCTCCCTAATGCTAAAACTCTGGCGCAGGTGTTCATTGGGGAGATTGTGAGACTTCATGGGTTGCCTTCTGATGTGGTGTCAGATAGGGGGTCTCAGTTTGTGTCCAAGTTTTGGAGGGCATTTTGTTTACGTCGGGGGATGCAATTGTCATTTTCCTCGGCTTTTCATCCGCAGACCAATGGTCAGACAGAGCGTCTGAATCAAAGCCTAGAGACTTATCTTCGGTGTTTTGTCTCAGAGAACCAGGAGGACTGGTCTTCTTTCTTGCCTCTGGCAGAGTTCGCTCTTAACAACAGGCGGAGCGAGTCCACTGGTAAGTCCCCGTTTTTTGGGGCATATGGTTTTCATCCCCAGTTTTGTACATTCAATGGGGGGGGGCCCTTCTGGGGTTCCTGAGGAGGAGCGTTTCTCGTCGTCACTTGCTTCAGTGTGGAGAGGTGTATTGAATAATCTGAGTGCTATGGGGAACCGTTATAAACGTATGGCTGATAGGAGGAGAGTTTCTGGTCCAGATCTTAATGTGAACGATCTGGTATGGTTGTCTACCAGGAATATAAAACTTAAAGTTCCCTCCTGGAAGCTGGGCCCCAGATTCATCGGGCCGTACAGGATCAGTTCCATAATTAATCCTGTGGCATTTCGTCTGGACCTCCCTCCTACGTTTAAAATCCACAATGTGTTCCACAAGTCATTACTTAAGAGGTACGTGGCACCAGTCATACCATCACCTCTACCTCCTCCTCCAGTGGTGGTCAATGGTAACTTGGAGTTTCAAGTGTCAAAGATCATTGACTCACGTCTGAATCGCCGGTCCCTTCAGTACTTGGTGCATTGGAAGGGGTATGGTCCAGAGGAGAGGACGTGGGTTCCTGCGTCTGACATTAACGCAGATCGTTTGGTGCGGACCTTCCACAGAACTCACCCGGGCAAACCTGGCCCTGAGGGTCCGGAGGCCCCTCGTAGAAGGGGGGGTACTGTCATGTGTGCATCGCCACGAAGATCGTCGCGGTTGCACATTCTGACTTCTCACAGCTGAGTTGCTGTTTCTTTGTGTTTGGCAGTTAGGGAGTTAATTCTGTCTGTGCTCAGTTCTGGGACTGGGTGCAGTTTCTCCCGGCTGCAATTAATTATTTGTTGATTGGTTTCCTTTAAATCTCTGGTTGTCTGTGTTGGGAGTTGCCAGTGAAATTCTTCATGCAGACCACAGATAGGATTGTATCTGTATAGACTTAAGTTAAAGAGCTCCTTAGTTGTTTTAAGCTCACCTTGCTTAGAGTTTAATATCCCAGATCATTTATGTTCCTTCTGTGTTTGAGTGTGTATGCAAGTCTGTGTTTTCTCCAGTCTGTCTTATATGTCTAATCTGTGTATTTAGCAGAGATCAGCCCATATCCCTTTGGTGGTAATCAGAATCCTTCTTTGGACTGATTACAGGGTTCAGGGACTGATAGGAGACAGGGTTAGGCTGGAGACTTGGACCTCTGAACCATTATCAGTACCTCCAAGGTGAGGGATTAGTTAGGACCCCAGTTTAGGGTCAGGTTAGACCCCCGGTCCTCCTCTTTCCTGTGACAGTGTATCAAGTCCTCAAGATTAACCCTGAGTTCAACGGATATCGTGTCAGGTAAATCTATTCTATATTTACATGCTGATGTTGCTAATCTATATGTTGTATAGAGTGTTGTTCTTTTAAGAATAGTTTACTGACATCGTACACATATCATAAGACCGCGTGACAGTTGTCTCCACACCCTGATGGGGACAGGAAGCACAATGAGGTTAAAATCCCCTCCCATCTCCTACTCGCCAGTGACTTATAACGAACACCATAGCACTGGTTACCTTTAAGCTCCCCGAAATATTCCAAGGAACATAGGGAGGGAATTAGTGCTGTCGTGGAAGGTTTCTAGAAACCGAATTACCGGTGGGTCTAAGTCTATTTTCTCTAGTCACCTTCCATGACAGCATAGGAGGAATACCAACTAATACAACACTAGTGGGGGAACCACGGCCTGGAGTACTTTCCGGCCAAAGACTAGATCCCTATTGGACAATAAGTCCAATCTATAGTGTTTTGTGAAGGTATGTAGTGAAGACCACGTTACAGCCCTGCAGATCTGCTCGGTGGAAGCGCTTGCTCTTTCTGCCCAGGAGACCGATGTGGATCTTGTAGAGTGGACCTTGACCCTGGCCAGGGGTGTCATGTCCTGAGCCAGGTACGTTTTGGATATGGCCTTTTAGATCCAACTCGAGATGGTGCTTTTTGCCACCTTCCTCCCTTTATTCCGACCCGATGGATGTACAAACAAATTTTGGTCAATTCTCCAAGAATTGGTTTGTTCTAGGTAGTATAGGATGGTACGCCAAACATCGAGGGTATGGAATTCCTCCTCTTTTGGATTGGCTGGATACTGGCAGAAGAAGGGGAGGCCGATTTCTTGAGACCGGTGAAAATCGGACACAACTTTAGGAAGGAAGGATGGATCGCGATGAAGTACTATGGAGTAATCTCTTATTATTAAATAAGGTTCTTATTGATAAAGCTTGTAATTCTCCTACATGCCTTGCTGTGGTAACAGCGACAAGAAAAGCAGCTTTGTAAGCAAGAAATTGAGGAGTGCAGGAAGACAGAGGTTCAAACTGTGGCCGTGTGAGCCACTTGAGGACTATATTTAAGTCCCAAGGAGGGACAACAGTCTGCCTTCTGGGTTGCGATCTGGGAGCTGAAGACATAAATCTCTTAATCCAACGGTGATTGGCCAAATTCTGATCGAAACTTAGGGTGGAAACCTGAATCTTCAGAGTACTAGGTTTAAGGCCAAGATCTAGCCCATTGTGTAGGAAATCTAACACTTGCGGAATATTTGGATGGAATGGATCAGGCAGATTTGGAAGACAGGATGAAAACGTCTTCCATACCTTACTATACAGGTCCTTCTCAAAAAATTAGCATATAGTGCTAAATTTCATTATTTTCCATAATGTAATGATTATAATTAAACTTTCATATATTTTAGATTCATTACACACCAACTGAAATTTGTCAGGTCTTTTATTGTTTTAATACTGATGATTTTGGCATACAACTCCTGATAATCCAAAAAACCTGTCTCAAAAAATTAGCATATCAAGAAAAGGTTCTCTAAACGACCTATTACCCTAATCTTCTGAATCAACTAATTAACTCTAAACACATGCAAAAGATTCCTGAGGCTTTTAAAAACTCCCTGCCTGGTTCATTACTCAAAACCCCCATCATGGGTAAGACTAGCGACTTGACTGATGTCAAGAAGGCCATCATTGACACCCTCAAGCAAGATGGTAAGACCCAGAAAGAAATTTCTCAACAAATAGGCTGTTCCCAGAGTGCTGTATCAAGGCACCTCAATGGGAAGTCTGTTGGAAGGAAACAATGTGGCAGAAAACACTGTACAACGAGAAGAGGTGACCGGACCCTGAGGAAGATTGTGGAGAAGGACCGATTCCAGACCTTGGGGGACCTGAGGAAGCAGTGGACTGAGTCTGGTGTAGAAACATCCAGAGCCACCGTGCACAGGCGTGTGCAGGAAATGGGCTACAGGTGCCACATTCCCCAGGTAAAGCCACTTTTGAACCATAAACAGCGGCAGAAGTGCCTGACCTGGGCTACAGAGAAGCAGCACTGGACTGTTGCTAAGTGGTCCCAAGTACTTTTTTCTGATGAAAGCAAATTTTGCATGTCATTCGGAAATCAAGGTGCCAGTCTGGAGGAAGACTGGGGAGAAGGAAATGCCAAAATGCCTGAAGTCCAGTGTCAAGTACCCACAGTCAGTGATGGTGTGGGGTGCCATGTCAGCTGCTGGTGTTGGTCCACTGTGTTTCATCAAGGGCAGGGTCAATGCAGCTAGCTATCAGGAGATTTTGGAGCACTCCATGCTTCCATCGGCTGAAATGCTTTATGGAGATGAAGATTTCATTTTTCAGCACGACCTGGCACCTGCTCACAGTGCCAAAACCACTGGTAAATGGTTTACTGACCATGGTATTACTGTGCTCAATTGGCCTGCCAACTCTCCTGACCTGAACCCCATAGAGAATCTGTGGGATATTGTGAAGAGAAAGTTGAGAGACGCAAGACCCAACACTCTGGATGAGCTTAAGGCCGCTATCGAAGCATCCTGGGCCTCCATAACACCTCAGCAGTGTCACAGGCTGATTGCCTCCATGCCACGCCGCATTGAAGCAGTCATTTCTGCAAAAGGATTCCCGACCAAGTATAGAGTGCATAACTGAACTTTATTATTTGATGGTTTTTTTGTTTGTTTTTAAAAAACACTTTTATTTTATTGGATGGTTGAAATATGTTAATTTTTTGAGACAGGTTTTTTGGGTTATCAGGAGTTGTATGCCAAAATCATCAGTATTAAAACAATAAAAGACCTGACAAATTTCAGTTGGTGTGTAATGAATCTAAAATATATGAAAGTTTAATTGTAATCATTACATTATGGAAAATAATGAAATTTAGCACTATATGCTAATTTTTTGAGAAGGACCTGTATATAGCATTCGTAACTGGCTTCCTAGATCTCTGTAGGGCAGAAATTACTGTCTGAAAGCCCTCTAGCTCTTAGTACCTGGGCCTCAGTAACCAGGCGGCTAGATTCAATATTTGAGGTTCTGGATGAAGACGGGGTCCTTGTAAAAGAAGGTCTGCTTCCATTGGAAGGTGAACTGGGCCATCTATATGCAGCTCGACAATGAGGTTGAACCAACTTCTCTTTGGCCACACTGGGGCCACCAGGCTGGTTGGGACTCGATCCTCCCGGATCTTCTGAAGGGTCTTTGCCAACATTGGGATTGGTGGAAAGGCGTAGGCCATCCGAAAGTTCAATTTCTGAGCAAAGGCATCCACTGCCCTGGTGTTGTCCCTGGGATTTAGGGAGAAAAGGTTTCGACCTGGGTGTTTTGACCTGAAGCAAGTAAGTCGATTTTGGGTAGGCCCCACCTGTCTACCAACATCTTGAAGACCCTTTCATTCTGGCTCCATTCCCCTGGGTGTATGGCGTCGGCTCAGGAAATCTGCCTGAACATTGGAAGATCCCTTTAGATGGACCGCCGTCACGGAGAGGTGTTTTTCGGCCAAACAGAATATTCGGCCTGAAATGCTCCTTAAGCTGTTGAACCTTGAGCTCCACTGGTGTTTGAGGTGGGCTACTGCAGTCATGTTGTCTGAATAAATTCTGACATGATATTTGGAGACTAGATCGCTTGTGGCCAGGAGAGCCTCCTCCACTGCTTTCAGTTCCCCAAAGTTGGAGGATCTTTTGCTTGTTCTCTGATCCTAAAGACCCTGGAAAGGAGTGCGAGATACAGGTCCTTCTCAAAAAATTAGCATATAGTGCTAAATTTCATTATTTTCCATAATGTAATGATTACAATTAAACTTTCATATATTTTAGATTCATTACACACCAACTGAAATTTGTCAGGTCTTTTATTGTTTTAATACTGATGATTTTGGCATACAACTCCTGATAACCCAAAAAACCTGTCTCAAAAAATTAACATATTTCAACCATCCAATAAAATAAAAGTGTTTTTTAAAAACAAACAAAAAAACCATCAAATAATAAAGTTCAGTTATGCACTCTATACTTGGTCGGGAATCCTTTTGCAGAAATGACTGCTTCAATGCGGCGTGGCATGGAGGCAATCAGCCTGTGACACTGCTGAGGTGTTATGGAGGCCCAGGATGCTTCGATAGCGGCCTTAAGCTCATCCAGAGTGTTGGGTCTTGCGTCTCTCAACTTTCTCTTCACAATATCCCACAGATTCTCTATGGGGTTCAGGTCAGGAGAGTTGGCAGGCCAATTGAGCACAGTAATACCATGGTCAGTAAACCATTTACCAGTGGTTTTGGCACTGTGAGCAGGTGCCAGGTCGTGCTGAAAAATGAAATCTTCATCTCCATAAAGCATTTCAGCCGATGGAAGCATGGAGTGCTCCAAAATCTCCTGATAGCTAGCTGCATTGACCCTGCCCTTGATGAAACACAGTGGACCAACACCAGCAGCTGACATGGCACCCCACACCATCACTGACTGTGGGTACTTGACACTGGACTTCAGGCATTTTGGCATTTCCTTCTCCCCAGTCTTACTCCAGACTCTGGCACCTTGATTTCCGAATGACATGCAAAATTTGCTTTCATCAGAAAAAAGTACTTGGGACCACTTAGCAACAGTCCAGTGCTGCTTCTCTGTAGCCCAGGTCAGGCACTTCTGCCGCTGTTTATGGTTCAAAAGTGGCTTTACCTGGGGAATGTGGCACCTGTAGCCCATTTCCTGCACACGCCTGTGCACGGTGGCTCTGGATGTTTCTACACCAGACTCAGTCCACTGCTTCCTCAGGTCCCCCAAGGTCTGGAATCGGTCCTTCTCCACAATCTTCCTCAGGGTCCGGTCACCTCTTCTCGTTGTACAGTGTTTTCTGCCACATTCATTGTTTCCTTCCAACAGACTTCCCATTGAGGTGCCTTGATACAGCACTCTGGGAACAGCCTATTTGTTGAGAAATTTCTTTCTGGGTCTTACCATCTTGCTTGAGGGTGTCAATGATGGCCTTCTTGACATCAGTCAGGTCGCTAGTCTTACCCATGATGGGGGTTTTGAGTAATGAACCAGGCAGGGAGTTTTTAAAAGCCTCAGGAATCTTTTGCATGTGTTTAGAGTTAATTAGTTGATTCAGAAGATTAGGGTAATAGGTCGTTTAGAGAACCTTTTCTTGATATGCTAATTTTTTGAGACAGGTTTTTTGGATTATCAGGAGTTGTATGCCAAAATCATCAGTATTAAAACAATAAAAGACCTGACAAATTTCAGTTGGTGTGTAATGAATCTAAAATATATGAAAGTTTAATTATAATCATTACATTATGGAAAATAATGAAATTTAGCACTATATGCTAATTTTTTGAGAAGGACCTGTACTATGGCACCCCAGCCTCGTTTGCTGGCAACGGATGTTATTGTAACCAGGGGGATTGTGACCAATTCACACCTCTGCAAAGGTTTCTGGGACTCAACCACCACGCTAGAGAAGCTCTTACATGTCCTGGAGTGTGTACTCTCTTGTTTAGAGCTGGGATTCCCGTTCCACATCCTAAGGATGTGAGCTTGGAGAACTCTGGAGTGGGCCTGTGCCCAGAACACGGACAGAATGCAGGCCGTCATGGAGCCTAGTACTGACATGGCTTCCCGAAGAGTAGGGTATCTTTGTTCCCTGAAACTCATGATTTTTGCCATTATAGTCAGGCGATGGTCTTCTGTAAGAAATGACATCTGCTTCCCAGAGTTTAACAGGACTCCCAGAAACTTCCTTGTTTTGGAGGGCTGAAGCTGCAACTTCTTCAGATTTGGCAGCCACCCCAGCGATCACAGGATATCGAGAGTTTTGATACGTGGTTTCTGAGAATCTGAGCAGAGGAACCTACAACTAGCAAATTGTTCAGATAAGGAACTATGTAGACTCCTTGTTTCTGGATATATGAAACAGCCTCTGCCATTTTGAAAAAAAACTTTTGGCGCCGAAGAGATGCCAAAGGGGAGCACGTTGAACTGGAAGTGCTTCACCTGCTGATTTCGCTGTACCGCAAACCCCAGGTATTTCCTGTGTCGAGGATGGACTGGAACATGGAAGTAGGCATCTTTGAGATCTATGGTTCCCATGAAGAAATGTGGACATATCAGGGAAATGGCCAACTTCACTGATTCCATCTTGAATCTGCGATAGAAGATGTGCTGATTGAGATTTTTTTAGGTTTATAATAATGCATGCCTCCCCTGAAGGTTTCCTCACTAAGAAAAGACGGGAGAAGTGGCCTGTTCCCCATTGCTCCAGAGGTACTGGGGAGATTGCGTCTGACCTTAGATCTTGGAGGCCTGTTATCAGAATTGTTTGGGCTCCCTGAGATGGAAGGGAGGAGCCCATGAGATGAAAGGGAGGTCACCCAGACCCCGAGGGGAGGACTCAAACTCTATCAGCAGGCCCTACTTGATGATATTGAGGACCCACTGGGAATTGGAAATGGCAAGCCAACGGCGAAAAAATTTTGCGAGCCTCCCCCTCACTAGGTCGAAGTCATTGTTTATCCTGCTGGGGCTGCTGCTGGGGAACAAGGAATCATAGATTCATAGAATCGTAGCGTTGGAAGGGACCTCCTGGGCCATCTGGTCCAACCCCCTGCTCAAAGCAGGATTCACTAAATCATCCCTGACAGATGTCTGTCCAGCCTCTGTTTGAAGACTTCCATTGAAGGAGAACTCACCACCTCTCGTGGCAGCCTGTTCCACTCATTGATAACCCAGTCAAAAAGTTTTTTCTAATATCTAATCTGTGTCTCCTCCCATTCAGTTTCATCCCATTGCTTCTAGTCTTTCCTTGTGCAAATGAGAATAAAGATGATCCTTCTACAATGTGACAGCCCTTGAGATATTTGTAGACAGCTATTAAGTCTCCTCTCAGTCTTCTCTTTTGCAAGGTAAACATTCCCAATTCCTGCAACCTTTCCTCATAAGACATAGTTTGCAGACCGGTCACCATTCTGGTTGCTCTTTTCTGAACTTGCTCGTTTGTTGATGTCTTTTTTAAAATGTGGCGCCCAAAGCTGGACACAGTATTCCAGATGAGGTCTGACCAAAGAGGAGTAGAGGGCAATAATGACTTCACGTGATCTAGACTGTATGCTTCTGTTAATACAACCTAGAATTGCATTTGCCTTTTTTGCTGCAGCATCACACTGTTGACTCATATTCAGTCTGTGATCTATTAGTATACCCAAGTCTTTTTCACATGTGCTGTTGCTTAGCCCTATTCCTGCCATTTTGTATATGCTTTTTTCATTTTTATTGCCCAGATGTAGTACTTTGCATTTTTCCCTGTTAAAAACCACTCTGTTAGTTACTGCCCACTGCTCTAGTTTATTTATATCTTTTTGAATCCTCTCTCTTCTCTAGTATTAGCTACCCGTCCTAGCTTTGTGTCATCAGCAAATTTGATCAGTTTACCCTCAATTCCTTCATCTAAATCATTGATAAAGATGTTGAACAATACAGGGCCCAGGACAGAGCCCTGTGGTACCCCACTTGAGACATTCTTCCAACTGGATGTGCAGCTATTTACGACCACTTTGGGTCCGATCCCTAAGCCAGTTATGAATCCACCTAACAGTTGCCTTGTCCATTCCATACTTCAGGGTTCGACAAACCCGGGCGCCAGGTCGTCAGTGGCACCTAGAAAATCATGCCTGGCGCCCGGGTTTGTCGGGGCCCTGAGCAGGCGGGGGGGCCCACTCGCCGTCGGGCACCCCGGCACCCGTTAGCGGAGGAGAGCGGTGTCAGCGCCGCCACTGGCCCTCCCCTCCCCCACTTGCTCAGGGCCCCCGCAGCAGCTGGCAATATACTCACCGCTTCCCGTGCCTCCGCTGCCGCAGTTCCAGGCTCCAGGGGGCGCCTGCGCTTCCTCTCACAGCAGCGCCGCTGAATGACGTCATCATTAAGCGGCCGGCTGTGGCAGAGTGTGCGGACGCCGGACAGGTGAGATATGTGTGTGTATATGTAGTGCGGTGCTTTGTGTGTGTGAGAGAGTGCTTGTGTGCTGCGGTGCTGTCTGTGTGATGGTGGTGGGGGAGGGCAGTGATGATGATAATGGGGAGGCATTGATGATGATGGGGAGGCATTGATGATAATGGGGAGGCATTGATGATAATGGGCAGGCATTGATGATGATGGGGAGGCATTGATGATGATGGGGAGGCATTGATGATGGGCAGGCGATGATGATGGGGAGGCATTGATGATGATGGGGAGGCATTGATGATGATTGGGAGGCATTGATGATAATGGGGAGGCATTGATGATGATGGGGAGGCATTGATGATGATGGGGAGGCATTGATGATGATGGGCAGGCGATGATGATGATGGGGAGGCATTGATGATGATGGGGAGCATTGATGATTGGGAGGCATTGATGATGATGGGGAGGCATTGATGATAATGGGGAGGCATTGATGATGATGGGGAGGCATTGATGATGATGGGGAGGCGATGATATGATGAGGAGGCAATGATGATGATGGGCAGGCATTGATGATGATGGGCAGGCATTGATGATGATGGGGAGGCCATGATGATGATGGGGAGGCAATGATGATGATGAGGAGGCAATGATGATGATCCACCCAGTGATTCTGTCATAGAAATAAATTAGGTTAGTCTGACATGACTTATTAGTTACAAACCCATGCTGACTCTGTTTAATCACTTCATTCTTATCCTGGTACTTACATACATGTTGTTTAATAATTTGTTCAAAGATCTTTCCTGGTATAGAAGTCAGACTCACCGGCCTATAGTTCCCTGGGTCCACCTTCTTCCCCTTTTTGAAGATAGGAACAACATTTGCTCTTCTCCAGTCTTCTGGGACTTTTGTTCTCCAAGAATTTTCAAAGATTATGGAGAGTGGTTCAAAATTTTCTTCTGCTATCTCCTTCAGTATTCTGGGGTGTAATTCATCTGGACCAGGAGACTTGAATTCATTTAGGTTAGCTAAGTGTTTCCTCACTATCTTTCTGTTTATAGATATCTTGGATTCTTCTTTTCCCTTAATAGGACAGAGAAGAACACTTGATGTTACATTTTCTTTCTGAGAGAAAACAGATGCAAAATAGAAATTTAAAAGTTCCGCCTTCTCAACATCCTGTCTTACCATTTCATCATTTTCATCCTGTAAAAATCCTATAGCATCTTTGACTTTTCACATATCCACAAAATCCTTTTTTATTGCTTTTAACGTCTCTTGCAAGCCTCTATTCATTGTCAGCGTTAGATAATCTGAAATGTGCCCTGCAGGTTCTGCAGACAGCATTATATTCTTCTTTAGATATGCCTCCCTCTTTCCATTTTATAAACATTTCTTTCTTCCTTTTTAGCATGTGCTTAAGTTTTGTGTTCATCCATCCTGGTTTCCTTAAATGCTTCCTATTCTTCCCCCTTTTCGGAATTGTTAACAATTGTGCTTTGAGAATTTCATTTTTTAAGATTTCCCATCCTTCCTGGACATTTTTGTCCTTAAGAATATCCAGCCATTGGATCCCTCCAATTCTCTGTCTGAGTCCCTTAAAATCTGTCTTTCTTAAATCTAACCTTGAAGTCTGAGTCTTCACAGGTCTTCCTCCTCTAGTTATCCAAAATTCTAAAATAGCATGGTCGCTACCTCCTAGGGTCCCAGCCACTCTTACCTCCTCAACCATTTCCTCCCTGTTTATAAGGATTAGATCCAAGGTAGAAGATCCCCTTGTTTTCTCCCTACCTTTTGGAAGATAAAGTTGTCAGCAAGAGAGGATAAGAATTTCCTGGATCTGTTAGTTTTGCCTGAGATTCCCAACAAATGTCTGGATGGTTGAAATCTCCCATGACAACTATGTCATATTTTTTGGACAACTTGGCCATTTGATGCATAAAGAGTTCATCCAGATCTTCAGCTTGCACAGGTGGCCTGTAGTAAATGCCTACAATGGTGTCCTTTCCATTGTTCGGTCCTTGTATTCTTACCCAAAGTTTCCACAGAACTCCAGTCTCTGAAGCTTCAATCTCTGTGCAGATATATGCGTTTCTAACATACAATGCGACACCTCCTCCTCGTTTATCAAGTCTGTTTCTTGCAAATAAGTTGTATCCTTCTAGCCTTGTATTCCAATCATATGTATTGTCCAACCAAGATTCAGTGATTCCAATGACATCATATTTCTTTTCATGCGTTAGTAGTTACAATTCTCCTTGTTTGTTGTCCATGCTTTGTGCATTTGTATAGAAACATTTTAGTTTGTGATTGGTTTCTCTTTCTCCAATAATTTTATTTAGATTTTTTTTGTCTTTGTTATTTCCTCCCACTTCTAATAGCAGAATTATCAATAGCATTTGTCAGGTGTATGGCTTTTTCTGGCCTTTTGCTTCCCTTCCCTCATTGTTCTAGTTTAAAGTTCTCCTGATGAGTGTAGCAAGGCGACTTCCAAATACATGTTTTCCAGTCTTCGTAAGGTGCACCCCATCTCTAGCAAGTAGTCCATCGTATAGGTAATTCACTCCGTGATCCAGAAATCCAAAACCTTGCTGACGGCACTATCGACGTAGCCAGTTGTTCACCTGCAGAATCTTATTCCACCTCCTTGTTCCATGGCCATCCACTGGGAGGATGGAAGAGAAGACCACCTGCGCTCCCAGTTCTTTCACTTTCTTACCTAAGTTTTCAAAGTCACTGCAGATGGTTTCCAGGTCGTTTATCGCTGTGTCATTTGTCCCCACATGTATTAGCAGGAATGGGTAGTCATATGTAGATCTGAAGAGTCCTGATATCCTGTCAGACACATCTTTAATTTTTGCACCTGGAAGACAGCACATTTCTCTTGAGGTTATATCCGGTCTGCAGATAGCGGCCTCTGTTCCTCTCAACAGGGAATCCCCCTGACCATCACTCTTTGTTTCTTCACATTTTTCTTTCTCCATCCAGGAGAACTATGAGGGCGTACAAGGTTGTTGTTTGTGGGCAAAGTCTTATCCTGATGTATTTCTTCATCGTTCCTGCGTAAGAGCCTGGTACTGGTTTCTGAGCAGTATGGGTGCTGACTGCCTCCAGATCCTCCTGTTCTTCCCCCTTCCCATAATTCTATCTTCCAGTTTTACCCTTTCCCTTTGTCTGGGGGGTCTGTGAGGCACAAAAAAACGCTTCCTGGGAGGTTTTTGTTCCGGAAGGGCTTTTTTCCTGTCAATGGCCTTCTCTAAAATTTCATCAAGAGCAGGGACAAACACATATTCACCTTTAAAAGGGATTGAGCATAATTTAACTTTTGAGGCGATGTCCCTGCTCCACATTTTGAGCCATAGAGCTCTTCTGGCTGAGTTAGATTGAACTAGGGACCTGGAGGCAATTCTGATTGATTCTACAGATGCATCAGCCAGAAAGCATGTAGCCCTTTGGAGAATCGGAAGAGAGTCCAATAGCTCCCCCTTGAGGTACTCTGGGATATATGATGTTCCAAGCCGTCCAGCCATCGGAAGAGAGCTCTGGCTACACAGGTGGAGGCTATATTAGATTTTAATGCAGAGGTGGACGTTTCCCAGGATTTCTTCAGCAGACTCTATATTTTTCTATCCATTGGATCTTTCAATTGTGAAGAATCCTCAAAGGGGAGTGCGGTCTTTTTTGCCACTCTAGCCACCTGAATGTCCACCTTAGGAATCTCCCAAGCAGGGGAATCACCGTCCAAGGGAAACCTATGTTTCAACTCTGAGGGGGTGAAAAGGCGTTTTTCTGGGAGCTCCCATTCCAGAGCTATCAGATCCAGGATGTTTTTATGAACTTGAAAGCCCGTTTGTTTCCCTGTTTTCAAGCCCCCAAACATTTCGTCCTGAATGGACTGCGGGACTGAGCCCTTCTCCAACCCCATAGTAGTACGTACAGTGCTCACTAACTCTTCTAAATACTGAGAAGAAATATTTTCTAGCCTCTGAAACTCTGGGGGATGCAGATTCTTCCCATTTTTCAAAGGATGAGGGATAAGAGTGTTCGGACTATGAGTCAGAGTCCACAGCCTCAATTTTCCGTTTTTTAGAGATAGATGGCCCTGGAAAGGATGGTGATAGCGGAGGAGGGGTAAAGGCGGCTAAGGAGGACTGAACCTCCTGCTTGACCAGGGTACGGATTTCGTCGATGAGAGGGCTGTTCTGCTCTGATCACCTTGTCTGTGCATGCTTGACAGAGGCTCTTCTCCCATAGCAAGGGAAGGTTCCTATTGCAGATAGCACATTTGGGAGGCTTTTTGGCAGGGGTATTATGTGCAGACTTTTCTCTCTAAAAGAGAGGGAGAGTAGTGTAAGTAGAGAGACCATCTATACTGCTCAGGACCGTAGCCTAGGACCCACCCCATATCCGACTAACAGGAGCAGAGGCAGTGCTCTGAAGGCGCAGGGCAGGAAGCACCAGCCATACTGAGGGAATCAGTCTTACCTGGAAGGTGCCTTCAGGCAGGTTTATATAGTTATAAACCCTGCCCCCAGCGCGTTTGATCTTTCCCCTCCTCCTCCCCGGGTCCAGGAGCAGGCTTCAGCGTACTTTCACGTGCTCGGCACGCTGTTCAGCAGTCCGGGCCGTAGGAGGTCGGAACCGGAAGTGCATGCGTTCCAGCGTGGAATGCAAGGCCTGGAAGTGACATGCACCCATAATGACGTCACTTCAGGGACGCCGAACAGCGCGCAAGGGAGGAGGAAAAGACCGGAGAGCTCAGGGAGGGCTACGGTTGGGGATCACCGGCCCGCTTTACCCCCATGTGGGGATGCAGGTGGGCCGGGAAGGTCCCTAGGCCACAGCTGGCGAAGAAAGCAGAACGGAGGAGGGCCGAACCCATGACCACCACTGCCCAGTTGAAGTAAAAGAAGGTACACTGCAGTCACTGGCCTCACAGCATACGACGTCTCCATTCCCCATGGGGGACAGGAAGGACACTGGCGAGTAGGAGGTGGGAGGGGGCTTTTAACCTCTTTGTGCTTCCTATCCCCCATCAGGGTGTGGAGACAACCTCCTATGCTGTCATAGAAGGTGACTATAGAAATAACCAGAAAGGAGATAACAAAAGAATAAATATACAAATGGAACCAACAGTGGTAAATATCTATTATTACTTATAAAGTAGGAATATAATTCATATATAGTGACCATTAATATGTAAAGTGCTAGATACGATACGATACACTTTATTGATCCCGGGGGGAAATTACAGTATTACAGCAGCAATACAAACAGCAGTACATAAAATATTAGGACACAAATCTTGCACAGGTGTGGCAACATTACATAATAAATAAAGTGTGTAGTTCAGGTATATATAAGATAATGTTAATTGACATTAGTACCCAGCCATCAGTCATTATTTTCTACCACCCTTAGGAAATTATTATACATCCCCATAGCAGTAGGTACAAACGATTTCCTGAATTTCTCCTTCTTGCACCTTAGTAGGATTAGACGGCTGCTGAATGTGCTCTTCTGATTCAAGAACAGCTCGTATAGTGGGTGTGTGTTATTGTTCAATATTGCCCTACACTTCTTCTGAATTCTATCCTCCAATACCTCCTCAAAAGAGTCAAGATGGAGGCCAACAGCTGCGCTTGCCTTCTTGATAAGTTTGTTGAGTTTATTAGCGTCAGCTACTCGCACACTACTGCCCCAGCAAATGATAGCAAAAAAGATGGCGCTTGCTACAACGGACTGGTAGAACATCTCCAGCATTTTACTGCACACATTGAACGACCTGAGCTTCCGCAGAAAGTACAGTGATGAAAAATCAGTGCAAAGAGACAAAATTTAAAACAAACTAAAACAAAAAATATGATTCAACTTCATAAGGTTTTGGCAACAAAAACATAGCAACACCTGATACTTGCATTTTTGCACTACTGATTGCTTTCAATGGGTGAAAAAAGCTAAAAAAAAGTGACATGCTTTATTTTGCAATAACGCAGCTATTTAACAAAACAGTCAGAATAAAAACAAGCTGTGTGCATGAGATTTCTGAAATCTCATAAACTTTGCTGGTACTGTGAAAAGCAGCTGAAAATTTACATTAAAAAGCTGAAAAAAAAGCACAACGTGTGAAAATAGCCTAAGTGTAATAAGTGCTTTGGTTGTAGTTGCACCCAGGCCTTGGAGTCTAGGGTGTGTGGGGCCTTTGCACATACGAAAATACCAATACAATTAAAGGGAATTTGTCAGTAGGATCACCCCTCCTAAGCTTTTTATATGCGTATGAAGGTCATAGGAAAGAGAATAAAATGATATTGTGGTATCTACGAACAGATGTCTTATTCAAGAGAAATCCACGTTTTTCTTAATATGTAAATGAGCTGTTCCAGGCTATGGGCTGGACACAGATCTCCCGGAGAATCTACTGTACCTCCAGAGTTTATTTTATATGTAATGGGAAGTCACCAGTGTGAGACATGCATAAGCCTGTGATAGTTGAGGGCCGTGTGTCAGGGTGCACGTTCAATGGAGGCCTTCCATGGACAGGCTTTGTGCTAACCATTCCATCTAGCAGGACCCCCGGCCTTTAACCCCTAAATATATGCACAGCCCCCAGGTTGAGTCCACAGACCTGTTCCTGGCCACTGGCGCATGCTGGCAAGGCATGATCAGAATCAGGCACAAAATAAGCAGGAGTCTAAATATGAGGCAAACTCACTAAAGGAGCAGGGGACCAGGGTAAGATAAACTTGTAACGGGCATCTGGAAGCGAGGGGCTCATAGAGTGGGCACCCCCTCAAAGCAGGGAATTCATTAGAAATCCATGTTCAGGAAATAACCCTATGCTCCCAGCTTTGACAGCACACGTCTCAGAACATTAAACAGAACTGCTGCATTATTGCACCGTGTTGCCTGCAACAAAGGTGTCGTGCAGCGTCAGAGAGTGCAGTCAAGCAGGCAATACACCACCAAAGATCCAGCACTGTGGCTGATAAGCTGCAGTCATACCGCTGCCTTAAAGGGGTTGTCCAGTCATAAACTACAAGTCTGGCATCGCCTATGAGACTAGACTTGAGTTCTAACAACTCACAGAGCGCGCTGTGAGGATTCTCCAGTGTCAGGAATGGCGGCCAGGTGACCACAGATGTGTGATATGCACACTCCCAGCCACATCACTACTAGACTGGTGCCGCATCGCTCAGAGCAAGTGATCTGAATGAGTCCAGGAAGTCTAGTCGGGCTGTGGCCACATCACCACTGCAAGCAATGCTGGCTGCCAGGTGTGTGCCCTCATCAGTCCATGTGGCACAGTAGGCCCAGACATGACTGTGCTTTTGATAAAGATTATGTACAGCACCATGGAATTAACGGCGTTATATAATAATGTAAGGTAAAGGAACCCTCTCCAGAGCCCCCGTTATAATTCACTGGGGTCTCATAGTGACATGCGCTACGGTAGTGGTGTGAACACCGCCTACACCGACCAGTCGCACTAAACAAGTGTCCCACTACTTTCTAAGTAACATGGCGACAGTTTCGGAGTAACTTTAGACCCAGCTCCTTTATGGGGAAACCAGGAAGAAACAAGTGCACTGCACATGACGGGGACTCCGCCCCGGACACCAGGAACCGAAACAAAGGCCCCGCGTCCTCCACGTCCCCACTACAAGCTGAAAGAGAATGCGTCACACAGCTCTGTATTGCGCATGTCAGCGCTGAAGGCCGATGGGCGGAGCTTTTGCGGATGTGTGACGTCAGGAACCCGGAAGCGTGCGTGACGTGATTACGTGAGCTACCAAAATATCAAGAGCTATCATGGCTGCCGGAGAGGTGCGAGGCGAGCGGTCATTGGGGTTGTGGCTGTGTGCGGTTAGCGGTGACCGCATTCCGGTCGTGTTTTCTACCTGTCAGATTATAACGCAGCTGTGTGAGTGGAGACTGCACCACTTGTGCGGCTGAGGCTCTGGTGCTGTGTGCGGGCACGGGGTGTAGCGCATAGTGTGTGTACTGGGGCACGCATAGAGGCGCCGCGGTCGGGGGCGAGCAGGGCTGCCGGCAGGGAGAGCTGGGAGAGGGAAGGTGAGCAGGGCTGCGGCAGGGAGCAGCTGGGAGAGGGAAGGTGAGCAGGGCTGCCGGCAGGGGAGCAGCTGGGAGAGGGAAGGTGAGCAGGGCTGCCGGCAGGGGAGCAGCTGGGAGAGGGAAGGTGAGCAGGGCTGCCGGCAGGGGGAGAGTGAGCAGAGGAGGCAGTGGGGAGTCACAAGAGTGGCATCGGTAGGAGTGCAATATCAGGTGCCCAGCGCTGTTAACCCCTTAACATTCCAGGAATGTTGTCACCCCCCCCCCTCCTTCCAGGAGTTTTTTTTTTCCAGTATAACCTATGGCCACCACATTTCTCCCATGTGCCAGCATGCTAATATGCTCTTTGGCTCCGATTCATCCTGCAAGGCAAAAAAAAGAGCTTTAATTACCCTCGCCTATTGGGCGGTCCAGTCTGATTGGCATCTCTGGGCTTGGTGCGGCGCCTCCTCTCTTCTTGTGATGCCGTTATCGTTCTGTGCTTCATGCGGACGATGCATCCTATGTCATCCACAGTGTTTGCCTTTTGCGCTTCTGCGCAGATGCACTTCTCTGCCCTGCTGAGTGCAGCGCAAAGTACTGTTCTGCGCATGCGCTGGAAAGGTCAAAAGAGCTCTGGTGCAGTCACACTGCAGTACTTTGCTCTGCCCCAGGCAACTGTTGTCTTCTCAGCAGAGTAGCTATGAATCCAGCGCTGGGATAATCTTAGAAGAATCTGCATGTAATGTTTCGCTTTCCCGCTCTCTCTCTCTTCATCTCTCCTTTTCTCTCTACCCTCTCCTTAGACTTCAGTAGTTGTTACCTGATGCCTCACTATGCTAGCAGAGGAAGGAACCTCAGCACCACAAATAAAAATGAGACTGTAGGTCTTGCTGCGCTGATAGTTTATTTTGATTCTGCAAGGTGTCCAATTCATATATGATTCAATGTTTTGATCGGAAGCGGTTTTTGTCAAGGACATCTGTTGAAGGTGCAGGTAGCCGAAAAAGTAGTAAGATCTTTCATGTCAAGAATACCCGGCTTGCCACATTTCTTGATTTCCGGCACCTGCCCCTCACAGGTCCTTGACATGGAGCAGATCTTATGATTTACGTTCCTGCTCTACAAGACTTCTGCCTACCTGCACCCGCACCAGATATCATTCACAAAGACTGATATCGGCCGAAACGTAGGATCATATCTGTTTATGACTTCGTGCTGCATCAAAATAAACTATCACTGCAGCAAGACCTACAGTCTCATTTTCTTTTGTGGTGCGGAGGCTCCTTGCACAACAAGTCAGGACTACGCGTCCCTTCCTCAAGCACACAATTTTTTTAGGGAGGTGTACCGGACTTGCTACTTCTAATTATGTGCTAGCTGCCTGTCTTGTCTCTGCCGTGCATACTGAGTTCAGAAGGAAGAGGAGAGTGGAATAAGTGACTTAAAAGTGTGTAAAGAAGATTTCTCAGGCAGGATACATTTCTATATATTCTATGGTTTTATGTAACAATTGTTGAAAGTATAATTCCCATTAAAGCGAACCTGTCAGCGTGATTTTGCTAAGCAAACTATAGGCATTATAATGTTGGCGATGTTACACTGATTAAAATTATTTCTGGGGTGAAATCCGTCTTGTGTAATCAGTGTTAGAATTTTTCTGTTAGCAATGTTTGTGCTCTGGGGTGGGACTGTAGGCAGAATCTTATCTTCCTGCTCTAGGCCAGAGAATCCAAGGAGAGACCTTCCCACAGGCCTGCTCTGAAGCACAAACAAGACAGACTTTGTGCTTTGGGGCGGCCTGACAATACCTGTAGTTTACTTGGCAATATCCTGCTGAGGGGTTCGCTTTAAACTACTGACCATCCTT
>JARQOD010000002.1:531545666-531572232 GCA_033576555.1 Oophaga sylvatica | reverse complement strand
ACGGATGTGTGAAAGAGGCCTAAGAGTTCATAGACGCCAAACATGTCTAGGTTCTATTTTATGTAAGTGGTGAAAAAAATTCCACAGTTTGTTAAAAAAAAAAGCGCCATTTTCCGATACCCGTGGCATCTCCATTTTTTGTGATCTTGGGTTGGATCAGCGCTTACTTTTTGGGTGCTGTGCTGACATTTTTATTGATATCATTTTGGTGCAGAAACGATCTTTTGATCGCCCGTTATTGCATTTTAATGCAATCTTGCAGTGACCAACAAACCGTAATTCTGGCGTTTTGACTTTCTTCTCGCTACACCGTTTAGCCATCAGGTTAATCTTTTCTTTTTTTTTTTTTTTTTTAAATTGATCGGGCCATTCTGAACGTGGTGATACCAAATCTGTTTGCTTGATTTTTTTTTTTTCTATTTATTTTGAATGGGGCGAAAGGGGGGTAATTTGAAATTTTGTTTTTTGTATTTTTAAAAACTTTTATTTTTAAACTTTTCGCATGCTTCGTAGCTGCCGTAACCCGATCGGCTCTGCTACATACAGGATGCTATGAGCGCCACCCGGAAAGCCGGCAGTGACAACCATAAAGGTCTCAAGGAGACCCCTTGTCATGCCAACGAACCGGTGACCCGCAATCATGTGATGGGTCACTGGTGGGCGCGATTCCACCCTCGGCTATTCCGGGCTCATGTCAGCTGTTCAAAACAGCTGACATGTCCTGGGGAAAGATGTGGGCTCTCCGCCGGCACCCACTTCAAAGGGAGAGAGTCCGACGAGGACGTACTATTACGCCTGATGTTGGAAAGGGGTTAATCACTCGTTTTAAGTATTAATTTAACAACTAGTTGTGCATTTTTCCATCCACCGCTGCCAAGTTTTGTCAAAAATACATTTTTAATTACCTTTTAGCTTTTTTTGTTGAGTAGGGGAGTATAAGGCTATGTTTCCTCGGGGCTTTAATGTCAGCGCTTTGTACGCACGGAAACCCCGCTCCGGCCAAAGCGCTGCCCCCTTTTGCACGTGCAGTGATTCCGGATGTGTTCATTGAACACATCCAGAATCACCGCATCCTATACATAGACTGGGTTATTTATTAAAAAGAAAATAGACATGCTGTGGTCTTGAAAGACGCCCCGCATGTCCGGATACGCAGGGCTGCCGGATGCGGCCCTGCACGCATAGTGGAGACAGGATTTCATAAAATCCCTTCCACTATGCTGTAACATCTGGACGCTGCGGCTTGGACGCTGTGGCTATACACAGCGTCCAATCCGCAGCAAATCCTGATGGTTCCCTGAACGTGAAAACATAGCCTTACGCTATATGAATAGCAAAATGCTTTCTTTCATACAATGTCACAGCAGTGATTGCCAGTTATGGTTATGTTCTATAGTGCTTGTTATCAATCCTTACCAAACTACAGATTGCCACATGTGACAATCAATCATTGAACTGAATCATTGAATTCATTTTTTTTTCTCTTGCAGTCACAAGATTTTATCAAGCAGAACATTGTAGTGTCCGGGGGATTTGTTGGAGGATTCTTGCTAGGCCTTGCCTCTTAGGAAGCTGCAAAGAAGAGTGCAATGAGAAGTGTTATAAAATTGAAAACTATGGAGGATGCCTGTCAGCTAACAGAGATGCCTAGTTCTGTTTGTTTTCTTTAGGGTGGTCTTCTTGTACATGCGCACCTACAGACTGCTTGCAAAAATGGCTGTGGCCTAGTCTGCACAAACATCTCCAGACTGAACTTTGTATGCGTTACACTCGAACATTATTTCTGACATTACTACTCATCTTACTGACATTAGTTTGTTTCATGAGCAGTTTTTTTTGTGAATTTATAATGGATATCATGATAGGTCTGAAAAGTTCATGTTAGCGTCTATAAATCTTTTTTTATATATATTTATTTAACTGTTTTTTTTCTTTTCTTGACTAGTGCCAAAACTATGTACTGTAATGGCATTTGGAGCCCTATTGGTGAATGTTAGTCTTGAAGGAAGAGAAAAAAAAACCTATACTGTGCAATAGATTATTACCAAGAATTAGACTAGAAGTCACCAAAATAAAGCTATCATTTAGCCTGTGTGCAATTTTTTTTTTTCTCTTCAAAATGGAATGATTTTATTTGTAAAACTGCATACGGTTTATACAAGTAATAGAAAAAATAAGATTCCAGCTTCTTTAAAAGTCCAAGATTTATTTATACAATATTAAAAGCTAATTGCATTAATCCTTGGTGTGACCACAGAGCAACGCGTTTCCAGCTCTCTCTGACGTTCTTTCTCAAAGCTCCAGAAAGAACACATGCCAATTTTAATTTACTAGGAAGTTTCTTTTGGACAGAATGTGAAGGCTACAGCCGATCAGCAGCTGCCAATTGGATGCATGCAGCATTCATTTAATGCCTCCTCCAGATGTTGTCAAGGGGCACCATACAGAGTGATGAGGATAAATGCTACTGCAATAGCAGGATTCCCATTTTTTTTCCCCACCTTTTTCCTTTTGCCCAGAATGGACACATTTTAAAGGGAAGGTGCCATCAAAAAATGTTTTTTCAGTAATTAAAAGAAAATGTAAAGAATTAATGTTTCAATTTTGTTAAATATTATCATTTGCTTATAATTTAGTAAAATATGAAAAATAATTTTAGAAGGTTTTGTATTTCCACTTTTAAATACTAGGGGGAGCAGCTACTGAAATTTCACACAAAAACCTAGTGCACAACTAGCTCACATTATGACTGCAGTAAATATGGGCTGAATCTGCTCATGTGTGTGTGATGTCACTCCTCTCCTTCCTTTCTGGGTTTTTGCTAAGGGATTAGAGAGGATGAGATTAAAGGCCCCGTCACACATAACGAGATCGTTATTACATCACGGTTTTGAGATCGCTGGAGAGCCGTATCATGATCGTTGGGGAGCTGTCAAACATGCAGAACTTCCAACGATTTCGGCCGCCCCAGCGATCTAACTAACGATCTCGTTGGTCGTTGGGACACTTTCACACAGCAGCTATTTCAACGATCCACACCTTGATAGGGGCTGTGATTGGTGGACGCTACTGCGTTCTGATTGGGCAGCAGGTTTAAAATAAAGCCATGTTGTAGCAATTCCGTCCCTTTGTTCCTGTTTTTGTTCGTACTGGTTTCGGATCGTAGCAGCGTTCTTCGGCTGTGACTCTGTATCCATTCATCTGGGCTTTGTTCCTGACAAGCGTTCTGGTTTGTGGATTGTAGTGTTCTTCGGCTGTGACTCAACACAGTCCGGAGAATTCTGCTAAGATCTGCAATCCAGCAGGAGGTCAGAAACTAAGGATGGAATCGCTATTCTGTTGCTTTCTTTATCACGGCGGGAAATGAGAATGCTGTAGCGACCACCAATCGGGGACGAGGGGCGCAGAAAAGTCCAATTTATGCACGCCTACGTGCTTCAGTTCTGAATCGCTAACGAGGTCGTTGGTTAGGTGTCAAATACAGCGATGCACACTGCCCAGCGGGAGCGCAATGGTCCAGGAAGCTTTGTAACGATCAGCGATCTTACAGCAGGGGCCTGATCGTTGCTACCTATCAGACGTAACAAGATCGTTAGTGAAATCATTATTGCATCACAAAACCTGTGACGTATCAACGATCTCGCTAGCGATCTCGTTATGTGTGACGGGGCCTTTAGGAATGTAGTGCAGAGCCATTTTGTTGCTAGAGTGCAAAGTTATACTGACAAGTAGACGATCACCGAGGATGGCAGGCAGTGAGGATTCTGTTGGTGCTGCTCGCTGTATCGTAAACTGGGGAATACACATGCACGCTCACACACAGGAAAATATGCACATTCATACTCGCTCACAAACAGGAAAATACACGCTCACAAGAAAATACACATGCACGCTCACACACATAGAAAAATACACATGCATGCTCACACTCATGCATGCACATGCTCACACAGGAAAATACACATGCATGCACAGACACACGGAAAATAAAGTATAATGACATCTCTAGCCTGACAGACATGGCCCCCCCTAGCCAGCCAGCCTGGCATACAAAAAAAGCTTGTACTTACCTTCCCTCCTCTCCCAGGAAGTGCTGCATCTTGTTCAGAGCACAGCAGCGTGACGGATCTCCCTGCTGTGCTCTGAACAGATTTGCAGTAAGCGGTGATTGCAGCCTGTAATGTAATACTAATTACAGGCTGCTATCACCGCTGCAGACACTTACCCCGGGACCGTCACTTCCTGACAGATTCTCCCCGCCTGCTCCTGTCATTGCATGCACTGACAGCGTACGTAAACAAATTTTGGGGTTGATTTTCTCCTGCTATCCTTATGAAAATAAAAAAATGGGGTTAAAATAACATTTTTGTGGGAAAAATGTGATTTTTTTATTTTTTTTATTTTCACAGCTCAGTGTTATAAACTTCTGTGAAGCACCTGCGGGTTCATTGTGCTCACCATACATCTAGATAAGTTCCCTGAGAGGTCTAGTTTCCAAAATGGTGTCACTTGTGGGGGGTTTCCACTGTTTAGGCACATCAGGGGCTCTGCAAATGTAAGATGGCATCTGCTAACGATTGCAGCAACTTTTGCATTCAAAAAGTCAAATGGAACTTCCCTTTTGAAGGGTTAATAAACTTCTTGAATGTGGTTTTGTGCACCTTATGGGGTGCAGTTTTTAGAATGGTGTCAGGTTTGGGTATTTTCTGTGATATAGACCCCTCAAAGTCACTTCAAATGTGATGTAGTCCCTAAAAAAAATTGCTAAATTTTCAACGTTTTTTGCCAAATTTCCGTTTATTTTTAAACAAATGCTGTATTTTTCAGACTGTAAGACGCACTTTTTAGTGCAAGGGGTGCGTTTTATAGTCCAGTTTTACCAGCTCTGGCTGTGGTGGGGAGTTGGGGGGGAGCGTTTTCGTCGGAGCAGCAGGTCACAGTCCCAGCCTGCTGAGCATTGATTGAGTATTCCGGCAGCTGCCCTTCGGCTTGCAAGCAGCGCATGATGTCCCTGCCATGCGCTGCTTACAAGCATAAAGCAGTTGCTAGCATTGGAACGGGATGCTGTGAGGGAGCGCCAGAACGGTAAGTGTAATGGGATGAGGGTGATCATTCCTGCCAGGATAGGGATGAGGGGGACCATTCCTACCAGGATAGGGATGAGGAGGCATGCATACCAGGATGGGGATGAGGGAGACCGTGCATACCAGGGTAGGGATGATGGGGCCATATATAGCAGGATAGGGGATATTAAGTACAGAATTGACCACATTTTTTGCTTCAATTTTTTTTTCCTAATTTCCACCTCTAAAACCTATGTGCGTCTTATGATCCGGAGTGTCTTATAGTCCGAAAAATACAGTAAACGGAAGTCATCGAAGACATTATTATTTATATAGCGCCATTGATTCCATGGTGCTGTACATGAGAAGGGGTTACATACAGATTACAGAAATCACTTACGGTAAACAAACTAACAATGACAGACCGATATAGAGGGGAAAGAGGATCCTGCCTTTGCGGGCTTACATTCTACAGGATGGTGGGGAAGGAGACAGTAGGTTGGGGGGGTTGCCGCAGCTCCAGAGATGGTGAGGCGGTAGCTCCAGTTGTGGTGAGGAGGCAGCGGGGATCATTGCAGGCTGTAAGCTTTCCTGAAGAGGTGGGTTTTCAGGTTCCGTCTGAAGGATCCGAGTGTGGTTGATAGTCGGACGTGTTGGAGCAAAGAATTCCAGAGGATGGGGGCTATTTGAGAGAAGTCTTGGAGGCGGTTAGGTGAGGAGCGAATAAGTGGAGGAGAGAAGGAGGTCTTGGGAGGATCGGAGATTACATGAGGGAAGATATCGGGAGATTAGTTCAGAGATATATGGAGGAGACAGGTTATAGATGGCCTTGTAGGTCAGTATTAGTAATTTGAATTGGATACGCTGAGGGAGTGGGAGCCAGTGGAGAGATTTGCAGAGGGGAGAAGCGGAGGAGTAGCGAGGAGAGATGAATTAGTCGGGCAGCAGAGTTAAGGATGGACTGGAGAGGTGCGAGGGTGTTAGCAGGGAGGCCACAGAAAAGGATGTTGCAGTAGTCAAGACGGGAGATGATGAGGGCGTGCACAAGCATTTTAGTAGAGTGAGGGTTGAGGAAGGGACGGATTCTGGAAATATGTTTGAGCTGGAGGCGGCAGGATGTGGAGAAAGCTTAGATGTGTGGTTTGAAGGACAGTGCAGAGTCAAGGGTTACTCCAAGGCAGCGGACCTCCAGTACAGGGGAAAGAGTGATGTTGTCAATTGTTATAGATAGGTCAGGTAAGGAAGATCTTTGAGATGGGGAAAGATGATCAGTTCAGATTTGTCCACATTCAGTTTGAGGAAGCGGGAGGAGAAGAAAAGATATGGCTGATAGACACTCTGGGATTTTGGAGAGCAGAGGTAACATCTGGGCCAGAGAGGTAGATCTGAGTATCATCGGCATAAAGGTGGTACTGGAATCCGTGGGACTTTGAGTTGCCCCAGGCCAAATGTATAGATTGAGAAGAGTAGGGGTCCTAGAACCGAGCCTTGGGGGACTCCAACAGAGAGAGGGTGGGGTGAGGAGGTAGTGTGGGAGTGGGAGATGCTGAATGTGCGGTTGGAGAGGTATGATTTGATCCAGGATAGGGTGAGGTCTTTGATGCCAAAGGAAGAGAGGATTTGTAGTAGGAGGCAGTGGTCAACTGTGTCGAAAGTAGAGGACAGGTCTAGAAGGAGGAGTATAGAGTATTGTCCGTTTGCTTTGGCTGTAAGTAGGTCGTTAGTAATTTTGGTCAGGGCTGTCTCAGTGGAGTGATGGGGGCGGAAACCAGATTGTAGATTGTCAAAGAGCAGGTTAGATGAGAGATGGGAGGAAAGTTCAGCGTGGACGTGCTGCTCCAAGAGTTAGGAAGCGAATGGGAGCAGCGATATTGGGCGATAGCTGGACATAGCGGTTGGGTCGAGGGTTGGCTTTTTGAGGATAGGCGTGACTGTGGCATGTTTGAAAGCAGAAGTGAAGGTACCGGAAGTTAGTGATAGGTTGAAGAGGTGGGTTAGTGATGGGATGAGTGGTGGCGAGATTTGGGAGGAGGTGGGATAGGATGGGGTCGAGTGCACAATTGGTGAGGTGTGATTTGGAGAGAAGATGAGCAAGCTCCCCTTCCGTGATGTTGGATAAGGAGGTTATGAGGTTTGGGCATTGGTCAGGTATACAAAGGGGTTGTGGTTGTTGACTAATAAAGACCTGCCGTGTTTGGTCTATCGTGTTTTTGAAGTGCATGGCGAAGTCCTCAGCAGAGGTGAGGGAGGTAGGAGGGGGCAGTGGTGGGCGGAGGAGGGAGTTAAAAGTATTGAACAACTGTTTGGGGTTGTGGGATAAGGAAGATACAAGGGATGTAAAGTAGGCCTGTTTAGCAGAGGTGAGAGCTGATTTGAATGCAAGTGTTGCTTGTTTGAGTGAAGTGAAGTCGTCATGAGAATGCGTTTTCTTCCAGCACTGTTCAGCAATTCTGGATGCTTGCTGAAGCTTTTTAGTGGTGTTATTGTGCCAGGGTTGTCTATTGATTCATCGCACTCTGTTATGCATGACAGGGGTGACCGAGTTGATGGCTGATGCAAGAGTGGCATTGTAGAAACTAGTGGCAGTGTCTGTCGTGGAGTGAAGATATGGAGGACAGTGGTAGGATAGAGTCAGAGAGTGTGTGAGTGTCTAGATGTGCAAGGTTTCTGCGGGGGTGCACGTGTTGCTGGACATGGGTGACAGGTGAGGACAGGGATGAGAAAGAGTATATGATGGTCAGATAGAGGGAGAGGTGAGGTTGTGACGTTAGATAGGGAGCAGAGGCGGGTGAAGACCAGGTCTAATGTGTGTCCGTCTGTATGGGTGGCTGAAGAGGACCACTGTGTAAGTCCAAAGGATGAAGTAAGGGCCAGGAGTTTAGAAGCTGCCGACTGGTGGGTGTCAATGGGGATGTTGAAGACACCCATGATGATGGTGGGAATGTCAGCAGAGAGAAAGTGAAGGAGCCATGTAGAGAATTTTTCCATGAAGGCAGTGGTTGGGCCTGGAGGTTGGTATATGACAGCCACTTGGAGATTGTAGGTAGAGTAGATGCGGACAGAGTGGACTTCAAAAGAGGGGAGGACAAGGGAGGGAAGAGGTGGATTAGGTTGAAGGTGCAGTTGGGAGAAAGGAGAAGGCCCACTCCACCATATCTGTTGCCAGGGTGAGGAGTGTGGGTGAAGTGGAGGCCGCCATAGCATAGCGCAGCAGGGGAGGCGGTGTCGGAGGGTGTCAGCCATGTTTCAGTGAGGCCAAGGAAGGAAAAATTTTGAGAGGTAAAGAGGTCGTGAATCACATGGAGTTTATTGCAGACGGAGCTGGCATTCCACAGTGATCCAGAGAGAGGGAGCTGAGTAGTGGGCGTCAAGGGCACGTATTTTACCACTGTACAATATGTCAAGGAAAAACAATCTCAGAATCAGTGGGATCCGTTGAAGCGTTCATGAATTATAAAAACATAAAGTGACAGTGGTCAGAAATGGAAAATTTGGCCTGGTCATGAAGGTGCAATCAGCCTTTGCTGCACTTGTATCTCCCTCCTTCCTACAGCAGTTGTTTTCCTGATTACTAGGAGCAACGTCCTGCTTTAGTGATCCTAGCCCTTTTTACTTTCTCCACATAAGGCTATTGTAGCTGACTGATCAGGTATCCAAGAGGAGGAGCAGACAGGACCAGCCCAGACTCAATGTCTGTGAACTCGATTGTAGAACCACAGAGTGGTTTATTTCGACCCAGATACAGAAATAATATTTGTGGGTACAATGCTTTAACTTTCATTTCTTCACAAGCCCAGCACAAGTGGTCCCTGTCTCACAGCAACAGCTATAAAATGGCTAGAGCAAGTGACCCACCATCTGCCGTGTGAAGCCACACTCAGTTTGAACCAACTTAACTGTAACTAACAAGAGCGAGTGGTAAACAAACACTGGCCAGCAGATGGCGACGTAGCAAGTTTATGCATTTAACAGGTAACAAATGCAGAAATTATTTTCTAAGATATGCAAGCCAAACAGCTGAATAGTGATTATCTCTGGGGGAAAAGCTCACCATGGGCTTGCATTCCTAATAGCCAAACAGACATATTTACTAGGTTGTGCCAGATCAGGACTGGGCTCCCTGGCACTTTTACCCCTACCTATTCTTCTAAATGTTACCCAGCTACCTACTTCTGGGTCCTGATTTTCCCCACTGCCATCCTCCTCCATATCACTGGTCCTTACCAGAGTGGCTCAGTGAGCTCTAATCTCAACTCTAGGGTTGCAATGCTCCTGAGTGTTTCCAGTTGCACATTTAGATCCATTACCTGGGCATCCAAACATGTAATTCGCTGACACTGAGCACAGATATATTCACCCTCAGGCCAGTTTCAGACGTCCTGATATTTCCGCTAAGGCCGGCGTCACACACAACTACAAAAAATCGGTCCGTTTTAGTCGGTCGATTGTCGGATCAAAATGCAAACATCACACATCCTTCTGTCATCCAATTTTCCTTCAAAGATGCGATTTAGTCGCATGTGTGTGTACCTTGTAACATCCGATTTTCATCCGACTTGCGAGAATTTCTCGCAGGCTTGCAAAACTGACATATAATGGATCCAAAAGAATAGTATTTCAATCACAAAAGAAAGAATAGATATATACACATAGAACACATATATATATATATATATATACACATGTCATTGTGACATGTATATATATATATATATATATATATATATATTTATAGTTCCTAGACTTCTACATACTGTAATAGCCGCTAATTCAATTGCCGGCTTTTGTGAAATCACAGAAGCCGACATGAAATGATACATTGTTTCCACACAGTTAACCATGTCATTTCCTGTATTTTGATATTTGTTTAGAACTTACAATTACATGAGTGTATTTGTGCAAAATTTCAGACATGTAGGGGTTAATTAAAGGTGTAAATTCGTTGAAAAAAAATGCGTGGGCTCCCGCTGTATTTTCTCCACCAGACAGACAAAGCAAGCGAGTGGGGGCAGATAATAACAGCCTAGGGAGGGTACATTTTTTTTTGTGCCCCCCTGGCTACTAACATCTGCCCCCAGACACCCCAGAAAGGGCAAATCTATAATTAGATTCGCCCTTTCTGGCACTTTGGTCACCTTTCAATACTAAGGTGACATTAAGGTGACATTATTAACCCATTCGCCACCGCTACAGGGCAATGGGAATAGACGGGCAAAGTGCCAGAAAGGGCGAATCTAATTATAAAAATACAGCGGGAGCCCACGCATTTTTTTTCAACGAATTTACACCTTTAATTAACCCCTACATGTCTGAAATTTTGCACAAATACACTCATGTAATTGTAAGTTCTAAACAAATATCAAAATACAGGAAATGACATGGTTAACTGTGTGGAAACAATGTATCATTTCATGTCGGCTTCTGTGATTTCACAAAAGCCGGCAATTGAATTAGTGGCTATTACAGTATGTAGAAGTCTAGGAACTATAAATATATGTATATGTACATGTCACAATGACATGTATATATATATATGTATTCTATGTGTGTATATCTATTCTTTCTATTCTTTATTAAAGCTGTCAGTGTGATTTTACAGTATAGCCGGGGATGAATTGCCGGCTTTTCTAAAGGGCACCGATCCGATTTAATCGCAAGTCACACATGCAGTCCGTTTGTAATCAGATTTTTCATCGCTCCCATAGACTTGCATTGGCGATAGTCGACCCACAATCGGTGACAATCGCAGCATGCTGCGATTGCACACGGACGTTTAAAACGGACCACAAAAAATCTGATACTAGGAGCTGCTCCATAGATTAACATAGGGCAGACTGCAATACGATTTTTCATCGTATTGCAGTCGTCCGATTCTGTCGCCAGTGTGACGCCGGCCTAACGGAAAAAACGGTACCGGAGATATCAGTGTCCGTGTGTCTGTGTGTGTACTACGTGTGGCAACTGTGTGCCACCCGTGTGCCGCATCTGTACCACACGGACACACGGATGGCCACCGGGGAAGAAGCGGCTACTGTAAGCCGCTGTTCCCTGGCTGCTGGTGCTAAAGTCGGCTGTCATTCTCTCCTGCTCTGCCTGCGAGCAGAGGAGAACGATGAGCGGTATACTGTTCTCCGTGTGCACATGTGCGGCACGTTTTGCGATCCGTGTGTTCGTGTGAAAACAGACATGTCTGCATGTTTTTCACATGGACACACGGTCTGTGAAAACACACTGACATGTACAAAGACCCATTCATTTGACTGGGTTTACGTGTGTCATTGTCTCCGGTACGTGAGAAAACTGTTACCACACATACTGGAGACACTGACGTGTGAAAGGGAGCCTCAAATGGTTGTTCAAGGCATGCATTCATCTTTTCAGGTTAGAGAGCTTTAGTTGGTTGGTGTGTCTGTTATCGCCATTCATAGAGCAGTATGTGAACGTGCTCCTTTAATAGGCGGTGTGATAATATGGAGGGGACTTATCAGGAGGGGAAATTTTCAAAGTCAGTTTTGCTTGTTGCTGTGTGGTCTTTTTGTTCCAAACATCAATTTGTTACATAATGCTTGATGAATTTTGCACCGTTTACATATAAAGATGCCAGAAAACTATCACAAAATTCTTGATAAATTATCTCTTATGTATTTTCATTGACAAGTAGGACAAATTAAATGTTATAGATTGAACTAACAAAAACATTAGTATTTCTGGGCAGCTGATCAGGACATTGTACACTGATCTTTGTCAGCCTGTGTCACAGGCGAACACAATTATCTAGTAAATAAAGTTGCATAGCAAAAAAAAAAAACAAGAAGAAAACTGAATAGACTGTGACTAGGTAACTAACTGAGAAACAATGCTGTCTCCATGGCAGCAGCAGATCAGTGACTTACACCGGAGACTGATCAGTGTGACAGCCCAGACTGCTGATCACCATGGCGCTGCCACTCTTACCAGGAAACTCCTTTAATCAGAATGTAAGTAAAAATGTTTTGATATGAAGCTGTCACTTCACCAAGGAAGGAGATCACTGGTCATAAGTGCATTTATCTGTGGCCTCAGGATCATTTTATTGTTCTGTCATTTCTACAGAAAGCAAAAAGCCCTTAAAAAGAGGCTACTTTAACACCTGCACTATTTACAAAAGGGTAAATTTAACTGAAGGCAACCAGTATGCAACTACTGTAGAGCAGGGCTGCATGGGCAAGCATTTACAAGTGTGCATTCCTTTGGCTTACAAATATGATGGAGAATACTGAACGTGTACAGTCATGGCCAAAAGTTTTGAGAATGACACAAATATTATATTTTCACATGATCTGCTGCCCTCTGGTTTTTATGTGTGTTTGACAGATGTTTTTTTTATCACAGACAGAAATATAATAATTGCAAACATATGAGTAACAAAAGCTTATATTGACAGTTAGAATGAGTTAATGCAGCAAGTCAATATTTGCAGTGTTGACCCTTCTTCTTCAGGACCTCTGCAATTCTCCCTGGCATGCTCTCAATCAACTTCTGGACCAACTCCTGACTGATAGCAGTCCATTCTTGCACAATCAATGCTTTCATTTTGTCAGAATTTTTAGGTTTTTGTTTGTCCACCCGTCTCTTGATGATTGACCACAAGTTCTCAATGGGATTAAGATCTGGGGAGTTTCCAGGCCATGGACCCAAAATCTCTATGTTTTGTTCCCTGAGCCATTTAGTTATCACCTTTGCTTTATGGCAAGGTGCTCCATCATGCTGGAAAAGGCATTGTTGATCACCAAACTGCTCTTGGAGGGTTGGGAGAAGTTGCTCTTGGAGGACATTCTGGTACCATTCTTTATTCATGGCTGTGTTTTTAGGCAAGACTGTGAGAGAGCCGATTCCCTTGGCTGAGAAGCAACCCCACACATGAATGGTTTCAGGATGCTTAACAGTTAGCATGAGACAAGACTGGTGGTAGCGCTCACCTTGTCTTCTCCGACTGAGGCGTTTTCCTGATGTCCCAAACAATCTAAAAGGGGATTCATCAGAGAAAATAACTTTACCCAGTCCTCAGCAGTCCACTGCCTGTACCTTTTGCAGAATATCAGTCTGTCCATGATGTTTTTTCTGGAGAGAAGTGGCTTCTTTGCTGCCCTGCTTGAGACCAGGCCTTGCTCCAAGAGTCTCCGCCTCACAGTGCGTGCAGATGCACTCACACCTGCCTGCTGCCATTCCTGAGCAAGCTCTGCACTGCTGGTAGCCCGATCCCGCAGCTGAAACACTTTTAAGAGACGGTCCTGGCGCTTGCTGGTCTTTCTTGGGCGCCCTGAAGCCTTTTTGGCAACAATGGAACCTCTCTCCTTGAAGTTCTTGATGATGCAATAGATTGTTGACTGAGGTGCAATCTTTCTAGCTGCGATACTCTTTCCTGTTAGGCCATTTTTGTGCATTGCAATGATGACTGCACGTGTTTCTTTAGAGATAACCATGGTTAACAGAAGAGAAACAATGATGCCAAGCACCAGCCTCCTTTTAAAGTGTCCAGTGGTGTCATTCTTACTTAATCATGACAGATTGATCTCCAGCCATGTCCTCATCAACACCCACACCTGTGTTAATGGAGCAATCACTGAAAAGAGGTTAGCTGGTCCTTTTAAGGCAGGGCTGCAATGATGTTGAAATGTGTTTTTGGGGGATAAAGTTCATTTTCTAGCCAAATATTGACTTTGCAAGTAATTGCTGTTAAGCTGATCACTCTTTATAACATTCTGGAGTATATGCAAATTGCCATTAGAAAAAGTGAAGCAGTAGACTTTGTAAAAATTAATATTTGCGTCATTCTCAAAACTTTTGGCCATGACTGTAAACATGGCCACAGATTGAGCGATTTTTAGTACCTTTGCTTTTTTTTTTACTTTTTTTTTTTATTCTTCCTTAAGTAGCAGAATGGGGGCTTGTTTTTTGTGGGACAAGTTATAGTTTTGAATAACCACATTCATTCATGCCACACTTTTTTGTTTTACTTCTATCGTAAAAATGACTCTGAAACATTATTGTCCAAGTTACTACTTTATTATTTATTATGCTTTGCTTAAATAGCGCTATCTTATTCCGCAGCACTTTTACAGACATTATCATCACTATCCTCATTGGGACTAACAATCTAGATTCCCTTCACAGTACATTTTTGGAGTGTGGGAGGAAACTGAAGAACCCAAAGGAAACCCACGCAAACATGGGGAGAACACAAACTTTTTGAAGATGTTACTACGATTATAGTGATGCCATTATACTGATACTAAACTACCATAGTGTTTGTCTCAAAAAATTGAGCATTTTGTAAGAAGAAAATTTATGGCACAGGTGTGCGGAGCCCCTGACGGGGTGAGCACAACCCATACCTGGCAGATAATGGCTGTGTGTCAAAGCCAGGATCTGACTCTAATATCATTGGGTGAAGCAGAGCTCCACTCGCAATTGTTAAGCTGTTAAATGCCGCTGTCAAAATCTGTGACAAGGCATGGGGGCGAATCCACCATCAGCGCCGATGGGTTTCTATGACAGCCATGGTTCTGTTGAAGACCCCAGTGTCTGTCATCATGGAGCACCTTTGAAACTCACCCTCTAGCTGGGCTTCAAAGTTGACCATGATTTTTACTATATGCAACATTACTGTGGTATTGCTGTGTATAGTACAAGCGATGAAATGATCGCAGCTTCAAAGTCCCCTAAGGGGACTAATAAAAAGAGTAAAAAAAAAAAGCTTATAAAAATATGAATAATAACAATCACGCCCCCTTGGACTGTTAAATATAAAAATAACAAAAAATACACATTTTAGCTTTCTCTGTATCAAGAAAAGTTCGATCTATCAAAATATAAACATAATAAACCCGATCAGTAAACACTGAAAACAAAAAAACCCATTAATACTGCAAAATATTTTTTATTATTTCCCCGCAATACTGTAAAAATGCTGCAGGAAGTGATCAAAATCTCATGTCTATCAAAAAAAGGTATCAATAAAAATATTGTCTTACCCCACAAAAAAAAAACAAAAAAAAGCCATCACACAGACCCATAGATAGACACTGAAAACATTTCAGGTCTTGGGCAATGCCACAATGCTCACACAATTAATGTGTGTGTGTGTATATATATATATATATATATATATATATACTGCTCAAAAAAATAAAGGGAACACTCAAATAACACATCCTAGATCTGAATGAATGAAATATTCTCACTGAATACTTTGTTCTGTACAAAGTTGAATGTGCTGACAACAAAATCACACAAAAGTCATCAATGGAAATCTTAAGGGTATTAACCAATTGAGGCCTGGATTTGGAGTCACACCCAAAATTAAAGTGGAATGTAATGTCCTTAAAACAAGTAAAAATGATGCTCAGTAGTGTGTGTGGCCTCCACGTCACTGTATGACCTCCCTGTGCCTGTACAACGCCTGGGCATGCTCCTGATGAGGCGGCGGATGGTCTCCTAAGGGATCTCCTCCCAGACCTGGACTAAAGCATCCGCTAACTCCTGGACAGTCTGTGTTGTACCGTGACGGAGGATGGAGCGAGACATGATGTCCCAGATGTGCTCAATCAGATTCAGGTCTGGGGAATGGGCTGGCCAGTCCATAGCTTCAATGCATTCATCTTGCAGGAACTTCTGACACACTCCAGCCATGGGCGTACCCAGGATCAAAACTAGGGGGGGGCAAGCCATGGTCGTTCAGGTTGTAAAATTTTAGAACGAAAAATGTGAATAAAACGAAACAAAAACAAATGACCGCCATACACAACATAGTTCCTTATACCAAGACCAATAATATCACATACAAGGAGAAATACCACCATGATCAATCCTATTATGTAAACAATTCATTGATTTTAGGCTTACCTTTGCAGTCTTCTTTTCTGTTCAGCAGGGGAACTTCAAGCTCATGCGTGTTCATCACACACTGACACTGAGCCATTCACACTGCCCTTTCTAAACACAGCAATTGGATTGATCTTTATGGGAAAAAAATGAATATTAGATAGATAGATAAATAGATAGATAGATAGAAATCCAGACAAATTGGAGGCAGCACATAGTTTGTAGTGGAAAAAAAAGCTATTTAATAAGGTCAAAAGGCGACATTTCGGTCCAAACAACAGGAACCTTTCTCAAGCCTTGAGAAAGGTTCCTGTTGTTTGGACCAAAACGTCGCCTTTTGGCCTTATTAAATAGCTTTTTTTTCCACTACAAACTATGTGCTGCCTCCAATTTGTCTGGATTTCTATCTATCTATTTATGTAGATATGCCCAATCTTTGTCTCCTTCTTGTAGTAATATGCCCCATCATTGTCTCCTTCTTGTAGTTATATGCCCCATCATTGTCTCCTTCTTTTAATAATGTGCCCCAGACCAGCACCTGTATATACATCAGCCCCAGCCCAGCCCCTGTATATACATAACTACCAGGCCAGCCCCTGTATATACATCACCACCAGGCCAGTCTCTGTATACGTCACTAGCCCCAGCCCAGGACGGTAGGACGGTCGGACCTGTATATACATCACCAGCCCAGCACCTGTATATACATCAGCCCCAGCACCTGTATATACATCACCACCAGGCCAGCCCCTGTATACGTCTCCGACACCAGCCCAGGACCTGTATATACATCAGCCCCAGCCCCTGTATACGTCACCAGGACGGTCGGACCTGTATATACATCACCGGCCCAGCACCTGTATATACATCACCACCAGGCCAGCCACTGTATATACATCAGTCCCAGCCCAGCCCCTGTATACGTCACCAGGCCCAGCCCAGCTCCTGTATATACATCAGCCCAGCCCAGCCCCTGTATACGTCACCAGACCCAGCCCAGCCCCTGTATATACATCAGCCCCAGCACCTGTATGTCAGATATATATTACTGAAGATATAGAATGTACGGGCTCCTGTCAGGTATATATTACTGTAGATAGACTGTACGGGCTCCTGTCAGGTATATATTATTGTAGATATAGACTGTATGGGCTCCTGTCAGGTATATATTACTGTAGATATAGAATGTATGGGCTCCTGTCAGGTATATATTACTGTAGATATAGACTGTACGGGCTCCTGTCAGGTATATATTACTGTAGATATAGACTGTATGGGCTCCTGTCAGGTATATATTACTGTAGATATAGACTGTACGGGCTCCTGTCAGGTATATATTACTGTAGATATAGACTGTATGGGCTCCTGTCAGGTATATATTACTGTAGATTAGACTGTATGGGCTCCTGTCAGGTATATATTACTGTAATAGACTGTACGGGCTCCTGTCAGGTATATATTACTGTAGATATAGACTGTATGGACTCCTGTCAGGTATATATTACTGTAGATATAGACTGTACGGGCTCCTGTCAGGGTATATATTATGTATATATAGACTGTATGGGCTCCTGTCAGGTATATATTACTGTAGATATAGACTGTATGGGCTCCTGTCAGGTATATATTACTGTAGATATAGACTGTATGGGCTCCTGTCAGGTATATATTACTGTAGATATAGAATGTATGGGCTCCTGTCAGGTATATATTACTGTAGATATAGACTGTACGGGCTCCTGTCAGGTATATATTACTGTAGATATAGACTGTATGGGCTCCTGTCAGGTATATATTACTGTATAGACTGTACGGGCTCCTGTCAGGTATATATTACTGTAGATATAGACTGTATGGGCTCCTGTCAGGTATATATTACTGTAGATATAGACTGTATGGGCTCCTGTCAGGTATATATTACTGTAGATATAGAATGTATGGGCTCCTGTTAGGTGTATATTACTGTAGATATAGACTGTACAGGCTCCTGTCAGGTATATATTATGTAGAATATAGACTGTAACGGCTCCTGTCAGGTATATATTATTGTAGATAGACTGTATGGGCTCCTGTCAGGTATATATTACTGTAGATATAGACTGTACGGGCTCCTGTCAGGTATATATTACTGTAGATATAGACTGTAGGGCTCCTGTCAGGTATATATTACTGTAGATATAGACTGTATGGGCTCCTGTCAGGTATATATTACTGTAGATATAGACTGTACGGGCTCCTGTCAGGTATATATTACTGTAGATATAGAATGTATGGGCTCCTGTCAGGTATATATTACTGTAGATATAGACTGTACGGGCTCCTGTCAGGTAAATATTACTGTAGATATAGACTGTATGGGTTCCTGTCAGGTATATATTACTGTATAGACTGTACGGGCTCCTGTCAGGTATATATTACTGTAGATATAGACTGTATGGTCTCCTGTCAGGTATATATTACTGTAGATATAGACTGTATGGGCTCCTGTCAGGTATATATTACTGTAGATATAGACTGTATGGGCTCCTGTCAGGTATATATTATGTAGATATAGACTGTATGGGCTCCTGTCAGGTATATATTACTGTAGATATAACTGTACGGGCTCCTGTCAGGTATATATTATTGTAGATAGACTGTACGGGCTCCTGTCAGGTATATATTACTGTAGATATAGACTGTATGGGCTCCTGTCAGGTATATATTACTGTAGATATAGAATGTATGGGCTCCTGTCAGGTATATATTACTGTAGATATATACTGTACTGGCTCCTGTCAGGTATATATTACTGTAGATATAGACTGTATGGGCTCCTGTCAGGTATATATTACTGTATAGACTGTACGGGCTCCTGTCAGGTATATATTACTGTAGATTACCCAAGTATTAGACCCAGTCAACCAAAAATCTAAGGAGACATTAACCCATTAATTAATAAATCCTCCTATGTGTCACTGATGACTCTGACCTCAGATTTCCCTCCTGCAGCAAACAGATGCCGCCCGCATCAGACTGCAGAGACCAATGTATAATGTCGGCTTCTCTTCCTGGCTTTGCACAACACCCCCCTATTGGTATGACACGCCCCCAGGAACGATGTCACACCTTGAAAGAGCCCATACAGTCTAGTATGTGCGTCGCAGCCAGCCCAGAAGCACCTTTTAAAGGGGCGGCTGATGCTGATGCCCTCATCTTGGCACGGCGCGCCCCTGCTCCTAGGGGGGGGCAACTGCCCCCCCCTGCCCCACGGTGGGTACACCCATGACTCCAGCCACAAGGTCTGGCATTGTCCTGCATTAGGAGGAACCCAGGGCCAACCACACCAGCATATGGTCTCACAAGGGGTCTTTCTCGTTACCTAATGGCAGTCAAGGCTACCTCCAAAGAAATGCCACCCCACACCATTACTGACCCGGTGCCAAACCGGTCATGTTCAAGGATGTTGCAGGCAGCAGATCGCTCTCCATGATGTCTCCAGACTCTGTCACATGTGTTCAGTGTGAACCTGCTTTCATCTGGGAAGAGCACAGGGCGCCAGTGGCAAAATTGCCAATCCTGGTGTTCTGTGGCAAATGCCAAGCATCCTAAATGGTGTTGGGCTGTGAGCACAACCTTCATCTGTGGACCTCAGGCACTCAGACCATCCTCATGGAGTCAGTTTCTAACCATTTGTGCAGACACATACACATTTGTGGCCTGCTGGAGGTCATTTTGCAGGGCTCTGGCAGTGCTCCTCCTGTTCCTCCTTGCACAAAGGCGGAGGTAGCGGTCCTGCTGCTGGGTTGTTGCCCTCCTACGGCCACCTCCACGTCTCCTGGTGTACTGGCCTGTCTCCTGGTAGCGCCTCCAGCCTCTGGACACTACTCTGACAGACACAACAAACCTTCTTGCCACAGCTCGCATTGATGTGCCATCCTGGATGAGTTGCACTACCTGAGCCACTTGTGTGGGTTGTAGAGTCCGTCTCATGCTACCACGAGTGTGAAAGCGAAACCAACATTCAAAAGTGACCAGAACATCAGCCAGAAAGCATTGGTACTGAGATGTGGTCTGTGGTCCCCACCTGCAGAACCACTCCTTTATTGAGTGTGTCTTGATAATTGCCAATAATTTCCATCTGTTGTCTATTCCATTTGCACAACAGCATGTGAAATTGATTGTCAATCAGTGTTGCTTCTTGAGCAGTATATATACAGTACAGACCAAAAGTTTGGACACACCTCATTTAAAGATTTTTCTGTATTTTCATGACTATGAAGATTGTACATTCACACTGAAGGCATCAAAACTATGAATTAACACATGTGGAATTATACATTACACTTTACAAAAAAGTGTGAAACAACTGAAAATATGTCTTATATTATAGGTTCTTCAAAGTAGCCACCTTTTGCTTTGAAGACTGCTTTGCACACTCTTGGCATTCTCTTGACGAGCTTCAAGAGGTAGTCACCGGAAATGGTCTTCCAACAGTCTTGAAGGAGTTCCCAGAGATGCTTTGCACTTGTTATCCCTTTTGCCTTCACTCTGCGGTCCAGCTCACCCCAAACCTTTTCGATTGGGTTCAGGTGTGGTGACTGTGGAGGCCAGGTCATCTGGCGTAGCACCCCATCACTCTCCCTCTTGGTCAAATAGCCCTTACACAGCCTGGAGGTGTGTTTGGGGTCATTGTCCTGTTGAAAAATAAATGATGGTCCAACTAAACGCAAACCGGATGGAATAGCATGCCGCTTCAAGATGCTGTGGTAGCCATGCTGGTTCAGTATGCCTTCAATTTTAAATAAATCCCCAACAGTGTCACCAGCAAAGCACCCCCACACCTCCTCCTCCATGCTTCACGGTGGGAACCAGGCATGTAGACTCCATCCGTTCACCTTTTCTGCGTCGCACAAAGACACGGTGGTTGGAACCAAAGATCTCAAATTTGGACTCATCAGACCAAAGCACAGATTTCCACTGGTCTAATGTCCATTCCTTGTGTTCTTTAGCCAAAACAAGTCTCTTCTGCTTGTTGCCTGTCCTCAGCAGTGGTTTCCTAGCAGCTATTTTACCATGAAGGCTTGGTGCGCAAAGTCTCCTCTTAACAGTTGTTGTAGAGATGTGTCTGCTGCTAGAACTCCGTGTGGCATTGACCTGGTCTCTAATCTGAGCTGATGTAAACCTGCGATTTCTGAGGCTGGTGACTCGGATAAATTTATCCTCAGAAGCAGAGGTGACTCTTGGTCTTCCTTTCCTGGGGCGGTCCTCATGTGAGCCAGTTTCTTTGTAGCGCTTGATGGTTTTTGCAACTGCACTTGGGGACACTTTCAAAGTTTTCCCAATTTTTCAGACTGACTGACCTTCATTTCTTAAAGTAATGATGGCCACTCGTTTTTCTTTACTTAGCTGCTTTTTTTTGCCATAATACAAATTCTAACAGTCTATTCAGTAGGACTATCAGCTGTGTATCCACCAGACTTCTGCACAACACAACTGATGGTCCCAACCCCATTTATAAGGCCAGAAATCCCACTTATTAAACCTGACAGAGCACACCCGTGAAGTGAAAAACCATTTCCGGTGACTACCTCTTGAAGCTCATCAAGAGAATGCCAAGAGTGTGCAAAGCAGTCATCAAAGCAATTTTCATAGTCATGAAAATACAGAAAAATCTTTAAATGAGAAGATGTGTCCAAACTTTTGGTCTGTACTGTATATATATATATATATATATATAACACACACACACATATTTTTACAGATTTCTTATTTTTTACCACTAAAAAAAATAAAAGATGGACAAGTTTGGAATCATCGTAATTGCATGCATGAGGAGAATAACATTGCCTACACAATGTATGCTGTAAAAGCAATGTTAGCATTGTGTTTTTTCCCAATTTCATCAAACTTGTAGTTTTTTTCTGTCCTCCAGTCCACTATGTGATAAAATGAATGGTGTCATTTAAATTTACAACATTTCCCGTGAAAAACAAGCCATCATACGTCTGTGGACAGAAGAATAAAAATCTTATGGCTCTTAGAAGACAGGGTGAAAAAAAAGCAAAAATGGAAATTGTCCATGTCTGGAAGAGGTTAATACTTTTTTGTTTGCTTTTTTTTTTTTAGTCCCCTTAGGGACTAAACCTGCGATCATCTGATTACTTATACTATATACTGTAATGCTTCATTATTGCAGTGTAAAATAAAGCTCAGCCTGGAGATGGAAGCCAATACGCGTGACAACTGGCAAGAGTTACATTTATTTGAAATTGACAGCTGCATTTAAATTCTTAAAGGGAACCCATTACCAAGTTTTCCCAATATAGAATACTGCCACCACCTTTAATGCCGCCACTGTATTCTAGTAACCTGTATATTAGTCCTAACCCCCTGTATATAACGCAAAAAATACCTTTTAGATTTCCCGGTCCTATGGGCCTTGCTTCGCAGTCGTCTTCTCCTTGCTTCAGGTGAATAATGCGTCCTACGTCATCCACCTAGTGTCCCCCAATCGTGTTCCTGCGCAGGCATTTTTTGCTCTGCCCTACCGATGTCAGAGCAAAGTACTTTAATGCACATGCATCGTTTTTACTTCTGGGTCATCTGTGCTTTTTGAGCTCTCCCGGCGAATGCGCATCACGATAGTTTGCTTTGAATATCCCCTGTATTCCTCGTCCTGGTTGGTAGTCACATGACAACATGTATGCGATTTGGAACTCTGTCAACTGAAAAATCATTTCGGGTGTCAGAGTATAGCCAAATAAGAAAAAAAAGCTTCACAAAAACGTGGCTAAAGTAGTAAAATTAAAAAAAACCTGTAAAATGCTATTTTTTAACCACTTCACAACCTTGAGCGTATCCATATATCCTGGTTGGAAAGGAGATCCTGACCTTGAACGTATGGATGTGACAAATTAGTGGCCTCACAGAGTGCTCCACACAGTATAATGGCCTCACATAGTGCTCCATACAGTATAATGGCCCCACATAGTGCTTCATACAGTATAATGGCCCCACATAGTGCTCCACACAGTATAATGGCCTCACATAGTGCTCCATACAGTATAATGGCCCCACATAGTGCTTCATACAGTATAATGTCCACACATATTGCTCCATACAGTATAATGGCCCCACATAGTGCTCCATACAGTACAATGGCTTCACATAGAGCTCCATACAGTATAATGGGCCCCATTTAGTGGTCCATATAGTACAATGGTCTCACATAGTGCTCTATACAGAATAATGGCCTCACACAGTTCTCCATACAGTATAACACTCCCCACATAGTGCTCCATTCAGTATGACAGGCCCTACATAAACAAATACTCACCTCAGCCCTTTACCCTGCTGCTCTGGTCTCTTCATGGTGTCTTCAGATCACATCTCGGAATAGCGGGTGCGCTATAATTACCGTATGTCATTGTACCAGCTGCCAAGAGATGTTATACGCAGAAAGGGAATGATGTGAGAGGGAGCTGACACTCCCTCATCCATCATTGCTTTCAAATGTATCGGCATTTAGGATGCCGATATAGTTTAAAGTACAATGGTGGGTAGGGGCATCAAAGGACAAATATACTAGGAGGCCCACCTGGCATTATGGGCCAAATATAATCACCCTTTTGGGCCAGGTTTGACCCATGTTCCAATTTGACATATGTGGATTAGGGGATAGCATTTGTCCATTTATCTTTTTTTTAGAAGTTTGATACTGTCGAAGGGTGCACACAGCATTGGAAGGGAGGATTATTGTAGACTCCAGCTTTTGTCATTATACTCTACCATATATGTAGGAATACTCATTGTGGGTTTATACCTGCATTATAAATCCCATTATTTCATTATTATGTTGAAGAGTGGCAGAAAACTCTGGTACATCAGAAGTATGAGATGCCATTTAAAAGACGCACCTTACTTTCCATGAAATTTAAAAAATGTCTCAATAAAGGAGAAAATCAAGGTTTCTCAATATGTGTTTTATATACCATTTTTTTATTACTACTATTATGGCAAAACTTAATTTTTGATTCCCCTGTATTACTTTAACCCCTAATAACCGTTGTCTGGTTATCAGGGCCGGCTCCAGGTTTTCGTGGGCCCCATGAGAAAGAGTCTCAGTGGGCCCCTTTAACAGATACCATGATTCATAATGCTCAAATACGGCAGAGGTATAGTAGAATGGCAAAAATGTCCCTTATTTCTTACATTACATGAGTGATATCTTTTGTAAACTCTACAATAGCTCAGAAACCGCCGAATCCCCGAAGTGCACAGTGCATGCGATGGGATTCAAAAGTCTGCAGTCACACAGAGTGACTACAGAGTTTTCATATTAGACTGCATATTAAACCGGCAAACTCTTAAATATCCTGAAAATTCTGAGTTTTCCAGCTTTTTTTTTACCATGGAGCACTGAAAAAATTCCTTTTAACTTAAAAGATTTTTCTCATCTGCCTAAATAGGTAAAATTGCAAAGCGTTTCTTAAAACAAGCAACTGTTCTGTTTGCTGTTCCCGGCCACCTCTACAGTTTGTCAGCTGGGAGGCAGGGAAATGGTATACTCCTGAAGAAAAAAGATGTTCGGTAATAATAATCATATAATTTTATTTCTATAGCGCCAACATATTCTGTAGCACTTTACATTTTAGAGGGCACTTGTACAAACAATAAAAGACATTACAGCATAACAACAATCACATAAATCACCAGATACCAAGAAGAATGAGGGCCCTGCTCGCAAGCTTACAATCTATGAGGAAATAGGGGCGACACAAAATTTGGTTGGTAACAATTGCTTTCATTGTTCTGACCAGCCATAGTATAAGAAATTGGGTGTTCATGTAATGCTGCATGAACCGGTTATTAGCCTGAATGTATAACAGTAGAAACACAGAGGGCTGCTAAATGAATAAAGCGTGTGAGAACATGATACGAGGAACCTAGTTATGGTAAAAATTTTGAATGGCCACACAGGGATAGTTAGATTAATGTGTTGAGGCAGTAGGCCAGTCTGAAGAAATGCATTTTTAGGGCACGCTTAAAGTGGGTATTAGGGATTAATCAAATTATCCTGGGTAGTGCATTCAAAAAATTGGCACAGCATGTGAGAAGTCTTGGAGACGAAAGTGGGAGGTTCTGGTTATTGAGGATGTTAACCTCAGGTCATTAGCAGAACGGAGAGCACGGGTCGGGTGGTAGACTGAGACGAGGCAGGAGCTGTAGGGTGGTGCTGAACCGTGGAGTGCTTTGTGGGTGAGAGTAATAAGTTTATATTGAATTCTGGAGTGGATGGGTTACCAGTGCAATGACTGGCACAAGGTAGAGCCATCAGTGGTGATCAGTCCTCTGTAAGAAGTACCTATCACCCCCAGAGAAACTTTATGATGTAAAAGGAAATAAAGAAAAAAAATCTCCCAAATAAATAGTTAGGAAAAAAAAGTGTTTTCTAATTCAGTAATGAAAGTTTTTGTCCCTTAGAAATGGATTTCTGGATCTAAGATGAAAAGTCTGCAGTCATTTTATGTGACTGTAGAATTGTGACAGTGTATTATGTGAATGTAAGGGGATACAAGGACTGTTGTGTCCCCCAAACACGTTTCGGTTAAGTATTAATGTTGTACATATTACTATATATATTTTTGTGACTTGCATTTGTATATATTCCTGTCTGTATGCGTATTGTTGCCTTGTAAATTTGCTATGTGTGTATATATATATTTTTAGGGAAAGTGTAGTACCCCGAATTGGACATTAGATGGGGCATATTAGTGTACATAGTAGACATAGGAGGAGCTAACCGGGAATAAGATAGAGGTTTTTCCTGTTTGTAGTCAGTAGGGGCCCAGGTGTCCGTGTAGGGCGGATAGCTCCGCAACATTTAAGTGAGCTAGCCAGCCATCCAGGGCCCAATGGGCCAGAGATATTGTTTGAGGCAGAAGTGGGACATCAGTGCTGTAGAAGAAGTTAAGTGAAGGCCAGGAACAGTACAGGGACACAGGTCGCTCTTCATGTGACAGATCATTTCATGGGCTGATGCCCTCAGATCCGGGGTCAAACGGACGAGGGAACCCCCAACCATAGTGAGTCTGAACAGGGAGGACGCTGCGTTACCACAAGAGGAGGTACGACCTGGGAAAGTACTGGAGGCCATAGGAAGAAGCTCAGGGAAAGTGGAGAGTGAGGACTGTATGAAACCCTTTGCTGATGTTGTATCTGACAAGGATGTGCTGTGACAAGGAAAAAGTAAAGTTCTTCATTTCAAGTTGCAAATGGACTGTGTCTCTGTTTGTGTGCAATCATGTGGAAGGGGTCTACAGCAGTTCAGAGGGGACCCTGAAGGTACAGAGAGTAGAGAGGCAAGTACACTGATAAAGAGACATTGTATTCATGTTGGGGAGACCAGGGTGCGTTTGAGCGAATATTCTCAGCCACGACTACGGCACTGTCTCTACCCCTCACATGCACAGTCACAATTTCCCTGCATCTCCATGCGAGTGGGTGGTCACAGGACAGCATGTATGTGATATGCACAGTTGTGGTGGCTTCTTTCAATGGATGAGAACTGAGAACAGCCAGATGAGATTAGTCAGTACGTGACCGCCCACTTGCATAGCAAATCGTCTACATATCGCACACAGTCACGATTCAGCAGT